>OX451740.1:257053945-257433548 GCA_948472305.1 Vicia faba
CCACGCAAAAATTAGGGATCAAAGCGTAACACTATGTCTCATTGGATTATCTTGCAACCAGACTTCGGTATCAACTATCAAGCTCGGACGACACTAATCATCCTGATCCACCCTCAACCAATTAGCAAAGTGATGAGATGCTTGAAGACATAAAGGCAATAGCAGAGTTGGAACCCAGTGGGATTGTTCACATAGCTGTTTTTCTTTGTTTTACACAAATTGTATAAATTCTGTTTGTTCGGCGGCGTTCTCTTACTAGGACGTCAATCTCTTGTACAAAAACGCCTATTTACAAGCCAACTTCAAAATCAATACAATTCATTTTCACAAAGAAATTTTAAATTGTTTTCCTTTTTCTGTTTTGTTTTGCAAGAACGTCCAATGTTCATTTTTGATATATGCATCTGACAATAATTGCTGCTCATAAATATTTACATGCGAAACAAAAGACGATTACTCGTAATATTAGAAACAGGGGCAAACAAGAAATGTCCAAGCTTTACAGTTACTCTGTCCACCAGGTATAGGGATAGACCTAGCCGGAGAATACGATTAAAGGTACATTCACTCCCCGCAGAGCAAAAAGTATCTAAAAACAGTGATTCTCCCCAAGCAGAGTTTATCTATCACCAGTACTAAAGATTATCCCCAACTGAGTTTATTTCTTCCACAAGCTGAAACTCAATCCCCGACAGGTTTCATTATCGCCTGCAATGGTAATTCATCCCCAGCCAAGGTTATTCCTCCAAATCAACAGGTCCTCTAGCAGAGCATCTCTTCCCAATAGAATCATTTTCTTGTCAGTTTATTCTCCAGCAGGAGTATTCTCACAATCATCTTCATTCACCATCCCCAGCGGAAATGAAGAATTCAACTTCTTGCACTCTCCAGCAGCAATCCGAGATTTATTTTCCCCAGCTAGAGAACATCATAAAAACATTGCATATCCATACATCACGACATGTGCATACGCATCAGATAATACAATCTCATTTATGTCGAGAACATCATTGCTTGATCCATATTATGCGTTGCATATGACTGACCTTTACCTTTCAGGAAAGATGCAGTTAAATTCTCAGTTATTCCAAGACCTTGTCTGGTCCAGTTAAATCGATTCCTAAAGATTTTTCTGATGTCGATCCAGTCAAAGTTATCCCAAGACCTTCTCTGGTCCAATTAAGTCGATTCCTAAAGATTTTTCTGATGCCGATCCAGTTGAAGTTAATCCAAGACCTTATCTGGTCCAGTTAAATTGATTCCTAAAGATTTTTCTGATGCCGATCCAGTCAAAGTTATCCCAAGACCTTCTTTGGTCCAGTTAAATCGATTCCTAAAGATTCTTCTGATGCCGATCCAGTTAAAGTTAATCCAAGACCTTGTCTGGTCTAGTTAAATCAATTCCTAAAGATATTTCTGATGCCGATCCAGTCAAAGTTATCCTAAGACCTTCTCTGGTCCAGTTAAGTCGATTCCTAAAGATTTTACTGATGCCGATCCAGTTGAAGTTATCCCAAGACCTTCTCTAGTCCATTTAAGTCGATTCCTAAATATTTTTCTGATGCCGATCCAGTTGAAGTTAATCCAAGACCTTGTCTGGTCCAGTTAAATCGATTCCTAAAGATATTTCTGATGCCGATCCAGTCAAAGTTATCCCAAGACCTTCTCTGGTCCAGTTAAGTCGATTCCTAAATATTTTTCTGATGCCGATCCAGTTGAAGTTATCCCAAGACCTTGTCTGATCCAGTTAAATCGATTCCTAGAGAATCTTCTGATGCCGATCCAGTCAAAGTTAATCCAAGACCTCATCTGGTTCAGTTAGATCGCCGATAAGATCTCCCTGATTCGTTTTTCCAATCGAAGTTCAGACCACCTATCAACAGTCTCCAAATGGCATCTGTAAGCCCATTCCCGACATCACCAGGCTGATACCACTTCATGCGAGTGCAAATTTCTGGGCACTTTAGTGTTCAATCATCTTCCACCTTCGGATCATGAAAGGCCCGAAAGCCAATCTATATCCTCAGGTTTAAGAAAATTGAACATGGGCAGCTGTTGTACCCCAAAATTTTCACTCCCATATTTCTCTCAACATTGCAAGAATAATCTCCAAGTTGCTCAAGATTGCTCAAGAGTTGGACAGTCAAATCATCTCCTAAGGCAGTCAACCTCAAATTAGGGTTTTGTGTTGCATCAAGGTCCTTGCATCCAAATGACCTCAAGTTCTTCCCAATGTCCTAATATGTTCTCAAGTTCATCCATGTCAAATTTCAAGCCTTACAGAGGAAGTTTGCTCAATCAATTGCTCAAGAGGTCCAAAAATCGACTGTGCTAGGGCAAGAGTCAACTGTGCCCTAAATACAGTCAAACCTCAATATTTTTAGTCAACATTCTCATTTTGAAGTATATTTCATCATTTTATCAAGGTTTGATCATGATTCATCAAGGATTGCTCAAAATTCATCAAGACTCAAAAGTTGCTAAATTAGGGTTTTGTAGGAAAAGTCAACTCAACTTTGACCAAGCATAACTTTATTATACTTTATGAGAAACGACCCATCCAAAGCTCATTTTGAATAATATGCAATTTACTACAATACATCTTCCTACCCCAAGATCAATAAATGCACTCACAAGAAGTTACAAATTTGGACATTATAGGTCATTTTTGAAAGTCAACAAAAACAACTTTTTTCCAAAGCTTATAACTTGATAATGGAATATCAAAATGATATGAGACAAAAAGAGTTGGTTATAGGACACCTCAAGCTTTCTAAAAAGTCCAAGAACACCTCCAAAAGTTCAAAATTGAAGAAGTTATGCATTGTTGAAGTTGGGCATTTTTGCAAAATTGCCAAAAGTCAACTATCCCCAAAACGTCAAATTTTGTCAAATGGCCCCATTCTTTTCCACTTGATTTAATCTTGTCACACTACACACGTGTCCTAGCTTCAGCCTCATGACCATTTATCAATTTTATTATTTAATTTGATTTTTTAATGAATTATTGCATTTTAAATCAATTTAAATCATATAAAATCCAAACATTGATTATTGGATCTCCTTTTGGCTATTTCAAGACCTAATCATCATCATCATAAAGTTGATCAAATTCGTATCTCACCATATCATGAACAAAAAGATAGATTTTGGACAAAATTGGAAGCTTTTTAATGGAGGATCAAATTAAATCTCCAAGCCATAATGCACAAATATTCAGTCCACAAAACTTGACCTAATGCATTGCTTTATACATATACAAGTGAGAGGCACGAGTTTTAGAGGTTGGAAGCTGCAAGAATACAAAAACCAAACTTGAGAAAATTGGCAAAAAGCTTGAAACTGAAATCACTCCTAGAGGCTAATTCATAATCAAATCTCCACACTAATCGATTGCTGGACCATCCTTGAAGCGAAATCAATCTAGAACCAGTCTCCATACACATCTAGGAGCTTTGTAAGTGTTTCGAAAAACCATCTTTCATTAGAATTCATATATCATTATTCTTGCATATTTTTGACAAAATCTTTGCATATTCATGATCCTTGTGCAATTTCTAAACTTTCTGCATCATTTGATTGTATTTATATAGCCTGTAACTCCCTAGCCGAATCTAGGGTTCTTGGTCTTTGTTTCTGGGCGTTTTATGTACAGGTGAAATCAAGGCCATTAATGGACATAGACGTCCTCAGGATGTCCAGACGAGCACAACCATGGTCTTGGGGTTGGTTTTAATGGCCTAGAATAGATTTTGGAATGCATATGCGAATTTAGCTGCGGATACAAATCCGCAGGTAAATATCCAGGTTTCAATTGAGAAGACGAAGACGTGGCCCTTTCCAATTTGCTAATTCAAATAATGCGCGCTTTTTCTTTTTTATTCTGCCATAATAATTGTTTTTCCATATAATAATTGCTACCTAATACATTAACAATTGAGCACGCTGGTTGAGTGGTAAGGGCGCTAGTTCAATGATTCACAGGACCTGGGTTCAAATCCCAGGTCCCCCAAATGCATGTTATTATTTTTCAACAGGTATTCCAATGCAAGCTCCAATGCGTGGTTCACCATACGCCCTCACTCATATGCCTGCCAGATGGCCCCATGCCAAATATGGTGACTCAGGTTGAAGGTCCATCATGCTCTCAAGTCAACGTGCGCGTGGAGAATCAGAAAGTCAGCCAGGCCTGCAACGTTAATGGGCCACAAACTTGCCATCCAAACCTCCAAATTGGGCCTGAACCCCCCCTGAGTTTTTTTCTATCTCATCATTTTATTTTATTTTATTTTATTGTTTTGTTATATTATTTTTATTATTTAACTAACCAATTAAACTTTTTCTCATAAAATAAAAAAAACCAAAAAATATATTTTATTTATTAAAATTAAATTCAGCACTTTATTTTTGTAAATAAATATTAATTTAATTAATTTAGTCTAATTAAGAATTAACTTTAATATCTTTTGCAATAATTAAAATTAATTTAGATAATTAGGTTTTACTAACTTTGATCAAATTTATTTTTATTTCCTTAAATATCAAAAACTCCAAAAATACCTTTTTTTAATTAATTAATTTATTTATTTAATTAACTTAGTTTATTTCCTTTAAATTCAAAAATAACAAAAAAAATCTCTTCTTTAATAACAAAAGGGTCAAAACCCTAAAAAATCTCCCGATTTAATTTCTTGCACGCGATCCATTTTATCATATTATTGTATCTGTTTCCCGGAATGTAATAGTTTAATTAGGACTTTGATTATTTTATCGCTTTATTTATTTTCCGCCTTTTAATTTCAAGGGTTGCTTTTGGCGATGTAAATACCCGACGCCTTGTAATAGTTAGTTTTAATTTCCGCAACTTATAAACTGTTAGATGTTTGATAATAGGGAATGCATGACAAGATTAATCGTTCAAAACCTAAAATCAATTTAGATCACCCATGACATGTACAAAGATAAAATTAACAGAAATAACACACTCGCACATGCGCACTCTTAGGGTACACCTCACTTGGTTGCCTTCGAACGTGGTAATTGAGTATAAGAAGTTATAGAGGTCGCCCTCTTGTCCAAAGATCATAGTTGTCTTGAAACGGTTGCCTTTGAAAAATGATCTAAGACATTAGGGTTACCGCTAAGGCGTCCTAATATTGCTTTAGTGACCACACGTCCCTTAATCGAATTGACCCTTAAACTCCAACGATGATGCTACCTACTCATCAATAGTGGGATAGCATTGTCTAAAGGACATTAGCACAGATTGATTCCTTTTTCGAGTAGGTAGATGGTTCTTGAGTACTTTCTCTTTCTAAAACAAAACAAAACTTTTGGCACTTACACTTTTCCATAAAACTTCTTTCAAATCCACAAACACAAAGAGAAGCAAATTTTGAAAACACTTTGAGCAAGTACCTAAGAGCCCGTGGATAACCACAGATAGAAAGGGTGCTAACACCTTCCCTTTCTATAATCTACCCCCCGGACCCGAGAAACATCTCGAAAAAGGAATTTTTCTGTGCTTTTTTCCTTTCCTTGTTGGATAAAATAAAAGATGGTGGCGATTCTTGCTTACCGCGACATTTTGCGAAAACAAATGCAAAACGCGAACCAACATTCCAAAATAGTCAGTTCTCTCCCACCGTATCACATATTGTCCACCAGGCACAAAGGTAGATTCGGCTGAAGAATATTGGCTAAGATGCATTCACTCCCCGCGGAGTAAGACAGTAATGATAGCTCTCCCCAGCTGAGACTTGCAACTATATATGAATCGGTAATATTCTCCCCAAGCAGAGTTTATCTACCAACAACACTGAAAAGGTTTAATATCCCCAGCAGTCTTAATATTCCCCAACGGAGTATAAGAATATTCCCCGACAGAATACAAGATAACCCCAGTGGAGTTAAAATTTTCCCAGTGCAGTCTGAAAAAGCTTCCCCAGTGGAGTTGAAGAATCATCCCCAGTAGACTCTGGAAGTTCGTCCCCGGTGGAGTATAAAAATAAATATCCCCAGCAAAGTTCAAAGGATTATCCCCATTAGAGTCTAAAAGGTTATCCCCAGTGAAGCCGCAACTGAAGATCGTCCCCAGCGGAATTATTTCCTTTCACAAACAGGGATTCAATCCCCAACAGGATTCAGTATCACCAGCAACGGTAATTCATCCCCAATGGAATTTATCAGTGGAATCCTCCGCAAAACATCTCTTTCCCACAGAGTAATCTCCTCCTCAACTTATTCCCCAACGAGGTTATACTCTCCTGCAGGTTTATTCACGCAACATCTTCGTTCGCCATCTCCAGCGGAAATGAAGAATTCAACTCTTCTCTCCAGCAGCTATCCGTGATTTATTTTCCCCAGCTAAAAACATTACATTTCCATACATCATGGCACATCCATATACGCATCATACAACACAATCTCATTTATTTTGAGAACATCATTTCTTGACATATATCATGCATTGCATACGAATGACCTTTACTTTTCATGAAGGATGCATTTAGGTTCTCAATCTCGACAATTTTCCTCCGTCGAAGTGTGGACGAGTTCTACAATCTCAACAGAATTATACTCCGTTGAAGACCAGACAGTTCCTAGATCTTGATGAAGATGTTTCCCTCAGTCGAAGACCTGACCGGTTCTTAAATCTCAACTGAATTATCCTCGGTTGAATTTCAGATAAGGTTCTCAATCTTGACAATTTTCCTCCGTCGAAGTGTGGACGAGTTCTACAATCTCAACAGAATTATACTCCGTTGAAGACCAGACAGTTCCTAGATCTCGATGAAGATGTTTCCCTCAGTCGAAGACCTGGCCAGTTCTTAAATCTCAACTGAATTATCCTCGGTTGAATTTCAGATAAGGTTCTCAATCTCGACAATTTTCCTCCGTCGAAGTGTGGACGAGTTCTACAATCTCAACAGAATAATACTCCGTTGAAGATCAGACAGTCCTAGATCTTGATGAAGATGTTTCCCTCAGTCGAAGACCTGACCGGTTCTTAAATCTCAACTGAATTATCCTCGGTTGCATTTCAGATAAGGTTCTCAATCTCGACAATTTTCCTCCGTCGAAGTGTGGACGAGTTCTACAATCTCAACAGAATTATACTCCGTTGAAGACCAGACAATCCTAGATCTTGATGAAGATGTTTCCTTTAGTCAAATACCTGACCGGTTCTTAAATCTCAACTAAATTATCCTCGGTTGAATTTCAGATAAGGTTCTCAATCTCGACAATTTTCCTCCATCGAAGTGTGGACGAGTTCTACAATCTCAACATAATTATACTCCGTTGAAGACCAGAAAGTCCTAGATCTTGATGAAGATGTTTCCTTTAGTCGAAGACCTGAACGGTTCTTAAATCTCAACTGAATTATTCTCGGTTGAATCATAGATAAGGTTCTAAATCTTGACAATTTTCCTCCATCGAAGGTTGGACGAGTTCTACAATCTCAACAGAATTATCCTCCATTGAAGACCAGACAGTCCTAGATCTTGATGAAGATGTTTCCCCTAGTTGAATTACTGACAAGTTCTTAAAACTCAGCAGAGGCATTCTCTCAGTTGAAGTAAAGGCAAGTTCCCAAATCTCAACAAAAGCCAGGCTTCCCCCGCGAAATCTTCCACAACAACAAGTATGCAAGCTCTCGCTAAGAAATCTCTTATGCTATCGACACTCCTGCAGATGGCATCTTTAAGGCCATTCTCCCTCCAGCAATCTCTAAATGGAATTTGTAAGCCCATTCCCGACATCACAAGGCTGATACCACTTCATGCGAGTGCAAATTTCTGGGCACTCTAGTGTTCAATCCTCTCCCACCTTCGGATCACGAAAGGCACGAAAGCCAATCTACATCCTTAGGTTGAAAAAGATTGAACAGGGGAAGCTGTTGTACCCCAAAATTTTCCCTCTCATATTTCTCAAAACATTGCAAGAAAAATCTCCAAGTGGCTCAAGGTAGCTCAAGAATGGGTCAGACAAGTCATCTCCTAAGGCAGTCAACCCCAAATTAGGGTTTTATGTTGCCTCAAGATCCTTGAGTCCAAATGACCTCAAATGCTCCCCAACATCCTAATATATTCTCAAGGTCATTCATGTCAAATTTCAAGCCTTGCAGAGGAAGTTTGCTCAGTCAATTGCTTAAAGGGTCTGAAAATCGATTGTGCTAGGGCAAAAGTCAACTGTGACCCAAATACAGTCAAACTTCAAGATTTTTTGTCAACATTCTCATTTAGAAGTATATTTCATCATTTTATCAAGGGTTGATCATGATTCATCAAGGATTGCTCAAAATTCATCAAGACTCAAAAGTTGCTAAATTGGGGTTTCGTAGGAAAAGTCAACTCAACTTTGACCAAGCATAACTTTCTCATAATTTATGAGAAATGACCCATCCAAAGCTAATTTTGAAGAGGATTCAATTACCTACAATACATATTCATACCCCAAGATAAGAAAATGCACTCACAAGAATTTATAAATTTGGACATTATAGGTCATTTTTGAAAGTCAACAAAAACACCTTTTTTTCCAAAGCTTATAACTTGAGCATGGAATATCAAAATGCGATGAGACAACAAGGGTTGGTTAGAGGACATCTCAATATTTCTAAAAAGTCCAAGAACACATCCAAAAGTTCAAAATTGAAGAAGTTATGCATTGTTGAAGTTGGGCATTTTTGCAAAATTGCCAAAAGTCAACTATCCCCAAAACTTCAAATTTTGTCAAATGGGCCCATTCTTTTCCACTTGATTTGAGTTTGCATCATTTTCCACGTGTCCTAGATTCAGTCATGAGCCCATATCTTATTTTTATTATTTTATTTGATTTTTTATTGAATTATTTCATTTTAAATCAAATTAAATCATAAAAAATCCAAAGCTTTGATTGCATGATATCTTTTGGCTATTTCATGATTGGATCATCATCATTAAGAGCATCAAATTCATATCACACTAAACCATGTGCAAAAGGATTGATTTTTGAAAAATTTGGCAAGCTTTAAAATGGAGATCAAATCAAATATGCAAGCCATGATGGGAGAAAATTTGGACCATAATTCTTACCCTAATGCAATATACATTACAAAAGGAAGGCAAAGGCATGAAAAATAGGGTGAGAGGCTGCAAGAACAAGCAGAACCAAGTTTGAAAAAAAGTGACAAAAAGTTTGAATTCGAAATCATAGCAAAAGAGGTTTTCAGAAGCCAAAAGCTATCCCAATCGATTCCTGGGTATTCATTCAACCTTCTTGGATCAAAAGCTCGCATTTTACAACCTCCTAGAGTGCTGTAAGTGTCACACGATCCCCTTCTGTACATGGTTTCGTATTTCAAAAATTATGCATTGTTACAATGAATTAATGACATATTTGTAATCACCAGATCATTTCCAAGCCTTTTGCATTATTTGATTTCAATTATATGCTCTGTGGTGCAAAATACCATTGTTAGGGTTTTGCTTCTTGTTTTAGGGTTTTTTTCCCCAGATAAAATCATCCTTAATAATGGCTACAGGCATGACCGGAAGAGGGAGACGAATGCAACCATGGACTTGGAATAAATTTATGTAGCCTGAGATGAATTTTAAGGATGGCCTATGCTTTTAGATGCGGATTCAAATCCGCACGTAACTTTGTTACAGGTCAGAGGACAGGGACGAGATCGTGTCTCCCTCTGATTGGTCGGTTCAAATAATTCACGCGTTTTTTTTGTTTGCTGGCATATTGATTTAGTTGTGTATATTATATTTGTTTTGTATATTACTAACGAATGAAGCAAAGCGTCCCAGTGGCAAAGCAAGCACTCCAAACGCCTACAGGACCTGGGTTCGAATCCCAGGTCCTCCATATTTCTCAATATATTTTTTCTTCAGGTAATCACATGCAGGTCCAAGCGCGAAGCCCATCATACACCCTCAAGCATCTGATGGCCAGATGGCCATAGGCCAAATCTGATGGCGAGAGGTTGATGGTCTACCATAGACCAAGTCAACATGCACCCATTGGATCTCACAAAGTCAGCAAAGGGCCAGCTCGTTTGGGCCTAAGGATTGCTTCTCAAACACCCTTTTTCAGGCCCATACCTCTCTCTCTCTCTCTATATATATATATTTTATTTATTTTGTTTTTAATTATTTATTTATTATTTATTTTTAATTATTAACCAATTAAAATTTCTTTTTCTATAAAATTAAAACCACCAAAATATTTTCTTCATAAAATCAAATTTTAATTTTTATTAACAAACACTAATTTAATTAATTTAGGCTTTAGTTAGAAATAACTTTAATATATTTTTTGTAAATAATTAAAATTAATTAGACTTAATTAGGTTTTTACTAACATTGATTAATTTTATTTTCTTTCTTTAATTACCAAAAATCCAAAAAATAATTTATTTTCATTAATTAATTAATTAAATTATTAATTTAGTAATTAATTTAGATTAATTTCTTTCTTAATTCAAAAATAACAAAAAATCATTTCTTTAACAAAACAAAGGATCAATAGCCTATAACTTTGCGCTCGATTTAATTTCCTGCACGCGATTTATTTATCCAATATTGTACTTGCTCCCGGTTTGTAATAGTTAATAGGACTTCTATTATTTTATCGCTTTATTTATTTTTAAAGGGTTTGTCTTTGGCGATGTAAATACCCGACGCCTTGTAATTTAAATTCTGCAATTTATTTTTCCGCAAAATATAACTGTTAGATGTTTGATAATAGGGATGCATGACAAGATTGAATGTTTTAACCTAAAATCAACATAGATCACCATTAACATGTACAAAGACAAAAATAACTGAAAATGACGCACTCGCACATGCGCACTCTTAGGGTACACCCCACTTGGTTGCCTTCGTACGCGGTCATTGAGTATAGGTCACTTTAGAGGTTGCCCTCTTGTCCAAAGATCATAGTTGCCTCGAAACGGTTGCCTCAGATATTGTTGCCTCAAAACAAATGATCTAAGACATTAGGGTTACCGCTAAGGCGTCCTAACATTGCTTTGGTGACCATAAGTCCCGCATTCGAATTGACCCTTAAAACTCCAACGACGGTGCTACCTACTCATCAATAGTAGGATAACATTGTCTAAAGGACATTAGCATAGAAAGAATCCTTTTTCGAGTAGGTAGATGGTTCTTAGATACTTGCTCTTTCAAAAATAAAAACTATTCACACTTACACTTTTCGAACAAAGTTTTCAAAAAAATACTTCATACGCTCTTGAGGACAAAAGCAAGAGTTAAATCGAAGTTTTCAAAACAAAAACTTTTTCAAACCCACAAGCACAAAGAAAGCAATATTTTGAAAACAATATGAGCAAGTACCTAAGAGCCCGTGGATAACCACTGATCGAAAGGGTGCCAATACCTTACCTTTCTATAATCTACCCCCCGAACCCGAGAAATATCTCGAAAAAGGAATTTTTCTGTGCTTTTTTCCTTTCCTTGTTGGATAAAATAAAATTCGGTGGCGACTCTTGCTTACCGCGACATTTTGCAAAAACAAACGCAAAACGCAAACCAGCACACCAAAAAACAGTCAGTTCTTCCGACCGTATCACAGACATCATCGTCATATCTGAATGGAAGAACATACTTACTACCCACGATTATGAGAAAGGAGAATTGCATCATCTCAAAGTAGAGGATATAGATTGGATTTTAAAATTAACAAAGCCTCGCTCAACACTCAAGTGGAAAATATCTCACTTCACTACATATCGTAGAAGTATAGTAGCTCGCATCACTACAAGAATTGACAAGAGTCTAATCTTTTAAGAAAAATTTAAGTAAAAAACCAAAGTGGCAAAATGGTTTGAATGAGGTTGATTGACTTTTAGTCTTCTTACAAAAAAATTTCAGAGTATGATTAAGTTGATTAAATTTTGTTTAAGAAAAGATTTTGAAAATGCATGGACCTAAGTCCAAGTTTATTGTGAAAGCGGTTCAAGTTAGAAAAACCAAAAGAATTTTGAAAAGGAGGGAGAAGATTTTGAAATTAAAGAAGATGGGAGGAGATGAAGGGACTTAAAGCATAAGGTAAAAGCTAGGGAAAAGAGCCGGCTAACCAACAAGAAGTCAACACTAGACATAATGAGTCAATGTAGAATTCCCATCCTTTGGATTGAAACCAAACAAGCAAAGATATTAAACCTCTTAAGTATACCAAACTTCTGATGCATTAAGTTTTCTAAAAAATTGGGCAGAGTAACAGTTGTATACAGAGAAATTCCCAATCATAGACAAAGCATATAATCAGAATAACCTGCATACAAAGAAAATCAACCCAATATCTTGGGGTAAACCCCAAGAACTCCAGAAAAAATAATAATCAGAGCCACAAGGTCTTAAGGGTAGTCAAGGCTTCTAATCCTAAGTCCAAGAGGTCCATAACTCAATAATGCCAAGGATAGTAACCAAATAGTCCATATAATCTTAAAGTTTTTTTATTGTTCAAGTTGGTTATTAAGTATCTTTAAAAAGAAAAGAAAGCTCAAGTGAGCAAAATAAAAATGACATAAAGATAAATGCTCAAGTGAGCAAAGATGAAAATAGCATGAAATGGAAATGTTAAAATAAATGGTGCATAAAAGTAAAGGCGTAAAGTAAAAGCGTAAAATAAAAGTCAATTGTTAGTGAGTTAGAAATAAGAGGTTAGTTGAATGACCATCTTGAAACTTACATTTGAAAACTCATTAGAAGATTGATAACATCAAAGCTTCTCATCAACAAGTTTCATTTACTTTTTGTCAAGTATATCATTCATTTCAAGCGTTCGAGGTAACAACATATGATCAACGATGTTTAAATGATTCACTTAGATCAAAGCTTATGATAATTCATTAGAGGATTGATAAGACCAAAACCTCCTAACAATGAACCTCAAGGTTATTGGATCCAACGTTTCAAATTAAACATACTTGGGCTTGTAAGCATAAGTTTGGGCCACGAATGAACATTTCTCGAAGGACAAAATTTATCGCTATGTTAAGCAATCGTAAGTTGACTTATATATAAGTCGCACCTATTTTGAGGCCGGTCAATAGCAATCTATGTACCATATGTTTGGAGAAATGATATATAGATCATCCTCTAACAACATGTAGCACAAGTAGGAAAGGGATAAGATAAAGAGGGAGAGTAAATATTTGAACCAAATATTTTAATCAAACTATCATTAAAATCATTCATCCATTTTGGTGGAGTTAAACTCAACACCCAAGATCCAATGATGTTAATGAAGCTCATGATCAAAAATCATATAGTTCAAGCTCAGCCAGAATTTATTCAAAAATAAAATTGCATTTAATAAGCAAAATAAAAAAAGAAAATAATTTTCAAATTTTTTAAAGTGAAAATAAAAGGCAAAATAAAAAACTATATTCAAAGTATTAAATAAAAATTAAAAGAAAACATAGAAAATTCAGAGATGATCTCAAGTATTTTTACAAAAAAAATTAGTAATTTTTTAAAATAGAAAAGTATTTTTAAATTATTTAAAATCACTCAAGTAAGTGAAAAAATGATTAAAAATAGTAAAAATCAGAATAAAATTCTAGAAAATATTTTAGAAAGTCAGAAATAAAGAAAATAATCTTGGTGAATATTTCAAGAATTTAAAAATACCAAAAAGTATTTTTAAACAATTAAAAACAATTCAAAACAAAAAGAAAAAATCATAAAAAATATCAAATCTGAAAATAAAATTATGAAAAAATAAAAGTAGAAAGATAATATTAAAAAATATTTTTGTGAATTTTTTCATAATTTTTGAGTCAAATGAATTTTCTATAATTTTTTGAAGTTCAAAACAATTAAATATAAAAATCTAAAAATCTAAATAAAGCGGAAAAAATGGACCATTAGATTAATGTCAAAACATGTTAGTAAGAAGATCCAAGGGATCTGACACGCTGTGCATAATATGGTCATATATGGTAATCACACTAAATCATCTTTAATAATTAAAAGTAACTTAAAATCTGGCACATTGGAGGGAGTCTGACTAATGAAAGTAATTAGATCCAATGGTCTTTAAGATACGCGTATGGCAAGACAAATGCACTGGATAAGATTAAAAAAATCATATGTCACACTATCATTGGCTGAAGCACGACACATAGGTCGTCTTCAACCTCCAGACGCCCTAAATTGGATTTTAACAAACTGTAAAATTAGAGAACCAGACTGGTACCATTAGATTCATCTCTTTAAGACGATTCTAATGGTACTCTCGCGCCAAATTTGTATAAGTTGTGCATGTCTGAATTTGGAGAAAACCAGAAAAATAGCGAGCACGAAAATTCCAAATATCTCTCTCAATTCTTAATGAAAATGAAAACCGTAAGAAGTGTGAGAATCAAATGGATGAGTAGAATATAATAGGGATTTATTTGGTTCAATTTGGTTGATAATTCTACCTGAATGGAGTAGCATAAAATTGCCCTGAAACTGGACTTAGTTATCACGATTTATGACACTTTAAGGCTCAGTTCTTTTTCTGTTAGCTTCAGTGAAGTTCAAAGATAACAAATCAACAAAAAATGGATTGAAAAGTGGAGAAAAGATGAATTCAAAAACATAGAAAAATGGGTTATGCAGAGAGTTTGACAGGGTGATTTTGGTTGTCCAAGCTTGAGAAAATGAGAGAAGTGAGATCCTCTATTTATAGGGAAGCAAATGGTGCAAAGAATTGAGAGGAAAATTGAAGTTTGGAGGGAAATTGGATGGAGCCCGAAAGTGGAAAATGTGTGACTCCATGTGCATTAAAATTCAGCCAATACCTGCGTTTTGATCCTTAATTCAACTTTGGAAACTTTGTTAAACATGTTTAAATCAAAAACGCGTGCTAATTTGGTGTTTAGAAGCTGAATTATGGATTTCAAATTCTGGCTTGGAAGGAAAATTCAATTTCAAGTAGTTGACTTTGAACTCATGGTGTGCATGATTTAGGGAACCTTAGGACCTGATTCTTGATGCATTAGAAAGATGAGGTAACATTCTTTATAATGTGCCAAGAAAGATATCATTTCGATGTTTGAGCTAGAAGTTGTGCTTGGTCAAAATCAGGAAAAATGTGTTGACTTTTATACTTAGAAAATTTCTAAGTTTTTCTTTAAAAAATTACCTATAATGTTTTGATTCCAAACACGGTCTTCTTCCAAAATTTTGCTTTGATCAATAATGCTAGCTTGAATTGAACTCCTTAAACAGTATTTTGAAACTTGTATCATTAAAAAATTCCAAATATTGGACGCGTTATGATCCTTTGAATTTGATGAAAATCCATAAGGTGACCTATAATCTTTTGAGCTCTTAAGGCATCTTCTAACCTGTTGTACCCTAAAATTTGCCCTCTCATGTTTTCCAAGATCTTCCCTTTGTATGGTGGTCACAAACACTTGCTTAAGGAAAATAATTTTTTTGGAGATAATCCAGTGTCTTTCGATTGGCATCGTAACAGGGTATTTCGATTGGCATCTGAGCAAGCTTTGATTGGGTGCTGAACTTCCTTCGATGCAAGCCTGATCCACAAGCTTCGATTGGGTGCTGGGCCTCCTTCGATCAAGTTCAATTCACAAGGCTTCGACTGCGCATTGGCTGCTTCAGGCTTACCTTCGATTCACAAGGCAAGAGCTTCCTACATGCCTGCTTCGATTCACAAAGTTGTAGTCCCCTGCAGACAAGTTTCGATTGAACCTCTAAAATCCTTCGATCAAGCTTTGGGTCCTCAAGTATCATTCCAGCAGTATGTTCTCTGTGCTTTCCTTCAACACATAAGGCACAAAGGCCTCTTCATGCTTGCCTTGGATTCACAAGGCAAAAGGCTTCTCTAGACTTGCCTTCAATTCAATAGACAAAGGACTTCCTATATGATTTTGATTCACAAGGCAAGAGCCTATTTCACGTGTGATTCGACCCATAAGGAAATACTCCATCTGTGCATGCCTTTAGCACACAAGGCAAAGGCTCCCTCTTCAACTTGCATTCAGCATACAAGGAAAAGGCTCCCTCTTCAATTTGTCTTCGATTAAAAAGGCCAAAACCCTTTCAACTGGCCTTCGATTCACAAAGCAATAGCCTCCTTCATGCTAGCATCCAAAAGGCATTGGTTCCCTTTGTGCTAGTTTCGACTGGGAAATGGTTCCCTTTGAAACTGCTTGCGTGAACTCTATCCATGAACCCTTCAGCATATGATTGCTATATTATGAGCACACATTGGCGGCCCATTCGAAGAATGAACAAGGCATACATGTGAGCTACTCGAAAGACACACAAAAGGGCCATTCGAAGGATGTACAAGTGTTCCATTCTAAAGAGACACATAATTATTGAAAATAATTTTTCTTTTTGATGAGTCTTAGTCCAAGTTGCTTGCTGGCCCAAAAGCCAACATGTTGCGAAGCCTAAACCTCTTGCACAATTGCATTCGAAGGAGGTAACAAGAGAAGTTTTGAATGGCCAAAAAGGAGTTTTCGTTTGGGCTAGTTTAAGAGTTTCAGATCAAGCTACCAAGATAAATAGTGGCTCAATCGAAGAAGCCCCAATGATGAGAATTGGAGCCATTCAAAGGAGGCAACCCTGGGCCAATCGAAAAGTAAATATTGAGGGTATTCGGAGGAGGAAACCCTGGGCCAATCGAAAAGTAAATATTGAGGGTATTCGGAGGAGTCAAATGTGTCCAGGTTCACCCTAAAGCTCAAAGGGGTAGGAACTCATCAAAAAAGGAAATCCCTTAATGTGTTTGATTTTGCCTTCAAAGACTATTTAATGACTGTCCCTTGCCATTTCTATGCTATGACCCTATCTCTATCTCCTATAAATACACAATAATTATACAAGGTACATGTGCACAGTACTACATACATACACACAAGGACATACTACACGCACACGCTGCCTCATAAGCCACACCTAAGTTATCAAAAAAATCTCATAAGTGATCCAAATCGAAGCAATCTTCAACAACGCTCCACTCACTCCTTGAAGTTTGCAGGAGGCGTTCCCAAGCACTATGCAGACCCAACATACACTGGAGCATCACTCACACAATCTGTCCGTTGGTAATTTACTTTCGATCTCAAACTAGCTAAGCATGCAATTTTTAAAGTCATGTTAATCATACATCCATGTTATTGCTAATATTTGTTATTACTTTCATGTGCTACATGCAAAATTAAGCGCAGGGGTGAGATCGTGCCATTGCTTGGGCACAATCTATATTTTATTTAAAATCTAAGGATTCATGACGTTACAAGATGAAATGGCTTTCGATTCATACCCAGGGGATTCGAATTAGGATGATATAACCATAGGCTGTTGTGATCGGTGGATCTGGAACTGACTGTTTAACGCTGGTTCGCGAAATGTCGCGGAAGCAAGAGTCGCCACCGTCTTTTATTTTCTCCAACATGGACAGGACAAAAGCACAGCAAAATTCCTTATGAGAATGTTTCTCGGTTCGGGAGGTAGATTTATAGAAAGGGAAGGTGTTAGCACCCTTTCTATCCATGGTTATCCATGGGCTCTTAGGTACTTGCTCATTGTGTTTTCAAAAGTGTTTGCTTTTCAATCGTGAGTGGGTTTGAAAAAGTTTCTTTGAAAGTTTCAGATCGACTCTTGTATCAGTCCTCAAGAGTGTTTGAAAAATTGTTTTGAAAGCTTTTTGAAAAGTGTTGGTGTGAAAAGAAGTTTTGATTTGTTTTGAATTAGAGCAAGTATCTATGAGTCATCTACCTACCCTAAGGAATTAGGCTGTGTAGAAGTCCTTAAGGTAGTGCCATCCCACCATTGAGAGGTAGGTAGCACCACCGTTGGAGGTGTTCGGGTCAATTCGTTTGTAGGGACATTGTGGTCACCAGAGCAACAGTAGGACACCTTAGAAGCTACCCTTATGCCATTGATCCTTTTTTATTCCGAGGCAACCGTTTCGAGGCAACTTTTCCGAGGCAACCGTTTCGAGGCAACTTGTTTTGAGGCAACGGGATCAATGGACATAAGGACTTACTAAGACATCCTATACTCGACGACCACGTTTCGAAGGCAAGGCAACAGTGAGGCGTACCCTAAGAGTGGTGTGTGGATTTGTGTGTTATTTTCATGTTATGTTTTATCTTGTACATGTATCATGGTGATCTACGCTTGTTTTTAATTTAGGCCATACATTCTTTCATGCAATTATAATTAAAAGTGCGGAAATTTAAATGCGGCAAGTAAATCCTACGCTATTACAAGGCGCGGGTCTATACATCGCCAAATTAACAAAGACCCGTTTTTAATAAAAATGCGGAAAGTAAATAAATTCCTAATTACTATTACATGGCTTGAGCAATTACATAATATTCACAAGAAAATAAAATAACATGCGAAAAGAATAAAAATAGAACGTCCGAGGGCGTTGGACCCTTTTGAAATTAAATTGAAATAAGAAAGTTAATTATTTATTTTATTAAAGAAAAGAAATGTTTTTTATGTTTTTTGTATTTATGAAATAAAAAAAAATTTTAAAATTAGAAGGAAACCCTAGTTCTAAATATTTTTAATTATTAAAGAAAAGGTTAACGTTTAAAACCTAATTTATGCTAATTAATTAATGTACATATTTATTTACAAAGATAAATAGTAATTATAATAATAAATAATGAGAAAAATAATTAATTAAGAAAAAGATGAAGATGTCAAAAAAACCTAATTCTATGCATTTTTTTTATTTATTAAGAAAAAGTGTTAAAATTAAGACCTAAATTAACTAAGTTAATTATTAACATTTATTTACAAAAAATAATTAATAGTGAAATTACTAAATAATAATAATACTAAAAATGTTAGTTTTCTGAATTTTATTACGAAAAAAATGTCAATTGGTTAGTGATTAATAAAAAGAATAACGATTAATTAATTAAAGGAAAATAATAAAAATAGAGAGAGAGTTTAGGAGTATACGAGCCTGATTGGAGGGGTGAAACAACTATTGGCGTCATGTGTAAACTGTTTTGTTTTGGTCATTTGTGTTTTGGCTTTTGGCCATTTGTGTTATGGCTTTTGGCCATTTGTGTTTTGGCCCCAACGTTCCTTAACCTTCTCAGGATGTCTGTCTCGCCATGTATCGGTGTCATGCATAAGTTGTTCTACTTTGGCCATTTGGCTTTTGGCTTTTGGCCATTTGTGTTTTGGCCTCAACGTTCCTTAATCTTCCTGCATAGGATCCTGTCTAAATCTGCAGTTTTGAATCTCATGAACACATTAAATAAAATTATAAAATGCAAATAAAGCCAATATATGAAGAAATTTAATGTTTAGGCACAATATGGCATGTATGAATGATTATACCCTTTTGATCATGGAGATCAAATCAATCTTACCCTTACTGGAAAATTAGTGTCCTGAATGCTTTTATGCCCTTTGGATCATGGAGATCAAGCCAGCCTTACCCTTACTGAAGAAGTAGTGAGGTGTTGGTTTGTAACTGTGATGGCTTGTTTGTAGTGAGAGAGGGATTTGTAATAAGGATTTCAAGGTTTTAGGATTCTTGAAAGAATTTGATATTCTAACAGTGTTGTGGCAAGGTTTTTTCTCTCTTTTTTCTCCTCTTCGGTTTGTGTGAAAAGAAGGTGATTATATAATGGAAATTAGGGTAAAGAAAATGGGCTTTGAATGTGCAATTGGGCCTCCAATGTTCACTTGAGTTCGTCACTTTCCAGGCTAAATCGCAGGGACTTAAGTGCAATTTTTGAAGTTGAAATGTGAAAACAAAATGTAGCCTATATCGAGAAATAACTCCTGTCCGAAAATCGGCTCAATCGGATAAACGGTGAATTAGTTATGAATTTTTGAAGTTTCAGCTCAGACGAACTTATTTTGGGCTCCAGTGTCGACTCTGACACGTTCTTCAATAAAAAACTGGTATTGATCGGTGCATAATTTGGTCTCGACTTTTGAAGAAAAGTTGTAAATCTCTGAGTCAATGACCTTGTGTAAAAATATGAGCCCAATCCGATAAAAATTGACCGAGTTATGAATTTTCGAAGTTTCGGCCCAGATGAAATAATATTCAGCATTCAGGATTTTCAGCGTGTCATGCACTCTGAGCAAAAAACGAAGGCCTTTTGAATACCGTTTGAACTCAATACCTTCTATGAAAATGTAGCCAACTCAATTTTTGAAATTTTGGCGCCGGAACCAGCTCGATACGATGAAAATCGACAAAGTTATGATTTTCTGAACATGACGCAAATAAACTTCTGTCACAAATTTTCTGTACGAAAATACTTGATAAATCCATATTTTTGAAGACCTTCTGATCGAAATTGGCTTCCATCTGTGAGAGATGAAAACGTAGATAATGTCAAGACGGAATTTTGGCCACCGGAATGGGTTCAAAACGAGTCACGATCTTCAAGTTATGAATTTTTTAGCGCGTAAAAACTGCACTTTCAGCACACTTTTTTCACCATATTTCTTCGAGAAAACTCACACAGTCGGATACCTTCTTTAAAGAATTGACTCTTGAGCCGAACCTGAATTTGAGCATAAGTTACGACATTAAGGAGCACTTGAGGTCATTTGGATGTAAGGACCTTGATGCAATACAAAACCCTAATTTTGACTTGACTGCCTTAGGAGGTGATTTGACTGTGCAACCCTTGAGGGATTTTGAAGCTTGATTTTGCCACATCTTGAAGAATATGGGAGGGCAAATTTTGGGGTACAACAGCTGTCGAATCCAAGACTAGATTCTATCCAAATCTGATTTTTGTTTTGTTTCTCTAATAGATTTTTTTACAGATCGAAGGAATGTATCAGGCCCCTTCGACTAACTTCCTCATGGGATCGAAAGGCAGCTCTAGGCTCCTTTGTGATCCATGCCTGCATGCTACAATTTGCATAGTCTCCTGCACCATCCAGCCCTTTTGAATTTTGTTTTGCGTTTATTTAATTTTATTTACTCAGCAAAAT
Source organism: Vicia faba (assembly GCA_948472305.1). NCBI lineage: Eukaryota > Viridiplantae > Streptophyta > Magnoliopsida > Fabales > Fabaceae > Vicia > Vicia faba. The sequence goes on from OX451740.1 coordinate 257,074,924, forward strand.
ATTTATAAAAAATCATCACAAAAAATTAGGATTAGGTTTTATTAATTAAATTAATTTATGAAATAATTAATTAATTTTAACATCCTCTTTTAAAACAAATTTAAAAAAATTAGAATGTAGGTCTAATTTTTTTTTTCAATTTTTTTTTTCTTTTCATAAAAATCAAAAACAACAAAAAGATTTTATTCTTAGGATTTTAGACGTCTATTCAACTTCGCGCGTTGTTATTATTATAACTGTATATTGGGATGTAATAGATGATTAGTAGGATCTTTACTGCTTTTATTTATTTTCCCCTATTTTTTGGAATTGTAATAATCCCTCTCCCCGAAGCTTTGTAATAGTATAAGATTTATATTCCCGCATTTTATTTTCTGTACAATATTAACTGTTAGATGTATGGTAATAGGATTGTATGGCAAGAATAAAACAAAACGCTAGCAAACCTAACACAAAAGACAAAAAAACTGAATATAACACACTTGTGCATATACACCTCTAGGGTCCTCGCAAATAAAATAGTCATGTCCCTCGAAAATAGGGACGCTTTTGCAAAGACCCTCGAATCAAAAGATCATAGTCCCTCGATGACCCTTCGATGTTGCCTTTCGGTAAATGATCTAGTCCCTTAAACAAAATTGCTAAAGCTTCTCTATATATTTCCTTTATGACTGTACGATGATCCACGAATGTCCCTCATACATCCAAATGACTATGGCTACCTACTCACTAATAGTAGGATAGCCTTATCTAAAAGAAAGGAGGAAGATAACAAATCTTTCGAGTATAAGTAGATAGTTCCTAGATGCTATGCTCAAAAAACAAATTTTCACACTTACACGAAAACATTTCAAAACATTTTCAAAAACGCTTTATCAACACTCTTGAGGACTGACACAAGAGTTATCATAAAGCAAATCGCTGCACTAAGGCATTTCAAAATATTTTTCAAAACACACAAATCACAAGGTATTTTCAAAATGATCTAAGCATCTAAGAACCCGTAGAAAACTACGGATGGAAAGGGTGCTAACACCCTCCCTTTCCATAATCTACCCCCTTACTTAGAAATAATCTCGAAAGGTATTTTTATGTTCTTTTCACCCTTTCCTTTGTTAGATAAAAGAAAATTCGGTGGCGACTCTTGCTTACCGCAACATTTGCAAACACAAACGCATAACCAGTATAACAGTCGATTCTGCCACCGTATCACAGAACCGGTGACTCTGCTGGGGATATACTTATAAAGTGGGGCTACCTTAGAGTTTAGTTCTTTTTTTCTCTTTACATTGTATGGTTTGTATGCTTTATCTTTGAGGGCTTGTTTGGGTTGTTACTAAAAGATCCTACACCCGGATCTAGGACACCTTTTAGGTAAGCAACAATAGATCGTGGAGACTGTACATCGTAAATCTATATGGTTGAAACAATAGATGAGTTTATGTGACACTTTGGTTGGTACCGGTATCCCTTGTGTTAAACCGAGGAGAATACGGGGCCGCTGCATGGTGTCATAAAGCACTAACGGACCTTAGAACCTTATTTGAACAAACTTGGACATTAGAAAGTAGTAAGATAATCGACCCCGGTATAAAGCTGAGGATTGGTTGATACTCAATGCTACACTCATTGAGATCGGAATTTCAGGATATTTCAGCCGCGAGAAAAGATCGCTTGAGCTGAAACAATGCCTGATAAAGAAAGATCAATGATATTGAGACTCCTTAGAACCCGGTTACTTTTCTAAGACAGGTTAAACCAAATATACTTCAAGAGGGTATTTTCCTATAAACCCCATGCAAGCCTAAGCCTAAGATCTTGTGTGTGTGCTTGTGTGTGATTAAATTGTTCCAACATAACATCACGCATCATAACATCCATATTCATTTCACTAACCATTTCAAGGACTACAGGAATCATCTTTGTTCTGTTTTGCAGATCATGGCTTACGTTCGTAGAAATACCATCCGAATCAGCTTTGTGAGAATACCTCTCCAACTCAAAGAGCTTGTATCAAGGGTTCCTAAGACTTCCTCATTCACCAAGAAATATGGTCGACTTCTCAACCTGGTAACCTCAAGCTTTGATGAGAAGATGACGAGGGTACTCTTTCAGTTCCTTGACCCCAAGCACCATTGTTTCACATTTCCCGATTATTAGTTGGTACCTACCTTGGAAGAGTTCTCTCAATTGTTAGGTGTACCCATTCTGGATCATATTCCTTTCACCGGTTTAGAAGAAACACCAAAGCCAGAGGTCATCACAACAACCTTACATCTGAAACGGTTCGACATTATATCCAACTGGGAAACAAGAAGAGGAGTCAAGGGTTTCCTAGTTAAGTTCCTATTAGAAAAGGCTCAAGTGTTTTGGGTTGATTTAGATTTCTAAGCTCTCGAATAATTCTTAGCTCTTCTAATCTATGGGTTAGTATTGTTCCCCAATCAGGACTTGCTCATAGATGTGAATACTGTCAAGGTTTTTCTCTCCCGTAACCCTGTGCCTACTTTACTCGGAGATATCTTGCATTCCCTCCACACTTGTACTATGAAGAGAAGAGGGGTTCTTATGTATTGCATACCATTGTTGTCCAGGTGGTTTATTTCACACCTTCCTAATCAGTATTGGAGAATGAACAAGGTTTGGGTTGGTCGCAAAGGATAATGTCACTTTCTCACTCATATATTCTTTGGTACTCTAGGTCTATGGGAGATATTTCTATCATTGACCGCTGTGGGGAATTCCCTAATGTCCCACTCCTCGGCATTAGGAGAGGTATCACTTATAATCCTTCCTTAGCTCTATGACAGTTCGGTTATGCTCAGAGAGATGGTACTCATGATATGCTTATCCAGGCTTCATGTTCAACTACAAGGATGATGTTCAAGGGTATCGTCAAAGGTTCATACGAGCTTGGGGCATGGTGAATAAGGTGGATAGTAAGGATTTGGGGCCCAAGAATTCCATCCATATGGAACCTTATCTTAGATGGGTACGAGCTCGCGTCCAAAATCTTATAATGCCATATACAACCATCTTACCAGTGATTGTGGAACTGGTCGCCGAAGTGGATGTTCCTTATATAATTTTCTATCCTGATATGCCCACTGATGCTGAAGAGCTGTAGAGGTCTTGGGTTCAGCTGAAGGAAGAATGTGATACCTTTAAAGATCAATTCTACACTAGTGAGAAGAGAGTGTTGGAGATCACAAAACAAGTTCACAAAGAAGAGAGTCTTAATGTCTACCTCGGCACGAAGAGGAAGCACCCATGGGAGATGTGATTCTTAGATTTTAAGAGTTTTTTATTTTCAATTGTAAGCCTAAAAGGAAATTGTAATTTGAATCTTATTAATAAAATATTTGTTTCATTTTGGCTCACAAATTTAAATTTCCCGAAGTCCTTGAAAACATCGCATAAGCATATCATGCATTTCATTGCATAAGAAGGTATTTCAAGACAAGTTTTTTTATTCTTTTCACTGTTTATTTCAGCAAAAAATGGCTCTTGAACAAACATTGAAAGACCTTCGAGCTCAAAATGCTCAGTTCCAATAAATGTTCCCGGCTCTGGCCAAGGGGCAAGAAGATCTGAAAGCTCTGATCATCAAAGAGAAGACTAAAAAGGCAAAGAAACCAGCTGGTGTCTTGAATTTGGGAAGAAGGTTTAGAGGACCAGCCAAGCGAGCTCTAGATTCTGCAACCCCGTCAAATAAGGGGGACAATCAAGAAGAGAAGCCAGCGAAAGAAAACATTAACCAAGGGTCTGAGGAAGTTGAAGCTGACTACTCTGAGGAGCAGTATCCTCCTGCTGATGATAAATACAAACAATTGAAGGATCGTCTCAATGCTATGGAGATCTAGAGGGTACCCGAGCTGGATTTTGAAGAGCTAGGACTGGTCTCAGGGGTGGTCATCCCGCAGAAATTTAAGGTCCCCATCTTTGCTAAGTACGACGATGTCTCCTGCCCTAAGATGCACTTAAGGTCATATGTGAGGAAGCTTCAACCCCACACTACTGATACGAATACGTGGGTACATTTCTTCCAGGAAAGTTTGGCAGGGACTCAGCTGGAATGGTTCTATCAACTGGAGAGAACCAACATCTAAAATTGGGAAGATCTGGCTGCTGCTTTCTACAAGCAGTACCAATATAACGCTGACCTCGCCCCAACTTGTATACAATTGCAAAGTATGTCTATGGGTTCCGACGAAGGTTTTAAAGATTATGCCCAAAAGTGGACAGACCTTGCGGGAAGAGTCCAACGTCCATTGTCTGATAGAGAGATGGTGGACATATTCTTGGGCACATTGTCCGGTCCGTTCTTTAACCATCTGATTGGAAGCTCTTCTGCTGGGTTCACTGAACTGATACTGACTGGTGAACAGGTAGAAGCTGGAATCAAAAGTGGTAAATGTTAGAACATAGTTTGATTCTACAACCCTTAATTAGAGTTTTGATGATAACAAAATACAAAGAATAAATAAATTCAAAGATATATATATATATATATATATATATATATATATATAATATGCTTCTTAAAATTATGTTTTGTATATACAGAAGTTCTGATGGAATTAGCATCAGAAGATCAGTAATATATGCTACACGCTGAAGCTACCAGATTATACGCTGAAGCTTGATGACCAGAATCTGCGCATAAACAAAAACACTCTGACTCTGATCAAATATCTTTACCAAGTCATCAACACTCTGAAGCGTTATCATAAGTTAAAGCAAAGAAGACTCTGAAGCGTTATTAAGTATTCAAGACAGAATTAAATGCTAACGGCTCTCTTCAGACAAGATCTTCTTCAAAAGGAAAGTGTGTTATTATCATTAAACTGGCTTTATGGACAATGTATCTCTGCCTTGCCTATATAAACAAGTCTGCTTGAGAAAAGACACACGCATGCACTCACATAATTTTCCAATCCTTTAAAACCACGCTTATTCAATCGCTTTAGAAAATTCAGTTTATTCCAAGCTTAAGTTGTGTAATTATCACAGTTGTGATATATTGTTTTGTTAGAAAACGTTAACACATCCTTGTTCAATTATTTGTAAAAGATTTCCTTGAGATAAACCGGTCTATGGTTGTACTCAAGAAGACTTTAACAGTTGTTAAAGTAGCTGTTGTAATCCTTTGAAAATAGTGGATTAAGACCTCGTTGGAGAGAGGCGAAATCACCTTGACGGGTGGACTGGAGTTGTTTGAGATCAAACGAACCAGGATAAAAATACTGTGTTGTCAAACCATTTATTTTAAGTTTTACAATTCAACCCCCTTCTTGTGTTTTTCACATCTTCAATTGGCATCAGAGCGCCTGGTTCTGAGCTCATAACACTTAACCGTGTCAGTATAAGATCCAGCGTCAGAAAAACACAATGGCAGGACCAAGTCAAAACATCAGCAATGGCAACAATGAAGAAAGAGACAAATTCAGTGGCAAACCTCCAGTCTTTGATGGAGAGAACTTTGACTACTGGAAAGACAGAATTGAGAGTTTCTTTCTGGCCCATGATGCTGATATGTGGGACATGGTGACTGATGGATACACACACCCAATGGATGGACATGGTCAGAAGATTGACAGGAAAATGATGTCTGATCAGCAAAAGCGTGAGTTCAGAAATCATCACAAGGCCAGAATAATTCTTCTCAGCGCCATCTCTTATTCAGAATATGATAAAAATCAAACAGAGACACTGCAAAGAATATGTTTGACTCTCTGAGAATGACGCATGAAGGCAACATTCAAGTCAAAGAAACCAAAGCCCTTGCATTCATTCAGAAGTATGAGGCATTCAAGATAGAAGGGAGTGAATCAATAGAAACTATGTTTTCAAGATTTCAAATTCTTGTTGCTGGTCTAAAAGTTCTTGACAAAGGGTATTCCACTGCTGATCACGTTAAGAAGATCATCAGAAGCTTGCCAAAACAATGGAGGCCAATGGTCACAGCGCTTAAGCTAGCCAAGGATCTCAATAAAATCTCTCTGGAGGAACTTGTCATCTCCCTCAGAAGTCACGAGATAGAGCTAGAAGCAGATGAACCTCAAAAGCAAGGTAAGTCATTAGCTTTAAAATCTAACAGAAAATCTGACTCCAAAGTTTTGCAGGTTGTGGAAGAAACCTCTTATGGGTCCTCATCAGAAGAAGATGAATTGTCTCTCCTCTCCAGAAGGGTGAACTAACTGTAGAAGCAGAGGCAAAGGAAGTTCAGGAATCCCAGAAGATCAGAAAATCAGAATGAATCTTCCTCCAGATACAGAAGGTCAGAATCCTCCTATGGACACAAAAGACCTGAAGGTTCTTCAGGAAATAGAAAGCCAAACAACAAAGACATCATCTGCTATGAATGTAACGAGCAAGGGCACTACAAAAGTGATTGCCCAAAGCTTCAGAAGGAGAAGCCCAAAAAGAAGTTTGGCAAGGAAAAGAAGAAAAGTCTCATGGCTACATGGGATGATTCTGACACATCTGAAGCTGACTCAGAATCAGATGATGAAAGAGCAAACATAGCTCTCATGGCAAACATAACAGAAGACAGTGAAGCTTCTGAGTCAGACTCTGAATCAAATACAGAAGAGGTATTCCCTGACTTTACTATAAACTTTACTAAGGCTGAACTAGCTGAAAGCCTTAATGAAATTCTGGAAAGATATCAGCAGATCAGAGTCAAATTCAGAAACCTGAAAAGGAATCTTGCTTCTGACTCTGATAAGACTGAGAGTCTCAAATTGGAGAATTCTGAGTTAAAAGATAAAATTTCAAAATTAGAAAACCAATTGCAAAACTCTCAGAAGGAAACAATCCCTGAAACTCCCAGCAATGCTGATGAGATCATCAAGGAGTATGATCACAACTTTCAGAAGTTTCTAGCTAAAAACATAGACAAAAGCAAAATGGCTTCAATGATCTATGGAGTTAGCAGAAATGGCAGAAAAAGGGATAGGATATCAAGGTAAGGTACCTACACCAAAAAATGCCATGGATTTAGTTATAAAACGTACTCCACTTGATTCACACTTTATATATAGGCACACACATGACATAAAATATACAAGTAGTGATTACTCTGTCAAAACAAAATTCGACCAGAGTTTTGGTAAAACTAACAAATCAGGACCCAAGAAAATGTGGGTACCTAAGGATAAAATAATACATGTGGCAGATATCTTTAGCAGCAAAGCAAAAACACCAATCATGGTACCTGGACTCTGGCTGCTCACGACACATGATGGGAAGAAGGCATATGTTCCAAAGCCTGGAACTTAAGCCTGGAGGCCACATATGATTTGGAGGCAATCAGAGAGGAAAGATCATTGGCTCTGGAACAGTAGGTAATGGAAATCTTCCCTCTATAAGTAATGTTTTATTAGTTGATGGATTAATGCATAACCAGTTATCCATAAGTCAATTAAGTGATAACGGTTATGATATAATCTTCAATCAAAATTCATGCAAAGCTGTTAGTCAGAAAGATGGGACTATCCTATTTAATGGAAAGAGGAAAAACAACATTTATAAAATCAAACTTTATGAACTGAAAAGTCAGAATGTAAAGTGTCTTCTGTTTGTTAATAACGAGTAATGGATCTGGCACAAAAGATTGGGACATGTTAGCATGAGAAGAATATCTCAGATTAACAAACTCAATCTGGTCAGAGGACTTCCTAACCTGAAGTTCAATTCAGATGCTCTGTGTGAAGCATGTCAGAAAGGCAAGTTTGCAAAACCAGCTTTCAAATCCAAAAACGTTGTTTCCACCTCCAAGCCATTAGAACTTCTACACATTGACTTATTTGGACCAGTTAAAACTGCTGCAGTCAGTGGCAAGAAGTATGGGTTAGTAATCATAGATGACTATAGCAGATGGACATGGGTAAAGTTCTTAAGGCACAAGGACGAGTCACACTCTGTGTTTGTTACCTTCTGCAACAAAGTTCATAATGAAAAGGATCTTAGAATCGTCAAAGTCAGAAGTGATCATGGTGGAGAATTTGAAAACAAAGATTTTGAGTTATTCTTTAATGATAAAGGCATTCTGCATGATTTCTCTTGTCCTAGAACTCCCCAGCAAAATGGAGTTGTAGAACGAAAGAACATAACATTGCAAGAAATGGCCAGAACCATGATCAACGAGACTAACGTTGCTAAGATCTTCTGGGCAGAGGCAATAAACACAGCGTGTTACATTCATAATAGAATCTCCATAAGACCTATTCTGGAAAAGACTCCATATGAATTGTGGAAGAACAGAAAGCCCAACATTTCCTATTTTCACCCATTTGGATGTACATGTTTTATTCTGAATACAAAAAATTATTTGAACAAGTTTGACTCTAAAGCACAAAAGTGTATTATGTTAGAATATTCTGAATGCTCAAGAGGGTACAGAGTATACAATATAGAAACACAGATTGTGGAGGAATCAATCAGTGTTTGTTTTGATGATAAGCTTGACTCTCAAAAGTCAAAGCAGAATGAATTCCTTGCAGGTATGGAAGTTGAACTCACAAGTACTGAAGACAAGTCATCAGAAGCTCTCAACAGAGACACTCCCTCAACATCAAAAAGAGTCACTGCAAGCAATCCAGCACCTTCTGTTGATCAACTCCAGAAAAGACCATCCAGAAGCAGCATGGATCACCCAGAAGAAACAATCTTAGGAAGAAAGGAAGATCCAATCAGAACAAGATCTAGTTTTAGAAACTCTGAAGAATCCCTCATGGGACTGGTTTCTCTAATTGAACCAACAACAATTGATGAAGCACTTCTAGACAATGACTGGATTCTAGCAATGCAAGAGGAGCTAAATCAATTCACAAGAAATGACGTATGGGATCTAGTTCCCAAACCAAAAGGATTCAACGTCATTGGTACAAAATGGGTGTTCAGAAACAAACTGAACGAACAAGGTGAAGTCATCAGAAACAAAGCACGACTGGTAGCACAAGGTTATAGTCAGCAAGAGGGGATAGACTATACAGAAACCTTTGCTCCAATCGCCAGGTTAGAATCTATCAGACTCTTAATTTCATTTGTTGTTAATAAAGGCATCACTCTGTATCAGATGGATGTTAAGAGTGCATTCTTAAATGGATATATAGAAGAAGAGGTATATGTGAACCAACCCCCTGGTTTTGAAAGTTCCAAAAATCTAGAATATGTTTTCAAACTAAAGAAGTCACTCTATGGTCTGAAACAAGCTCCCAGAGCTTGGTATGAAAGACTAAGTAACTTCCTGCTAGAAAAGGAATTCACCAGAGGGAAAGTGGACACAACCTTGTTCTGTAAGACAGTTAAGAATGGCATTTTAGTATGTCAGATTTATGTTGATGACGTCATATTTGGATCCACTAAACCCTCTCTGGGAAGAAAGTTTGCTAAATGTATGCAGGCAGAATTTGAGATGAGCCTAATGGGGGAACTAAAATTCTTCCTGGGCATTCAGATTAATCAAACCCCAGAAGGAACTTACATTCATCAGAGAAAATATGTCAGAGAACTTCTGAAGAAATTTGATCTCTCAGAATGTAAGCCATCAAAGATTCCAAGCATCCCACGTGCATTCTGGAAATAGAAGAGGTAAGTAAAAAGGTAGAACAGAAGGTCTACAGAGGTATGATTGGTTCTCTTCTCTATCTGACGACTTCAAGGCCTGACATTCTATTCAGTGTTTGCATTTGTGCTAGATTCCAATCAGATCCTAGAGAATCTCACTTAACAGCAGTTAAGTGAATTTTCAAGTATCTGAAAGGTACTACTAATCTGGGTTTGTTTTATAGAAAATCAAGTGATTACAGCTTGATATGATACTGTGATGCTGATTTCGCTGGAGACAGAGTAGAACGTAAAAGCACTTCTGGAAGCTGCCAGTTTCTGGGAGAAAATCTGATCTCATGGTCCAGCAAAAGATAATCCATAATAGCTCTATCAACAGCAGAAGCTGAATACATAGCAGCAGCTGGATGCAGCACACAAATGCTCTGGATGAAAAGTCAACTTGAGGACTTCAAGATATTTGAGAGTAACATCCCTATCCTCTGTGACAATACTTCTGCTATTTGTCTCAGTAAAAATCCTATTTTGCATTCTAGGGCTAAGCATATAGAAATAAAACATCATTTTATTAGGGACTATATTCAGAAAGGGATTCTAAATTTAAAATTTATTAACACAAACCATCAATGGGCTGATATCTTTACAAAACCTCTTTCTGAAGATAGGTTCAACTTCATTCTGAAACATCTCAGCATGAAGCTCTGCCCAGAATAAAACTATTTTGATTCCATATCTTAACCTTCAGAACTTTGTCTATTTTTCTGTGAACTACTGATCAATCTTTCTTCAGATCTTTAGAAGCACAGATTGTATCAGAATCTATCACAATCAAGGATAGAAATGTGCAGTTCACTCAAGCAAACAGATGTCATCCAGTCATCAGCTACTTTCTTAGGCTGAACACGCGTTCACGTTTCTGAAAGGTCAAAAGCCCTGATTGGATGCATTGGGACACATGTCATGGGTAACCGTTTCAATATCTTTCTGAATCACCCAAAATCAGCTATCATTAAATGCTCATAATCATTATAATTTATTTCTCTCTTTTGTCGTTTATGTTTTCAAATTTTTTTTAGAAATCTATTTAAACACATTTCTCACTATTTACACTCTTTTACTTTCACTTTCATTTTCTCTACAATCTTATTGATTTCAGTTTGGAACCTTTCTCAAAACTCTTTCAATTTTTTCTCAAAACCTTTAATGTGAACATGGCTTCCTCAAGCAACCCTACCTCCAGTTCTCAGAAATCAGATTCCTCCGAACAATATGAAGAACCCTACAAAACTCTTCTCACACCCATTAAAAATCTAGAAGTTCTTTCAGAATTGATTGTGGACTTTAACAGTCTTCAAGAGAACGTGTTTAATCTCTCTGAAGAAGTTAAGGCTCAAGGTTGGGACAAATATTTTGACCGACTGGTGGGTCCAACGTTCCCAATTCTTGTGAAGGAATTTTGGATTCATGCTTCATCTTCCAACCATCAAGTTACTTCATACATAATGGGGAAGAAGATAGTTATAACTGAGGACCTCATTGCAAGATTAATAGGCTACAATGGTGGTGGTGTACGATGCATTGACGTGGCTGAAAGATGCGCTAATGTCGCCCTAATTGCTAGAGAAATCTTCACTCTGGGTCTTCCCTCCAGCAAGATAAGGGATCTAAAAAACCATCACAGACTATGGGCCAAGATTATTCTGGGATGCATAAACCACAGGAAGCCTACCAGCTCTCCTGACTACATCAATATTGATCAGCAATTTCTGATCTACTTCATCTCCCAGAAGATTAAGGTGAATCTGGCTCATCTGCTGTTTAACCATCTAAGGACTAGTGTTAAGGAAACCAGAGAAGAGGAGCGCACAAAAAGGGACTGGATACCCCTAGGAAGGCTTATATCAGATATTCTAACAAAGAATAAGCTGATTGATCATCTAACAGAAGCTCAGGAAATCAGCTCTTTGGAAGCTACTGTTGGCAAACAGCTGAATGCAAAGAATCTGAAAAAGATGAAGTTAGTTGAGAACATCAAGAAGGAACCTAGTGTCACTCCTTTTGCAGAAATCTCCAGCAGAAGAATCCCTCTGGATAACTTTCCCCTGTTCTCAGAGATTGATTCTAAACCTGATATAATAGTCAGATATCTGGATGCATGCAAGGCGGATGGTACAACACCAGATTTGAACATTCAGGATCTGCAGCAGAAGGCTCCAGAAGTTGTGCTGAAGAAAACCAAGAAAAGGAAAGCTGTAGCAGAAGGATCATCCCAGCGGACTCCTAAAAAGAGAGGTAATCCTTCTTCTGTAACTGTTTTAAACTCAATTTATGTATCAACATCTATACCAATTCCCACTCAATCAGAAAACCTCACACCACAAACATTTGATGACTTTGACATTGAATTCGACCCCTCAGAAACCTTAACTCTTATAAGATCTCGCTCCTTACCTACAAATCCAAATATTGAAGCAACCCAACAAGAACTTGCAAAAGTTCTATCAGATATAGAAACCTTTGACCAACATACTTCTGCTCCCATGCCAGAAAATCCAAACTCTGAAACCACCACAGAAGCACCACAACCAGAAATACCACTACCTCCATCTCCCCAACCATAAATTTATCCACCTTCCCCACAACCTGAACTATTTCAACTAGAAGTTTAAACTTCTGATGCTCAACCTTCTGAATTTTGTGAACCAGAACCTCATAAAGATCAATCAAACCAAACTGTTGATTCTGATATCATTCCCATTCCTGGAATCACTGAACCTCTGGCAATCCGTATGCCCCTAACCATTCTGGATATTCCCCAAATTCCCTCTTCACTAGAATCAACTCCACCAAACTCCCCAACCAGTCCAATAATAATTCCAGACTCTCCCACTCCCTCACCAAAGAACAATCCAGATGACAACATCAAGACTGTCATTGATTTAACGGTCTTTGAACGTCTTGCTGCGATAACCCACAAAATAGCTATTCCGAAACCAAAACCATCTGAACCTTCTCCAGATGTTGGTACCAACTTATTGATATTTGAAACAGAAGTACAGAAGTGGATCACTTCTCTGAAGCAAGCTAGTCTTGAGCTGATTGATCCTGTTGCATCAGACTACCTTTGGACAAGGTTCAGAAGATGGGTATGTTCTGAAACTCGTAAGATGCAAGAAAAGAGCTACGGACAAGTTCAACAGAACTTCAGTAATCTACTGAAAGTAATTGAAGATCAAGTTCTGAGCCAGCTACTCAAGGAAGAAGTTCTCCCTCTGGACAATGCTCCCTGGTCTGAACATCGTCCATCATACAAAGTTCGACCAGAGTCAGAAGATCTCAATCTGACTGATACTCCAGAGCATATGATTCCTACTGAAGAACTGGGTCAAAAAGAGGACATTGGAGAATGCTCTGAGAAGCATCCAGTTACTGAAGATTCTCAAGCTTCCTCCTATGAAAGGCAGACTCTAGAAGACCTGAAAAGATCTGATATTTTGATGAAGGAAAGAATGGATAAACAGGACGACAAAATTGATGCAATCACGAGCATGTTAACCAAGCAACAGGAAACCAACATCCAGATCAAGAGCATGTTGGAAGTTTTGTTCACACGTCTTCCTCCTCCCTCTTAGAATTTCCTCGTTTTTGAAACATGCTTATCTGTAATATTCGTACATTGCTTCTGGTTTTACTATAAATGCATTTTAACTCTGATTATATGTTCTTTTTGATAACTGCCAAAAAGAGGGAGAAATAATAAGATATTTTTTCAATAACGGATTACTGAGACATAAGTCTCAGACATTCTGATCTATTTAAATTTTTCTCTTCTGAAAAGCTTGAACATGTACAAAACTCTGATGAAAGATACTGTAAGGTTCTGATGCTCAAAGACTCATGGAATTAAAGGGAAGTAATCAACTCAGGGGGAGTTTCTCTTCTTAACTCTACTTTTTATTCTTTATTTTTAAATGAAAAAAATCTGGTTTTTGTCATCATCAAAAAGGGGGAGATTGTTAGAACATAGTTTGATTCTACAACCCTTAATTAGAGTTTTGATGATAACAAAATACAAAGAATAAATAAATTCAAAGATATATATATATATATATATATATATATATATATATATATATATATATATATATATATATATATATATAAAACAAATATGCTTCTTAAAATTATGTTTTGTATATACAAAAGTTCTTATGGAATTAGCATCAGAAGATCAGTAATATATGCTACACGCTGAAGCTACCAGATTATACGCTGAAGCTTGATGACCAGAATCTGCGCATAAACAAAAACACTCTGACTCTGATCAAAGATCTTTACCAAGTCATCAACACTCTGAAGCGTTATCATAAGTTAAAGCAAAGAAGACTCTGAAGCGTTATTAAGTATTCAAGATAGAATTAAATGCTAACGGCTCTCTTCAGACAAGATCTTCTTCAAAAGGAAAGTGCGTTATTATCATTAAACTGGCTTTATGGACAACGTATCTCTGCCTTGCCTATATAAACAAGTCTTCTTGAGAAAAGACACACACATGCACTCACATAATTTGCCAAGCCTTCAAAACCACGCTTATTCAATCGCTTTAGAAAATTCAATTTATTCCAAGCTTAAGTTGTGTAATTATCACAGTTGTGATATATTGTTTTGTTAGAAAACGTTAACACATCCTTGTTCAATTATTTGTAAAAGATTTCCTTGAGATAAACCGGTCTGTGGTTGTACTCAAGAAGACTTTAACAGTTGTTAAATTAGCTGTTGTAATCCTTTGAAAATAGTGGATTAAGACCTCGTTGGAGAGAGGCGAAATCACCTTGACGGGTGGACTGGAGTAGTTTGAGATCAAACGAACCAGGATAAAAATACTGTGTTGTCAAACCATTTGTTTTAAGTTTTACAATTCAACCCCCCTTCTTGTGTTTTTCACATCTTCAGTAAAATCCAGAGAGATGCATCCTCCAGTACAACAAAGAAACCCTTCACTGGAAAGAAGGAGGTCAGTGCTGCTTATGGCAAGAGAAATCAAAGCAAAACTGAACTTCGTCCGGCGGTAGGGGCTGTTATAATTTCCAATCCAGCATCGAACCAACAACGAAAAAATCAGCACAGGCCGGATGCACCCAGAAGATAGTTTATCGGGATCAACATGACCTTATCCCAGGTTTTGCCACACCTGCTGAAGTCCAACCTGGTGACCCTAAAGGAGGCTCCTAAGAATCTCAATACTACATCTCCCCGCTACAACCCAAATGCTCGATGTGCCTACCATTCCGAAAACCCGGGGCATGATACAAACGATTGTTGGGCTCTGAAAAATAAGGTGGAGGATCTTATCGAGGAGGAGGAGATTGAGTTTGACCTTCCAGAGACACCTAATGTAATAATTGCACCAATGCCCAAACATGGCTAGGGTGTCAATACTGTTGACGACGACTGGTTTGTTTCTTATCTGGATGAGTTAACTACTCCTCTTCTAACTGTTAAAAGGAATCTGTTGCGAGCCGGCTTATTTCCGGACTGTAATGAAGGTTGCCACTCATGTATGTCTCTACCAGATGTTTGTTTGTTGTTAAAGATGGGCATCCATCGTCTGATGGTTCACAAAGAAATTATGTTTAAGAAATTCCCTCTTACAAAAGTTTGTATGAAGATGTCTCAATAATTACCATTTCCGACAATCCTCCAAGGGTCTCCATCAAAATAGTCGTCAGGATTACATCTGTTCCCAAGTTTTCTCCCTTGATCATCACCCTTCATATGCCAATACCATATTCCTCTAATAAAGCTGTTCCCTGAAACTATGGGGCTGACGTCTATTACCATGACGTCAAGCAAGACCTATTGGTTGTTGAAGATAAAGTTGCTGAAGATACTGATCATGACATCTACAACATCATTGGGACCAGTAAAATTACGAGAAGTGGAAGGGTCTTCTCTCCTGAAATCTATCTGAAGATTGTTGTTACTCCTGTGATTATCCCTGCTGCTACTCCTGCTAGTACTCTCATTGCTACTCCTACTGTTATCCATGCTGGTATCCCTACTACTGGGTCGGCCGAGACTCGTGGACAAGAGGTATTGGTTGAGCTTGTCCAGACGAAGGCACACAAAGAAGTCATTCCTGAGGCTTGTAAAAAATAAATGGAAGAGATACTGAAGATGATAAAGAAGAGTGATTATAACATTATGGAGAAGTTGGGGTAGACCCATTCAAAAATATCAACGTTGGCCTTACTTTTATGCTCTGAATCCCATGCTAAGGTTTTGGTAAAATTCCTGAAGTCTGCCCATGTGCCTCAAGAGACCTACGCTGATCAATTTCAGAACTGTGTGGCCAGCCTGACTGTTGATAATAGATTGGGTTTTTTCGACGCTGATTTAACTCCCAAGAGAAGGAAACATAATGATGCCCTGCATGTCTCCATTGAGTGCAGGGGCACTACCCTAGCTCATGTTCTGGTGGATACAGGTTCGTCGCTGAATGTCTTACCCAAGAATGCTCTGGAGAGGTTAGATTGCAAAGGACTCACACTGAAGCCCATTAACATTGTGGTGAGGGCCTTCGATAGTTCCAAAAGAATGGTGCACGGGGAGTTGAACATCCCTATCAAAGTTGGTACTCAGACTTTTGACTCAACCTTCTATGTGATGAACATCCGCCCATCTTATTCCTGTTTATTGGGTCGACCCAGGATCCATGGGGATGGTTTTGTTACTTCTACCCTGCATCATATGTTGAAGTACCCAGTCAATGCAAGATTATCACAGTCCATGGGAAGGAGGAATACATGGTGAGCCACCTGAACTCTTTCAGGTATGTTGAAATGGACGGCGAGTTCATTGAGACCCCCTGTCAGAACTTTGAGGAGGTTCCACAGACAGTTTCTGCGACCAAGACTACTACCAGTGTTCTAAAGACTACCAGACCTCCATTGAAGATGGCTTCTCTAAGGGATGCCAAAGCAGTAGTTGAAGAAGGTGGGTGTACCATTTGGGGCCAACTTCCAGACATTCCCTACAAATCTGACAAGTTTGGTTTGGGTTTTACTTCAGGAGCCCAGTGAGCCGTTCGCCGTGCTCGCATCCAGGGACCACCACTACGAATCAACAACCATGGAGTCAATACTCTAGAAGACAGTAATAGCGATTGCGACATGGACAAGTGGATCTTCCCAACTATCAGCAGTGGACTCATTAATTAGGAGGCCAAAGATTTTGTTCCTATTACTTTTATTCAAGAGTAATTATCTTTTTGTTTTTTTGGGATATGTAATATTTGAAAAATTGAAGCTTTAAAGCCTTGTGTCTTACCCGAGGCATAATGGTCTATTTTGTTAGGGTTATTGCTTCATATTCATATGTCATTAATAAATCATTGGACGTTTTGAATACAAATTTTATGCTCTCTGTTTTTATTTTCTACCTTTTTATTTTATCAAAAACAGTTATGCTCTTACACACACCCACGTATCAAACTTTAGATCCATATCCACTCTGGATCCCATTGATAACGGTTCTGCTATTGCCAATTATGACTTTGAAAATCCGATCTACCAAGCCGAGGACGAAGGTGAGGAAGATTGTGAAGTACTAGCAGAACTTGCCAGACTGCTACAACAGGAAGAAAGGGCAATACAACCTCATGAAGAGCCGGTTGAGACAGTGAACTTGGGTACGGAAGAGGATAAGAAGGAAGTTAAGATAGGTGCCGATTTGGAGCATAGTGTCAAAGAGCGGTTAATTCAGATGCTACATGACTATGTTGAGGTTTTTGCCTGGTCATACGAAGACATGCAGGGACTTGACACTGATATTGTGGTTCATTGCCTACCAACAAAATAGGAATGCCCTCCAGTGAAATAGAAGGTTCATCGCATACGGCCAAAGATGTCAGAAAAGATCAAGGCTGAAGTCGTGAAATAGTTCAATGCCGGTTTCTTAGCTGTCACCTCTTATCCATAATGGGTTGCCAATGTTTTTCCAGTACCTAAGAAGGACAATAAAGTACGTATGTGTGTGGATTACAGAGACCTGGATAGGGCAAGCCCGAAGGATGACTTTCCGCTTCCCCACATTGATGTTCTGGTTTACAACACCGTACAACATAACATATTCTCCTTGATGGATGGATTCTCCGAGTATAATCAGATCAAAACGGCACCTGAGGACATGGAAAAACGACCTTCGTCACATAGTGGGGCACTTTCTGTTACAAGGTTATGCCATTTGGGTTAAAGAACGCAGGGGCAAACTATCAACATGCCATGGTAGCTTTGTTCATGATATGTGTAAGTGCCTTCGTTTGGGATTGGCTCATCTCTTGTAAAACAAATAGCAACAACAATAATGTAATGTAATGTACAATAGGAACAGCCTGAAAATTCTATTGTAAATGCCTAAACATGTTGATCAACATCTGGAACAACATGTCTCAAGAGATGTCATAACATCATACCAGACATCAAACTACTGAACTGTCAAGACTGATGCAGTTCTGTTCCTAAAGTTATGCAGAATATTCGGCCAAATAGAATGCATAACAAGTAGCGAAAATTGAAGGCATACGTGGAGCCCTAGAAGATTCAATCAGAAGCTAAGGATAAGGAGAAAAGCTCGATTGAAGACCTAACTTGTAGCAGAAGTTTTCTGCTTATTTTATGCAGGTCGTTAAAGCTGCATTGCTGTCATATGAAGGCCCAAATCCAGTGGGGTAAAAAGTGTTATAAATAGAAGTATTGTAACCTAATTTGGGATTGCGGATTGACAAGATGTAATCATTTAGGGCTAGTTGTGAACCACCCGGGCTGTGGGATGGTCACCATACTCCTTGAAACCTGTAGGTTAAAGGATGTATGCATTGTACTTGATTGAAGCTTTTAAGCATGATCAAGATGTGTAATGGAAGTGTATCTTCTGAACAGTTTATGTACTGTAGAAAGTTATCACTGCGGTGATTGAGGGGGAGTGAGAGGGGTCTCATATCTAGGATTGGATCTTAGGTAAAAGTGTCATTAGGTAGTGATTAAGTGAGAAGGCTGTCAACGGGTATGTTGGCTGTTGGGTCTTTGAATTGATACTACTAATAGTGAACTTTATCCCTGGCTTGGAAGCCCCCAGATGTAGGTTGGTTGAACCGAACTGGGTGAACAATTCTGTGTGTTATTTACTTTCTGTATTGGTTATTTACTTTGATGTCACAGCATTCCTCGTAACATCAATGTATAAGATTAACCTTAACTGTTCTGAACTTCAGTAAATCAGAACCTGCGTGTTGCTGGCTCTGGTATGTTAGTCCAGTGACTGTTGTAGAACAGATATCAAAAGTACAGCCTATTCTACCTGTACAGCGCTTAATGTCATATCAGAGGTCTTAACATTCCATTAGACATTCTGAGTCTGTGACATTCCCGGAATTTCAATTGGTATCAGAGCAGGCATCCTGTCTGACTCTGGATGAGATCCATGGGGGATACTTTCCGATTGTGTACAAGGTAGAATATTGTTTGAACCAGTAGTGTTCATATTGTTTGGTCCCTAGGAGTGGAGGATGGACCAATTTGGGAGAAACTAGATCAGCTATGATGAAAGTGTTTGAACAAATTCAAAGACCTCATGCGGGAGTAAAGATTTTGGAGTGCATTGTTCAACCTGTATTCAGCACAGAGAAGAATATTATCAAAATCTTCATGCGGGAGTGAAGATATTGATAAGGCATCACATGTGTTTATAAAGCCTTCTTTTAACAGGGCTGTAGAGTTGGGTTTAGAAAGTTGTTCGGTGAATAAGCAAACAACTTGTGGGATTGATTTATTTTCAATCCTTATGTGTCATGCTTACTATATGGAGTAAGCACTGTGTAAGTTCTGGTGAAGTACTGCTATTCCGCTGCATAGCTTCTGATACAACCCCTAAAAGTGAAAGAAGAACTCTAGAGCTATTATTTTTGTTGTTGATTGATCAATGATTCTCATATGCGTCTGCAAGCCACTTGAAGACCTTGAAGATTATCAAGGATGATGTGTTCCAAGAAGATGCAACTAATGTTCTTAAGGATGTTAGAACATCATGCAACTGCCAGTTGAAGAACAGATGTTCTGGGTGCTAAACACATGTAATGTGAGTACATATGTTTGGAACCTACTCCTGATCTGGAAGAGGAGACATCTGTTTTGAAATAATTGATCAGGACACGATCAACAGGTCATCTACTCCAGTTGTGAGTTTAAGGGAGTATATGTGCTGAGCTAAATGCACTTAAAAGGACTTTAAAGCTGTGGATGATGGAAATCATTTCTGTGTCTTCAACCAAGTAAATATGCTTAGCAAGCATGAAGAAGTAATCAGTCTAGTGTGATTAGATAATTCTAATTGAATAAATGATGGAAGCAGAATCTTTATGTGTTAAATCTAAAGCTTGTGATGATAAAGAATGTACAACATCACAACTGTTGAAGACATCAGTTGTTGAGGAAAGACGGATAAGTCCCAGATTGATAATGAAGTTTCTTCTAGTACAAGTTACAGAATGTGGCAACCTGAAACTTGTACAGCAAGCAAACCAAAGACTCTTAATTTGGAACCTGTGGCAAATTCCAAATAAAGAGTATATACTATGTGTCTAAAGTAAAGAGCTCTACACTGTATCCATAAAGAGGGAAGTTGGATAACAGTTTGTTCAGAGGGAGTAGTATGATCAAGCTGATGTGAAAGGGAGTTCATCCTACCTTGTTCTATAAGATGCTTGAGTTTATTTCTCATGATCTTAGTGATTTCCAAGGAAGATAGGAATAGAACAGGTTATGTCTACCAATCACATAAACTGCAGCATGTGAAGGAGAATTCATTAAATTCTCTACAAAGATCTGAGCTGAGTTTCAGGGGGAGTCCTTAACCTGAAGATCTTGGAAGACATGTCATACAAAATGTCTTGACATCCTGGACCAAAGTCAAATGGTGGATATCTGCACTTTGACAAGTCATCCCCATCACCTAGGATGAACTTGTTAGTTGTATGTAGCAAGGAGGAGTTATCTTCAAAAGATCATGGGTTCCTGAGAAGATCCTCTTCTTACTTGAAGTTCATTTATGTGAACAACTTGGTTTGCTCTTGTCTACAGGAGTATGGTACAATTAACTCCTTTGTACTGTTCAAGGGTCAGCAGACAAGGTGAAGGTGATCCATGCTTGTTGCTGCATGGTTATGTGGTTGTTGTGGTTCTTCATGCATGGAACAGAAGATTGTTAGAATAATGATCCTACCTTGAGAAGATGACAT
Organism: Vicia faba; assembly: GCA_948472305.1. Lineage (NCBI taxonomy): Eukaryota > Viridiplantae > Streptophyta > Magnoliopsida > Fabales > Fabaceae > Vicia > Vicia faba. The sequence continues at coordinate 257,095,790 of OX451740.1, forward strand.
AATCTAACTAATAATGAATACTTTGACGGGAGACTAAGTATTCATTAGGATCTTGCATAAAGATATATATATGCACTTCGATGGGAGACTAATTGTTTGTCTAATATGTATGCAAGGCTGTATTCTGAACCTATTTCTCAGAACTTGGTAGAGAGTTTATTTCTCTCTAAGAATATTCTGGTGAGTAATCATACCTTTCTTATGGGGAATATAAAAGGGCATCAATCCCCTGGATGTTAACTTCAGAATCCAAGCAGATAGGTTCATGCTGTAACATCATTTATTGTTAGAAGTCCGTGGCAGAGACTTGGAACTGTGAATCTTAATATTCTAGTGTGGCAGTTTTATTGTTGGTTTGGAATAAGTAGATTCTACTTGTGTTTAAAAGTAGTATGCTTAACAACGCATAACTACTGTTGTGGTCTGAAGAATTTACTAGTATTAGCAACTACTAGTAAATATATTATACAGAAGGATGACATGATCAAAGGATAATCCTTCTAGAAAGTCTAAATCTTAGTAAAGCTTGTAAGCACACTAAGAAGGTTGGAGGTTGGTTTCAGACTATGGCTACATGAGAGTCATGATAAGTGTGGAAGCGCAAGGGCATGAATCAAAGATGTCCTTACTATTCTAAGACTAGTTCAGGGTGCTTGAAGTTACCACCTCAGAGCTAGTGCTACTGGTTTCCACGCCACTGTTTTGATTGGCCTTAACAAGGGAAGTCACTGAGTGTTGCACTTTTCCAATTACAATATACATTGAAGGGAGACTCTGTATCTGTAATGTTGGACTTAATCTGAAGATCAGAAGTCAGAAGAGGGCAGTGGTATGCTGATGTTTATGTGTTCTGATAATATGACATTGTGAAGTCATGGATAATGTCTCAACAACAGGAGATTGAAGAATTGCTCTTGTTATTGGATTGGGGTTAGGAAGAAAATCTCAGAGATTCTTAAAAGTATCATAAGTGGCAGTTTTGATACTTTTGGAGCAATTTGGAAGATTCAGTTCTTATCAATAGCAAATTGGTCTAGCAAATCAGACTTCACTAGCTCCAACAACTACTAGTGAATGGAAGATCATAAGAAGTAAATCAGATATATTCAGCATATGTTCAAGGGGTTCTTTTACTACAAGAAATAGAAGTGGCATCTAAATTTGTGTGATGTCCTGTGAAGCATGTTGGAGTCTTCTGGTGTATTGGATCTCAGCAACACAAAGCATGAGTGATGGCCATGCTTAAGGCTGCTAATATCTTGCTACTAGCTGGTTAAAGTGCCCTTCTCTGAGAGAAGTAAAAAGAAGGCTGCTGTTGTTGAAGAATGCAAGGTAATGTCTAAGTAAGTGTCATGACATTACCAACGACATTGCAACCTTGTGGAAATCAAGAAGAATACGGGAAAATAACTTCGCCACGTCATTGGTATTCTGTTTCCTAGAAGGAATAAATCTTTAGTCCCGAAAATGGGTCAAAGGCTGATTTTATTCAGGAATTGCTTTGACCTAAACTTATGCATGTATTAGGACTGGTTCTTTTTGTGGTATTGGCAGAAACAAACAAATACGTCTAAAATACATGCACAGTCAGTCTGAAATATGCACATGCTTTAACAGGTATCCTTGACCAAGATTTTATATTACCATCTTCTTGAACCTGGTATCTCCTTATATAACCTCCTGTCACACATTCTTTTCTCTCACAACCATCATGGGGTTTATACGGATTTGGGAAAACTGTTCTTGGATCTGGTTTTGTGAGGGCTTTCTTTGGCAATTTTTGGCCAAAAAGGGGGACAAAGGAGTACTGTTAGAAACTGTCCTCGTTGCAGCAGCTACTCAAAATTTTGATCACAAAGACTTGTCACAAACTCAGCAGAAATTCAAATGGCGTGAATTTCTTTGTGACTTGTGATCTGAGTTATGAACACAGTTGTGACCTGTGTTCTGAGTTACAAGGGAGATATTCTGGTCACTCCTTAAAGGTTCTCTGATGCCTCTGAAAGGATAGTTTATCTCCCACGGTCCTCTTTTTCCACCATCAGTGACAAGAAATGGTTCGTGGTCTAAAAGGGAATGAGGTGCATCCTCTTCCTCCTGTGCCTCAAGAGGTCCTGAATGGTTAGTATTATTGTTGTATTTGTTTTAGCCAAAATTAGCCAAAGGGGGAGATTGTAAGTGCCTTCGTTTGGGATTGGCTCATCTCTTGTAAAACAAATAGCAACAACAATAATGTAATGTAATGTACAATAGGAACAACCTGAAAATTCTATTGTAAATGCCTAAACATGTTGATCAACATCTGGAACAACATGTCTCAAGAGATGTCATAACATCATACCAGACATCAAACTACTGAACTGTCAAGACTGATGCAGTTCTGTTCCTAAAGTTATGCAGAATATTCGGCCAAATAGAATGCATAACAAGTAGCGAAAATTGAAGGCATACGTGGAGCCCTAGAAGATTCAATCAGAAGCTAAGGATAAGGAGAAAAGCTCGATTGAAGACCTAACTTGTAGCAGAAGTTTTCTGCTTATTTTATGCAGGTCGTTAAAGCTGCATTGCTGTTATATGAAGGCCCAAATCCAGTGGGGTAAAAAGTGTTATAAATAGAAGTATTGTAACCTAATTTGGGATTGCGGATTGACAAGATGTAATCATTTAGGGCTAGTTGTGAACCACCCGGGCTGTGGGATGGTCACCATACTCCTTGAAACCTGTAGGTTAAAGGATGTATGCATTGTACTTGATTGAAGCTTTTAAGCATGATCAAGATGTGTAATGGAAGTGTATCTTCTGAACAGTTTATGTACTGTAGAAAGTTATCACTGCGGTGATTGAGGGGGAGTGAGAGGGGTCTCATATCTAGGATTGGATCTTAGGTAAAAGTGTCATTGGGTAGTGATTAAGTGAGAAGGCTGTCAACGGGTATGTTGGCTGTAGGGTCTTTGAATTGATACTACTAATAGTGAACTTTATCCCTGGCTTGGAAGCCCCCAGATGTAGGTTGGTTGAACCGAACTGGGTGAACAATTCTGTGTGTTATTTACTTTCTGTATTGGTTATTTACTTTGATGTCACAACATTCCTCGTAACATCAATGTATAAGATTAACCTTAACTGTTCTGAACTTCAGTAAATCAGAACCTGCGTGTTGCTGGCTCTGGTATGTTAGTCCAGTGACTGTTGTAGAACAGATATCAAAAGTACAGCCTATTCTACCTGTACAGCGCTTAATGTCAGATCAGAGGTCTTAACATTCCATTAGACATTCTGAGTCTGTGACATTCCCGGAATTTCAATATGATCCATCATGAGATAGAGGTCTATGTTGACGATATGATATCCAGGTCTCAGACCAAAGAGGAGCACCTTGATCACCTACATAAGCTGTTTGAAAGGCTGAAAAAGTACAAACTGAGATCGAACCCGAATAAGTGCATCTTTGGAGTAAGATCCGGTAAGTTCTTAGGCTTTGTTGTCAGCGGCAAAGGCATTCAAGTGGAGCCTGCAAAGGTTAAATCTATACAAGAAATTCAAACTCCTTGCACTGAGAAGGAGGTCAGGGGATTCTTGGGACGTCTAAACTACATTGCCAGGTTCATTTCCCATATGACCGCTATTTGTGAGCCAATCTTCAAGTTACTAAAGAAAGATCAAGCAGTGAAGTGGAATGACGATTTCCAGAATGCATTTGACAAAATCATGGAATATCTTCAAGAGCCTCCAATCTTGATGCTGCCAGTTGAAGGAAGACCTTTGATCATGTATGTGATCGGTGGGAGAACTGACTTGAGGTTTTGTGTTTTGTCGCAAATGTCGCGGTTTAGCAAGAGTCGCCACCGACTTTTATTTTATCCAAAAGGAAAGGTAAAAAAGCACAGGAAAGATCTTTGAGATGTTTTCTTGAGTTCGGGGGGTAGATTATGAAAAGGGAAGGTGCTAGCACCCTTTTCATCCATGGTTTTCCATGGGCTCTTAGTTACTTGCTTAGATCACTTGCTTTGCTTTTGAAATTGTTTGAAATGGTGCTTTGTGTTTGGTGTGATTTTGAAAGTATTTTGAAAAGAGGCCATCCGTTTTGGTAATCTTTGTAATGATTCCCGTTCGTAAGAATGTATACAAAGATGTTTGTCTTTTTAAAAAATGTTTCAATGTTTGAAAGATGTTTGGAAATGTTTTGAAATGTGTGTGTGTGTTTGTTTTGAAAATAGCAAGGATTGTTTTGAAATGGAGCAAGTAACTTAGAAGCTATCTACCTACTCAAATGTCTTTCTTGCGCATTTTTATTCCTTTGACATTGTTGATTTACCATTGATTTGGTAAACAACCCTATCTTTGGATGTTAAACGGGACGGGCGTGGGTCATCGTATGACCATGATAGCAATGTTGCAAAGTATCTTAGCATGTTTGAGGGGCCAAGATCATTTTGTTTTAGGCAACCTTTTGATAGCGTCATCGAGGGACTATGATCTTATGTTTGTTTTGTTTTGCCAAGAAACTTCGCGTGCATAACATGGCCATTTTTGTTTAGGCAACCAAGTGGGTGAAACCCTAAGGGTGTTTGTGTGCAATGTGTGTCATTTTACATGCATTTGATTTGTCTTGGATTATGTCTTTTCTATTTGTTTGCTTTTGGTCTTGTCATGTAAACCCTAGTTTACTAAACATGGCATAAATGCGATAAATTGCGTAAATGTAAACTAAGCTATTACAACAATTATTATGAGAGGGGGGATACAAGCTTTTGAATGGGGATATTGCACAAAATAAACCCTAAAAATACTATTACAACCCAATTGAATATTGTGCAAATTAAATAAATGTACAAATATTTAAAATGCAATAAAAATGTATTTATGCAAAAATGTTTTGGTATTTGATTTTTGTATGAGAAAATAATTTATTTAAGCCCTAAAAATAAGAGAAAAAATATTATTATTTTTGAAAGGGTGAAACCCTAATTTTTTATTAAAAGAAATATATGTTTCCTATTATTTATTTTGTCCATTTTTGTACAAGAAAATAATAAATAATATTATGTACAAATATTAAAAATTAAGTATGTATGAAAATAAATAGTTTATGTGTATAAATAATATAATAAAAATAATAAGTATTTTTTATATTGTATTTACAAATTTATTTAAGAAAATAAAATCTATAAACCTAATAAACTATTTTTATGTGAGAAAATAAATAAATAAATAAAATAAAAGTGTAAAAATAAATAAATTATTTTTGGGCATTTTTTATCATTAGAAAAAATAAATGCAAGCAATAAAAATAAAAATATGCAAAAAAATGCAAAAAAATATAAGAAAATAGTCAGGGGGGGGGGGGTGCAAAAGTAATCCAGGGGGTGTGAATATCAAAACCAAAAAGGCCAGAAACAACAAAAAGCCCAGGACAACCACTTCGTCCTTGTCCTTCAGCTTCTCCTTCGCGCGCTTATGGTTCAAACATGTAACTTTCTATTGCTTGCATAAAAACAAAAACTTATAACACAAAACAAGTAGCATTTTATCTCACGATTCCAATGATATAAAATTTGTAACCTAACTCTCAAAGACCAGGGAGAATTTTGTCATCCCTAATTCGTGACCTAATTATTTCAGCAACTTCAAGCTTCAAATTCTCTTAGCTCAGTTAATATAAATGGAAAGTATGAATATGTACAGCTTCACCATGTTAAGGATGTTAAGGACTACATTTTTGCTTCACGAATCATGGCTTGAGGATGCCTAAATACAAAGATAGAGTTTGAGAAAAATACCTCCTTCAACTGGATTTGGATATGACAATGTGGGGACTTTGAGGGAGGCTTGAGGATCGTGTGAGCTTCCTTGAACTTCCTTCAAACTATTCCAATACCTAGCTTGCTTTGTGGATGGCCAAAACTCTTTGTAAAAGTCAAGTTGCAAGCTTCCAAAGTGAAAATGGCAATGGCTGAAACAGGGGTTACAACAACAATGTAAAGGCTTGGATAGCTTTGATATGACGTGGATAAGATGTTTCAAGTGTTAAAGGGCAAAACGCACGAGCCAAAATGAAGTTGGCAATGATTTTGCAGAACTGCAATGTTTTGGCAAAATTTTGTGTTTTTTGAGCTTGATAGTGTTTTTGATGCTATCAATTCGTGTTTTGAGTTGTGACAAGTTTGTCAATATGTATAGAATGGATACAAAGTCCACTCTTCATCAGATGTGCAAGCCTTTGGACTTTTGCAACTTTTCTTGCTTTTGAAGAAAAGTGAAATGACCACACTAAACATGCTTGTACTAGCTAGTTTTAGAGTTGCAGAGAGTTGGAATACATTGCTTGTGATCTGCGGAAAATTCTTGCACCAAAGGAACAAGTCCAATGCTCAAGGTTGATAAAGTTGCAAAAGCTTGCTTTATGAAAATGGCATTGTGCACTTTTGGCCAAAAGTGGAATTACAACTTGTACAATGCTTCAAAAGTGAAAATAAAGCCTTTAACCTCTGAGTTTGCATTTAATTATGGAGTGTAAAATGAGTTTAGGACCTGTAATGCAAGGTACAAGCATCCAACATCAGATTTGCAACTTGATACTTTGTGAATATGGCATGAACAAAAGTGATAAAATGCCAATTTCTCTTCTTCGATTCTCCCTAACCACAAATGATCTTGGAGAGTTCATGGACATTTTGGAAAGCTTGCAATGTTCTATATAATCCATATTTGAAATGTATTTTGATATACCTCTTGGAACTAGGTGAAAAATGTCCATGAAGTTGGGTCAAAAAACTGCCTAAATTAGGGTAAATTTTCACTAAGTTATTTAGTTCATGGACCCATATTCACAAATTCATAACTTGAGATTCAATCATCTTTTGGGAAAAGTTTGTGAAGCAAAGTTGTAAATTTCATGGAGAACTACAACTTTCATGTTGGAAGTTTTCTTTGAATCAAATTGCATCATGGTGAAAAAGTGGTGGAAAGTTGCGGAAAAAATGAGAAAATTTCCATACTTAGAAAAATTCTAAGTTATGAAAATTTTCAAATTAAAACCCTAATTTGAAAAATTGGTTTTCTTGGTGAACAAGTTTCATATTTTGACATATCTTGATGAATTATGACCCTTGGCACTTGATTTTGACCAAAAAGTCAAAGTTTGACTTTTTAGTGTACAATTGACTTTTGATCAGTTGACTGGAAAATTCATCTGTCAATCCAATGAACTTGAGATCTTTTGAACTATGTAATTAGGTCAAGATGATGCCATTGAACCCTTGAAATCATGTTTGAACTCAATTGGTCATTGGCTAGGTTAAAAATCAGAAATTGCCCTTTCTCAATCAATACCCTAATTTTGACCATTTTGCCCTTTTGAGGATTTAATCAAATTTCTTGAGGAGTTGTGATACAAAGTTGATAAAATGGTACATATGAGTCTAAAATTTTGTTGTGGATCAAAAATTATGAGGTTTGACTATAAATTGGCCATGGTTAACTTTTCCCCCAATACAACTGATTTTTAGGTCAATTGTCCAATTGACTGATCAAAAATGTGATTTAAGGCTTGAAACTTAACATGAGCAATCTTAGGGGTCCAAAATGGTGTATGAAAGTCACATGAAGCATTGATGGTCCAAAAATCCTTGTTCAAACTCAAACCCTAATTTCAGGTTATCAGTGCAAGATGAGGTGTCTTGAGCTGATCAAACCCTAATCTTGTCTTGAGTCCAAGAAGTCTCGTGAAGAAAATATTGATAAATGAGAGGGAAAATTTTGGGGTACAACAACTTCCCCTGTTCAATCTTCTTGAACCTGAAGAGTTAGATTGGCGAGTTTTGTCGTTCGTGACTCGAAGGTAAAAGATGATTGGACACTAGAGTGCCCATAAATTTGCACTCGACGAAGTGAAGTTGAGGGAATGGGCTTAAATATGCCATTTGGAGATGTGACAGAATCTTGTTGGATATGGGCTTGTAGATGCCGTCCAAGAATGTTTGTTGAGTTGATAGTTGTAAGTCAAAAGAATGAGTATCAGAATGGTATCCGTATTTGGAACGTATCTGAACTGTATCTGGAGACTGAATCTGAATGAGCAATAGAATAGTGTCCGTGTCTGGAGCGTCTCTGAGCTGTATCTGAGTGAATTTGAATGAGTGACAAAATGGCTTCCGTTCTTGGAGCGTATCCGTACTGTAATCTGATAGTTGAAATCTGAATGAGCGACAGAATGACTACCGTGTCTGGAGCGTATTTGTACTGTATCTGAATAAGTGATAGAATGACTTCCATGTCTGGAGTGTACTGTAATCTGATAGTTGAAAACTGAATGAGCGACAGAATGGCTACCGTGTCTGGAGCGTATCTGTACTATATCTGAATAAGTGACAGAATGACTTCTGTGTCTGGAGTGTATCTGGACTAGAATCTGAATAAGTGACAGAATGACTCCCGTTCCTGGAGTGTATCTGTACTGTATCATGAACTTGGAATTTGAATAAGTGATCAGGATGGCTTCTGTGTCTGGAGCGTATCTAAATTTGAATCTGAATGAGTAATAGAATGACTTCTGCGTCGGGAGTGTATCTGTACTGTATCTGAATAAGTGACAAAATGACAACCGTGTCTGGAGTGTATCTGGACTGTATCTTGAAATTGGAGCCTGAATGAGTAACAAAATGGCTTCCGTGTCTGGAGCGTATCTGTACTGTATTTAGAATCTTTGAACATTGTTAATGGTAGCTGTTAATCTTATCCTGAAAAGGATAAAATGTTAGCTGAAACACAAAGTTATGTTGCATGAAATGTATGATGCAATATATGTGTTTTGTCAATGTTTATGATATATGGATGTAATATATGCGCATGTAAGCTGATTCGCTGTATTGCTGAGGAAAATAAATCCTTGACTGCTGCTAGAGATTAAAAATCCTTGATTACTGAGGATGAGAAATCCTTGGCGACTGTTGGGGATTAAAAATCCTTGATGACTTTCCTGGGGATATAGGGATCCTTCATGTCTTGAAGTTGGAGTATTGACAAAAATTTGCTGCGAGCAATGCCATATACTGCTTGAGTAATCCGCTTGGGGAATCCAGAGAATTTGGATGACTTGTATCGGGGATTACACAATGGGAATCCTTGTTCTGCTGGGGAATAGAGAATACTCTAATGACTTCTGCGGGGAATTAAGAATGGGAATCTTCATTCTGTTGGGAAGCAATAAAAACTCTGTGGGGAAGAAGGCTTACTGCTGGGGAGTAGGTCCAGGAGTTTGGATTGTCTGCCACTCTACTGGGGAATTTAGAGAAACTGGATGGTTTCCGTTGGGGATTAGTAGTTTGAAATTTTGGCTCCGCCGGGGCTTGGTGGTTCAAAGTTTTAGCTCCACTGGGGATCTTAATGATGTACTGTAGGGATTGCCCCTGGAATAGCCTAAAGACGTTTTCCTATTCTTTCAACCTGTCAGTAATTGTTCTTTTCCACTTTGTTTATTTGTAAACAGTAATTATGTTCAAATGCATATGTTCATCAATGAATCATTGGACGTTTTTTTTGCAAATAAAAACACAAGTGTAAAAGAAAAAGGCAAATAGTTTTTCTATACTTTGAAAGAGATATCTTTGTATTTACTTTGAATAAGTGTTTTATACAAAGGAGACAGGCATCCTAGTAAGAGGATGGTGTCATAAAAGTAAGAAAAATTTTATACAAAGAAAGATAGCTATGTGTAAAAATCCCATGGGGTTCCCATTCCGCTATAGCCTTCGTGTCTCCGAATATCTGGTCCATTTGCTGCTTCGTCCGAAGATGATTGGATTGATCATAAGCTCCAGGTTTGTTTGTGAAGAGATTGTCCTTAAAGTGATCCGACGAGACATAGTCATACGCTTTAATTCCCTGACTTTTGCCTGAACCGCCCTTTCGGGTTTTTGATTCACCGGGAAACCCTTTTTTTGCCCAAGTCGCCCTTTCAGTTTTTCAACTTGCCAGGTGTACACATTTTTTTATTTTATCCCTAATTTTTGCCCGAACCTTTTGGTTCGCCGGGATGCCCTTGTTTTTCCTAGGTGTGTCAACCTAGCAGGTCTTTTATGCGTAGTATCTTTTGACTATGTCTGCATTCGTAGGGTGTGGCAGGTCGTCACCATCCATGGTGGTTAAGATCATTGCCCCACCAGAAAATATGTTCTTGATTACAAATGGTCCTTCATAGGTAGGAGTCCATTTTCCCCTGGGATCACTTTGTGGCAAGATGATGCGCTTGATCACTAGATCTCCAACTTGATACACTTGGCATCTGACTTTCTTGTTGAAAGCTTTAATCATCCGTTTTTGATACGTCTGACCGTGGCAAATAGCAGTAAGTCTCTTTTCATCGATTAAGTTCAATTGATCAAGTCGGTTTGGATCCAATCATCTTCACTCAAACCTGCATCCTTCATGATTCTCAAAGAGGGGATCTGAACCTCAATAGGTAGAACAGCCCCCATGCCATAAACCAAAGAATAGGGTGTTTCCCCAGTTGATGTGCGAGCCGTGGTACGGTACTCATGGAGAGCAAACGGTAGCATCTCATGCCAGTCCTTGTAGGTAACTGTCATTTTCTGTATGATCTTTTTAATGTTTTTGTTCGCAGCTTCGACATCACCATTCATCTTTAGCCGATAGGGGGATGAATCATGATGTTGAATCTTGAACTGCTTGCACAGGGCAGTGATCATATTATTGTTAAGGTTCGTACCGTTATCAGTGATGATCCTTTCTGGGATACCGTACCGGCAAATGAGATCCTGCTTGATGAAACGGGCAACAACATTCTTGGTAACGGATGCGAAGGAAGCTGCTTCGACCCATTTTGTGAAATAAGCAATGGCCACTAGAATGAAGTGGTGTCCATTGGAGGCTGTAGGCTTGATCTCTCCAATCATGCCGATTCCCCACATAGCGAAGGGCCAAGGAGCTGTTAAGACATTTAGAGGGACTGGAGGTACGTGCACCTTGTCTACATAGATTTGACATTTATGGCAAGTCCGAGAGTGTTGATAGCAGTCAACTTCCATGGTAGACCGATAATAGCCTGCCCGTAGAATTTTCTTCGCCATCGTATGCCTGCTAGAGTGAGTGCCAAAGGTACCTTCATGCAATTCAGCCATGATCTTTTCATCTTCAATCTTGTCCACACAACGGAGCAGAATAGAATTATGATTGCATTTGTACAGGATGCCATTACTTAGGAAGAACTTAGTTGAGAATCTCCTTAAGAACTTTTTGTCATTGACTGAAGCTCCTTCTGGGTATTCTTGATCCTCGAGATACCTTTTGACTTCGTGAAACCAAGGCTGGTCCACTACTTCTTCGGTATTAATCTCGTGACAGTGTGCGGGTTCGTCCATTCGTTCAATGGTGATCTGGGGAGCCTCGTTATCCCAATTAAGTTTAAACATGGATGACATTGTAGCTAGAGCATCTGCTAGCTGATTTTCTTCTCGCGGGAAGTGCTAGAAGGTAATCTGCTCGAAATGTGGTAACAATGTCAAAACATGTTCTTTGTAAGGGATAAGGTTTGGATGCTTAGTGTCCCACTCTCCTTTGATCTGACTGATGATCAAGGCTGAATCCCCAAACACCACTAAAGAGTATGGCATCCTTATGGAGATATGAGCACGACACCGATACCGTTACCAAGTGTATTGGATGCCCCATCAAAGTACAGGGTCCATCGGGATCCTTGTTCAGGTCCGTCATATGGTCTGAAATCTTCAACATTGTCCAATGTCATGATGTCTTCGTCAGGGAAGTCAAATTTCATGGATTGATAATCTTCTACAGCTTGATGGGCCAGATGATCAGCTAACACACTGCCCTTTATAGCTTTTTGGGTAGTGTACTGTATGTCATATTATGTAAGTATCATCTGCCATCTAGCTATCCTTCCAGATAAAGCAGGCTTCTTGAAGATGTATTTTATCGGATCCATCTTAGATATCAGCAAAGTGGTATGAGTCAACATATACTGTCTTAGCCAGCGAGCAGCCCATACCAAAGCGCAGCAAGTTTTCTCGAGCAGTGAATATCTGGTTTCACAGTCGGTAAACTTTTTGCTAAGGTAATAAATGACATGCTCTTTTCGGCCAGATCCGTCATGCTGCCCTAATACGCACCCCATTGAGTTCTCTAAAACAGTCAGATACATGATTAGCGGTCTCCCTTCGACTGGTGGCATTAAGACAGAAGGCTCTTGTAAATACTCCTTGATTTTATCGAAAGCAATATGACAGTCATCATTCCATCTAACTACCCGATCTTTCTTCAGCAGCTTGAAGATTGGCTCACAATAAGATGTTAGGTGAGAAATGAACCTAGAAATGTAGTTTAGGCGTCCCAAGAATCCTCTGGCCTCCTTCTCAGTGCGAGGAGCAGGCATTTCTTGTATAACTTTGACTTTGGTAGGATCAAACTCGATGCCTTTGTTGCTGACAATGAAACCTAAGAGATTACCGGACCGGACTCCGAAGGTGCACTTGTTCGGGTTCAACCTTAGCTTGTACTCCTTCAATCTAACAAACAGCTTTTGCAAGTTATCAAGGTGTTCTTCTTCAATTTGTGATCGGGCTATCATGTCATCTACGTAGACCTCTATCTCATGATGTATCATATCATGAAACAAAGCTACCATGACGCGTTGATAGGTTGCCCCGACATTCTTCAGTCCGAATGGCATCACTTTGTAGCAGAATGTACCACACTGTGTGACAAATGTAGTTTTTCCATGTCCTCAGGTGCCATTTTGATCTGGTTATAGCCTGAGAATCCGTCCATGAAAGAAAATACTTTGTGCTGAGCTGTATTATCAACCAGGATGTCGATGTGTGGAAGTGGAAAATAATCTTTAGGGATGGCCCTGTTTAAGTCTCTATAATCCACGCACATTCTCACTTTGCCGTCCTTTTTAGGCACGGGAACAATGTTAGTAACCCATTGTGGATAGGAAGTAACAGCCAGAAATCCAGCATTAAACTGTTTCATAACTTTAGATTTGATCTTCTCTGACATGTCAGGTCTCATGCGGCGGACTTTTTGTTTCACTGGTGGACAATCTTCTCTTGTGGGTAGACGGTGTACCACAATGTCTGTATCAAGTCCTGACATGTCTTCGTATGACAAGGAAAAGATCTCAACATAATCATGCAACAACTGAATTAGGCGCTCCTTGACACTCGGCTCTAGGTTGGCACCCACTCTGATTTCCTTTTTATCTTCCTCAGTGCCCAAGTTGATTGTATTCAACAGCTCCTCATGAGGCAGAATATCTCTTTCCTCTTGTTGTAATAGTCTAGCCAATTCCCCTGGCACCTCACAATCTTCCTCACCTTCGTATTCGACTTTGTAGATCAAATCTTCAGAGTCACTGAAGGCTATAGCAGTATCGTTACCCATGGGATCCGGAGTGGAAGGGTACCTGCATTTGTGAGTGTGGGTGTGTGTAAGGGCATAGCCATCTTAAAACAACAAAATGTAAAAGAAAGACAATGAGCACAAAAGGTTTATATGAAAAAGCGTCCATGATTCATTAAATGACATATGAAAATGAAATAAGAACCCTTACAAATGGACCGTTGTGCTCGGGTAAGACACAAGGTTGAAAAAGTACAAATTGTTTATGAATTATTACAGATCTAACAGAAATGGAAAAGATAAATTACTACGGTATGAAAGTAATCGGAACAAAGTTTTTTGCTTCCCAGTTGCACAGTCCTCCGCCAACACTAGGAAATATCCAGTCTTCCAGGCTGCCATCTTCTTCACTGTCCTCTAGTGCATTAACCCCTTGGTGGCTGATCTTCACAAGTGGCCCTCCGGCACGGGTGCAGCGCACACCCTTCTGAGCAGTCGAAGTAAACCCCAAGCCGAATTTGTGTGATTTGTAGGGAAAGTCTGGAAGCTTCCCACAGATGGTGGATCCGCCTTCTTCCACTACTGCCTTTGCATCCTTTAGAGAAGACATATGTGATACGGTGGGAGAACTGACTTGAGGTTTTGTGTTTTTTCGCAAATGTTTCGGTTTAGTAAGAGTCGCCACCGACTTTTATTTTATCCAAAAGAAAAGGTCAAAAAGCACAGGAAAGACCTTTGAGATGTTTTCTTGAGTTCGGGGGGTAGATTATGAAAAGGGAAGGTGCTAGCACCCTTTTCATCCATGGTTTTCCATGGGCTCTTAGTTACTTGTTTATATCACTTGCTTTGCTTTTCCAATTGTTTGAAATGGTGCTTTGTGTGGTTTTGAAAGTATTTTGAAAAGAGGCCTTTGTTTAGGCGATCTTTGTAATGATTCTCGTTCGTAAGAATATATACAAAGATGTTTGTCTTTTGAAAAATGTTTCAATGTTTTGAAAGTTGTTTGGAAATGTTTTGAAAATGTGTGTGTGTTTGTTTGAAAATAGCAAGGATTGTTTGCAAATTGATCAAGTAACTAGAAGCTTATCTACCTACTCAAAAGTCTTTCCTACACATTTTTATTCCTTTGACATTGTTGATTTACCATTGCATTGGTGAACAACCCTATCTTTGGATGTTAAACGGGACGGGTGTGGTTCATCGTATGACCATGATAGCAATATTGCCAAGTATCTTAGCAAGTTTTGAGGGACCAAGATCATTTGTTTTTTAGGCAACCAAGTCTAGCGTCATCGAGGGACTATGATCTTTTGTTTTGTTTGATTTTTGCCAAGATACCTAGCATGCATACCATGGCCATTTATTTTAAGGCAACCAAGTGGATGAAACCCTAGGGGTGCTTGTGTGCAATGTGTTGTCATTTTTCATGCATTTTGTCTTGTATTTAGGTCATGCTATTTGTTTGATTTTGTCTTATCATACAAACCCTAATTTACTAAACATGTATATAATGCGATAAATTACGTAAAGTAAATCTAAACTATTACAACCATATTATGGGAGGGGGGATACAGGTTTGAATGGGGGATATTGCTCAAGATAAAACCCTAATTCACTATTACAACCCAATTGAATTTATTGTACAATAAATAAATAAGCAATTATTTAAATATGCAATAAAAAATGTAAATATGCAAAAAATGTTTTTTAATTGTTTTATGTATGAAAAAAATAAAATTATCTAAGTCCTAAAAATAAGAAAAAATAATATTATTATTTTTGAAAGGGGAAACCCTTGTTTTTAATTTAAAAGAAAATATTGTTTTCTAATATTATTTTATTCATTTTTTGTTTAAGAAAAATAATAATAATATTATATACCAATAGTAAAAATTAAATATATATGGAAAATAAATATTTAATATGTATAAAATAATAAAATGAAATATTTAAGTATTTTTTATTATTTACAAGTTTATTTAAGAGAATAAAGTATATTATTGCTAATAAACTATTTTTTTATGCCAAAAAATAATAAAAATAATAAAATAAAATGCAAAAAATAAAGAAAATATTTTTCATGATTTTTTCATGTTCAGAAAAATAAATAAAAGCAATAAATATAAAAGAAATGAAAAATATGCAAAATATAAAAAAATAGGCCAAGGGGTGCAAATAGGAAACAAGAGGGTGTGAAAAGTAGCAGGCCCAAGGCGCCAGGCCCAACCAACATTCGTCCCTGACCTTCAGCCAACGTCCAAACGCGCGTTTCTATGCTTCAACCTGTAACTCTTACATACGTGCACAAAAACAAAATCTTGCAACATAAAACTTGTAGCATTTTTGATAACGATTCCAATGATATAAGATTTGAAACCTAACTCTAAGAAACCAGGGAAAATTTCAGTGGCCCTAATTCCTGACCTAATTTTTTCATGAACTTTAACAATCAAATACTCTTAGCTCAGTTAATATAAATGACAAATATGCATATGTACAGCTTAAGCAAGTTAAGGAGTACATTTTTGCTTCACAAATCAAAGCTTAAGGATGCCTAAATAAGGAGATAGAACTTTGAAAAATACCTTGTTCAGTTGAGTTTGGATATGGCAATGTGGGAACTTTGAGTGAGGCCTGAAGATCGTGTGAGCTTCCTTGAAGTTCCCTCAAGATTCTCCAATGCTCAGCTTGCCTTGTAGATGCTTGAATCTCCCTGTAGAAGTCAACCTGCAAACCTCCAAAATGAAAATGGTGATCCTTGAAACAGGGGTTACAGTTGCAAGACAAAGGCCTGGACAGCTTAGGTAGGATGTATGTAATGTGTTTGAAGTCTTAAAATGAGAAACGCACGAGCCAATATTGATTTGGCAAGGGTTCTGCAGAAGATGCTCTGTTTGGGCAAAAATTTGTGTTTTTGGTGTTTTAGAGTGTTTGGGATGTTGTGAATTTGTGCTTAGGCTTGCAACAAAGTTCTGAAGTTGTTTGAAATGAAGCCACGCCTTGCCTTTATCAGATGGACAAGTTGTCTTGACTTTTGCAAGTTTGCTTGCTTTTGAAGAAAGTTTGAGGTGACAATGCCAAAGGCCTGTACAGGCTAGCTTATAGACTGCATAGAGTTGGTGTACTTTGCCTGATGTTTGTGGATCTTGTTTGCAACAAAAGATCAGGTCCATGGCTCAAGATTTGCAAAGTTGCAAAAAGCATGCTTTATCAAAGTAGTATTGTGACCTTTATGCCATTTTTGGATTAAACTCTTGTACAATGCTCCATAGGTCAGAATAAAGCCAATATCAAATAAATTTGCATTTAATTATGGAATGTAGAAAGGATTAGGACCTGTAATGCAAGGTACAAGCATGCTAGGACAAATTTGCAACTTGAACCATTGTGAAAATGCCTTGAACAAAAGTGATAAATTGCCATTTTCTTTTCTTAGATTCTCCCTAACCATAAATGATCTTGGAGAGTTCTTGGACATTTTAGAAATCTTGTAACATTCTCTACAATCCATATTTGAGATGAATTTTGAGATTTCTCTTGGAACTAGGTGAAAAGTTGCCATGAAGTTAGGACAAAAATCTGCCTAAACTAGGGCAAAATTTCACTAAGTTAAAAAGTTTATGGACCCCTATTCACAAAATAATAACTTGAGATCCAAGCATCTTTTGGGAAAACTGTGTGAATCAAATTTGTATATTTCATGGAGGACTACAACTTTCATGTTGGAAGTTTTCTTTGAATCCAATTGTATCATGGTGAAAAAGTTGGGAAAAAATAAGAAATTTTCAACACTTAGAAAAATTCTAAGTTATGAAAAATTTCAAATTAAAACCCTAATTTTCAAAATTAGGTTTCTTGGTTAACAAGTTTCACATTTTGACATATTTTGGTGAATCATGACCTTTGGCACTTGATTTTGACCAAAAAGTCAAAGTTTGACTTTTCAGTGTATAGTTGATTTTTTATCAGTTGACTGGGAAATTCATCTGTCAATCCTATGTACTTGAGATCTTTTGAACCTTGTGATTAGGTCAAGATTATGCCATTGAATCCTTGAAATCCTGTTTGAACCCAATTGGTCATTGGCTAGGTTAAAAATCAGAAATTGCCCTTTCTCAGTCAAAACCCAAATTTTGACCATTTTGCCCTTTTGATGATTTGATCAAATTTCTTGAGGAATTGTGATCCAAAATTGATCAAAGGGTTCATATGAGTCTATAATGTTGTTTTGGATAAAAAATTATGAGTTTTGGCTGTAAATTGGCCACAATTGACTTTTTCCCTAATACAACTGATTTTTAGGTCAACTGTCCAATTGACTGGGCAAAAATGTGATTCAAGGCTTGAAACTTGATATGAGCAATCTTAGGGGTCCAAGATGGTGTATGAAAGTCACATGAAGCATTTATGGTCTAAAAATACTTGTGCAAACTCAAACCCTAATTTCAGGCTATTAGTGCAAGGTGAGGTCTTGAGCTGAGTAAAGCCTAATCTGGTCTTGAATCCAAGAAGTTTTGTGAGGAAAATCTTGGTAATATGAGAGGGCAAATTTTGGGGTACAACAGCTTCCCCTGTTCAATCTTCTTGAACCTGAAGAGTTAGATTGGCGAGTTTTGTCGTTCGTGACTCGAAGGTAAAAGATGATTGGACACTAGAGTGCCCGTAAATTTGCACTCGCAAAATTGTAGTTGAGGGAATGGGCTTAAAGATGCCATTTGGAAAGGTGACAGAATCTTGTTGGAGATGGGCTTGTAGATGCCATCCAAGAATTTTTGTTGAACTGTAAGTTGTAAATCAGAAGAATAAGTATCAGAATGGTATCCGTGTCTGGAACGTATCTGAACTGTATCTGGAGTCTGAAACTGTATGAGCAATGGAATGGCTTCCATGTCTGGAGCGTATCTGAGTTGTAACTATATTTGAATCTGAATGAATAACAGAATGACTTCCGCGCCTAGAGTGTATCTGTATTATATCTGAATTTGAAATCTGAATAAGCGACAGAATAACATCCGTGTCTGGAGCGTCTCTGAGCTGGGGAGAAAGTCAAAATAAGTGACAGAATGGCAACCGTGTCTGGGGCGTATCTGAACTGGGATCTGAATAAGTAGTAGAATGACTTCCGTGTCTGTAGTGTATCCATACTGTATCTTGAATTTGAATTCCGAATGAGTAATAGAATGACTTCCGTATTTGGAGTGTATCTAAAACTGTATCAGAATTGGAAAACTGAATAAGGGCCAAAATGGCATCCGTGTCAGGAGCGTATCTAAACTAGAATCTGAATAAGTGACAGAATGACTTATGTGTCTGGAGTGTATCCAAACTGTATCTGATAGTTGAAATCTGAATAAGTATCAGGATGACATCCGTATCTGGAGCGTATCTGAATTGTATCTGAAATTTGAATCTGAATGAGCAACATAAAGACTCCCTTGTCTGGAGTGTATCTGTACTGTATCGTGATTGTATACCGTTAACAGTAGCTTGTTAATCTTATCCTGAAAAGGGTAAAATGTTAGCTGAAACACAAAGTTATGTTGCATGAAATGTATGATGCAATAAATGTGCTTTATCAATGTTTATGATATATGTATGTAATGTATGTGCATGTAAGCTGATTTGCGGTCTTGCTGAGGAAAATAAATCCTTGATAGTTGGGGATAATATCTCTTGACTGCTGTCGGGGAAAATAAATCCTTGACTACTGAGAGATAAGAAAATCCTGGGCGACTGTTGGAGGTTGAAAATCCTTGACAACTTCTGTGGGGATATGAGGATCCTTCATGTCTTGCAGTTGGAGTATTGACAAAAATTCTGTTGTGAGCAATGCCAAACTGCCTGAGAAATCTGCTTGGAGAATCCAGAGAGCTTTGACTTCTACTGGGGATCATACAAAGGGAATCCTTATTCTGTTGAGGAATAGAGAAAACTCTGATAACTTCTGCGGGGAAATAAGAATGAGAATTTTCATTCTGGCGACTTCACTGGGGAGCAATAAAACTCTGCGGGGAAGAAGGCTTACTGCTGGAGAGTAAGTTCAGGACTCTGGGGGAAAAAGCTTATTCTTGTTTGGAAAAAGTTCAAGAGTTTGGGTTGTATGCCACTCTACTGGGGAATTATCCTAGGTTGGGGAAAGACAAAAGTTAACTGTTATCTGATAGATTTTCAGACTTTAAGACAACTTGCTAGGGAATTTGGAGAAACTGGATGGTTTCCGCTGTGGATTGATAGTTGGAAATCTTGACTCGACTGGGGAAGAAGGTTTCAGCTCCACTGGGGATCTGTTGTTAAAAGTTTTTTCTCCGCTGGGGATTGGGAGTTTGAAGTTTTAACTCTGATGGGGATTTTGAAATTTAGCTCCACTGGGGATCTAGATGATGTTCTGTAGGGATTGTTCATGGAATAGCCGAAAGACGTTTTCCTATCCTCTCAACCTGTTAGTAATTGTTCTTTTTCACTTCTGTCTATTTGTAAACAGTAATTATGTTCAAATGCATATGTTCATTAATGAATCATTGGACGTTTTTGAAAATAAAACACAAGTGTAAAAAGAAAAAGGCAAATAGTTTTCTGTACTTTAAAGAGATATCTATGTATTAACTTTGAATAAGTGTTTTGTACAAAGGAGACAGACATCCTAGTAAGAAGACGGTGTCATAAAAAATGAGAAAAATTTTATACAAAGAAATATAGCTATGTGTAAAAAATCCCATGGGGTTCCCATTCTGCTATAGCCTTCGTAACTCCGGATATCTTGTCCATTCGTTGCTTCGTCCGAAGATGATTGGATTGATCAGAAGCTCAGAGTTTGTCAGTGAGGAAATTGTCCTTAAAGTGATCCGACGAGACATAGTCATACGCTTTAATTCCCTAACTTTTGCCTGGACCGTCCTTTCGGGTTTTTGATCCACCGGGAAACCCTTTTTTACCGAAGTCGCCCTTTCGGATTTTTAACTTGCCGGGTGTACAGATTTTTTTATTTATCCCTAACTTTTGCCTGAACCGCCCTTTCGGGTTTTCGATTCACCGGGATGCCTATGTTTTTCCTAGGTGTGTCAACCTAGCGGGTCATTTATGCATAGTATCTTTTGACTATGTCTGCATTCGCAGGGTGCGGCAGGTCGTCGTCGTCCATGGTGGTTAAGATCATTGCCCCACCAGAAAAGATGTTCTTGATCATAAATGGTCCTTCGTAGGTAGGAGTCCATTTTCCCCTGAGATCACTTTGCGGCAAGATGATGCGCTTGATTACAAGATCCCCGACTTGATATACCTGGCGTCTGACTTTCTTGTTGAAAGCCTTGATCATCCATTTTTGATACGTCTGACCATGGCAAACAGCAGTAAGCCTCTTTTTGTCAATCAAGTTAAGTTGATCAAGCCGGGTCTGAATCCAATCGTCTTCACTAAAATCAACATCCTTCATGATTCTCAAGGAGAGAATCTGAACCTCGATAGGTATAACAGCCTCAATGCCGTATACCAAAGAATAGGGTGTTTCCCCAGTTGATGTGCAAGCCGTGGTAAGGTACCCGTGGAGAGAAAACGGTAGCATTTCATGCCAGTCTTTGTAGGTGACTGTCATCTTTTGTATGATCTTCTTAATGTTTTTGTTTGCAGCTTCGACAACACCATTGATCTTTGGCCTATAGGGAGATGAATTGTGATGTTGAATCTTGAACTGCTCGCACAGGGCGGTGATCATAGTATTGTTAAGGTTTGTACCATTGTCAGTAATGATCCTTTCGGGGATACCGTACCGGCAAATAAGGTTCTGCTTGATGAAACGGGCAACCACATTCTTAGTAACGGATGCAAAGGACATTGCTTCGACCCACTTGGTGAAGTAATCAATGGCCACCAGAATGAAGCGGTGTCCATTGGATGCTGTAGGCTTGATCTCTCCAATCATGTCGATTCCCCACATAACGAATGACCAAGGAGTTGTTAAGACATTTAGAGGAACAAGAGGCACGTGGACCTTGTCTGCATAGACTTGACATTTGTGACAGGTACGGGAGTGCTGATAGCAGTCAGCTTCCATGGTAGACCAGTAATAGCCTGCCCGTAGAATCTTCCTGGCCATCGTATGCCCGCTAGAGTGAGTGCCGAAGGTACCTTCATGCAATTCGGCCATGATCTTTTCTGCTCCAGCTTTGTCCACACAACGGAGCAGAATAGAATCATGATTGCGCTTGTACAGGATGCCATTACTTAGGAAGAACTTAGCTGAGAATCTCCTTAAGAACTTTTTGTCATTTATTGTAGCTCCTTCAGGGTATTCTTGCGCCTCGAGATACCTTTTGACTTCATGAAACCATGGCTGGTCCACTACTTCTTCGGTATTAATCTCGTGACAGTGTGCAGGTTAATCCATTCGTTCAATTGTGATTTAGGGAGCCTCATTATCCCAATTAAGTTTAAACATGGATGACATTGTAGCTAGAGCATCTGCCAGCTGATTTTCTTCTCGCGGGAAGTGCTCGAAGGTAATCTGCTCAAAATGTGGTAACAATGTCAAGACATGTTCTTTGTAAGGGATGAGGTTTGGATGCTTAGTGTCCTACTCTTCTTTGATCTGACTGATGACCAAAGTTGAGTCCCCAAACACAATCAAAGATTTGATTCCCAAGTCTATGGAAACCTTGAGTCCAAAGATGCAAGCTTCATACTCTGCCATGTTGTTCGTACAGTTGAAGCAAAGTCTGGCGGTGAAAGGAGTATGGCATCCTTCTGGGGAGATGAGTACCGCGCCGATACTGTTGCCAAGTGCATTGGAGGCCCCATCAAAGTACAGGGTCCATCAGGATCCTTGTTCAGGTCCGTCATATGGTCTGAAATCTTCAATGTTGTCCAATGTCATGATATCCTCGTCAGGGAAGTCAAACCTCATGGATTGGTAATCTTCGACAAATTGATGAGCCAGATGGTCAGCTAGCACACTCCCCTTTATATCTTTTTGGGTTTTGTTCTGTATGTCGTATTCTGTTAGGATCATCTGCCATCTAGCTATTCTTCCAGATAAAGCAGGCTTCTCAAAGATGTACTTGATTGAATCCATCTTAGATATCAGCAAAGTGGTATGAGTCAACATATAATACCTTAACCGGAGAGCAGCCCATACCAAAGCGCAACAAGATTTCTCGAGCAGTGAATATCTGGTTTCACAGTCGGTAAACTTTTTGCTAAGGTAATAAATGGCATGCTCTTTTCGGCCAGACTCGTCATGCTTCCCCAGTACGCACCCCATTGAGTTATCCAAGATGGTCAGATACATGATTAGCGATCTTCCTTCGATGGGTGGCATCAATATGGGAGGCTCTTGCAAATACTCCTTGATTTTATCGAAAGCAATTTGACAGTCATCATTCCATTTAACTACCTGATCTTTCTTCAACAGCTTCAAGATTGGTTCACAGGTAGATGTTAGGTGAGAAATGAACCTAGAAAATTAGTTTAGGCGTCCCAAGAAACCTCTGACCTCCTTCTCAGTGCGAGGAGCAGGAATTTCTTGTATAGCTTTGACTTTGGCAGGATCAACCTCGATGCCTTTGTTGCTGACAATGAAACCCAAGAGCTTACCGCACCAGACTCCGAATGTACACTTGTTAGTGTTTAATCTTAGCTTGTACTCCTTCAACCTGACAAACAGCTTTTGCAAGTGATCAAGGTGTTCTTCTTCAGTTTGTGATCGGGCTATCATGTCATCTACGTAGACCTCTATCTCATGATGTATCATATCATGAAACAAAGCTACCATTGCGCGCTGATAGGTTGCCCCGACATTCTTCAGTCTGAATGGCATCACTTTGTAGCAGAACGTACCCCACTGTGTAACAAAAGTAGTTTTCTCCATGTCCTCAGGTGCCATTTTGATCTGGTTATAGCCTGAGAATCCATCCATGAAAGAAAATACCTTGTGCTGAGCTGTGTTGTCAATCAAGATGTCAATGTGCGGAAGTGGAAAGTCATCTTTAGGGCTAGCCCCGTTTAAGTCTCTGTAATCCACGCACATTCTCACTTTGCCGTCCTTCTTAGGCACGGGCACAATGTTAGCAACCCGTTGTGGATAGGAAGTAACAACCATAAATCCAGCATTGAACTGCTTCATAACTTCTGCTTTGATCTTCTCGGACATGTCGGGCCTCATGCGGTGGACTTTTTGTTTAACTGGTAGACAGTCTTCTCTTGTGGGTAGACGATGTACCACAATGTCTGTATCGAGTCCCGGCATGTCTTCGTATGACCAGGCGAAGATCTCAACATATTCATGCAACAACTGAATTAAGCGCTCCTTGACACTTGGCTCTAGGTTGGAACCCACTCTGACTTCCTTCTTATCTTCATCAGTGCCCAAGTTGATTGTGTCTAACAGCTCCTCATGAGGCAAAATTTCTCTTTCCTCTTGTTGAAGTAATCTGGCCAATTTCCCTGGCACCTCACAGTCTTCCTCACCTTCGTATTCGGCTTGGTAGACTAGATCTTCAGAGTCACTGAAGGCTATAGCAGTATCGTTACCCATGGGTTCCGGAGTGGAAGGGTACCTGCATTTGTGAGTATGGGTGTGTGTAAGGACATAGCCATCTTAAAACAACAAAATGTAAAAGAAAGACAATAAGCATAAAAGTTTTAAATATGAAAAGCGTCTATGATTCATTAAAATGACATATGAAAATGAAATAAGAACCCTTACAAATGGACCTATGTGCCTCGGGTAAGACACAAGGTTGAAAAAGCACGAATTGTTTGTGAATTATTATAGATCCAACAGAAATGGAAAAGATAAATTATTGCGGTATGAAAGTAATCAGAACAAAGTCTTTTGCTTCCCAGTTGCACAGTCCTCCGCCAACAGTAGGAAAAATCCAGTCTTCCAAGCTGCCCTCTTCTTCACTGTCCTCCTCAATAGCATTGGCATCATGCCTGGGCATCGGAGCGGAGATAACATTCGGCTTTTTAGGAGCTTCAAATTCGACTTCCTTTGCGTCAATCAGAGCCCAAAAATTGTTGGTGTCGTGCCCTGGACTTTCTGAATGGTAAGCACACCTGGCATTCAGATGGTAGTGCGGAGATGAAGTATTAGGATTTTTAGGGGCCTCTTTTAGCATGGCCAAATTCAACTTCAGGAGATGTGGTAAGACTTGAGCAGGAGTCATGTTCATCTTGGTGAATTTCCTTACAGGCCTTTCCACCCTTTGCTGGTTATTCCTCGGCTGATCATTTCTCGGCTGGTCTGATGCAGACTTCTGAATCATAACGGCCCCCACTGTTGGTCGTCGTTCGGTTCTTCCCTGATTTCTCTGTGCATAGACAGCAGACACTTCCTTTTTACCAGTGAAGGTTTTTTTTGAAGCAGCAGAGGTAGATGCGTCTTTCTGAATTTTCCCGCTTCTAATACCGGCCTCCACCCTCTCGCCAGTTAGAATCAACTCAGTGAAACCTGCAGAGGAGCTTCCAATCAGGTGATTAAAGAAAGGCCCTGACAGAGTCCCCAAGAACATGTCCACTAGCTCTCTTTCAGATAAAGGTGGTTGCACCCTTCCGGCTAAATCCCTCCATTTTTGGGCGTAGTCTTTGAAGCCCTCATTGGTAGCCATAGCCATACTCTGTAGCTGAGTACGGGTTGGCGCCAAGTCGGCGTTATATTGATACTGTTTATAGAAAGCGGACGCTAAGCCTTCCCAATTATGTACATCAGACCTCTCCAACTGGTAAAACCAATCCAGTTGCGTCCCTGACAAACTGTCCTGGAAAAAGTGAACCCACAGGTCTTTGTCAGAAGAATGTGGTTGAATTTTCCTGACATAAGATCGTAGGTGCATCTTGGGACAAGACAACCCATCGTACTTAGAAAAAAGAGGCACCTTAAACTTGGGAGGGATTACAATTCCAGAAACTAACCATAACTCTTCAAAGTCCAGCCCCTAAACTCTTTGTATCTCCATGGCAGCTAGACGCTCTTCCAAGTTTTTGTATTTGTCATCGGCCGGAGGATACTGTTGTTCGGAGTAATCCTCATCTTCCTCTTCCTCAACTTCAGATTCAGATGGTACTACAGTTGTGATCGGTGGAAATAGAACTGACTGTTTAAAGCTGGTTCGCGAAATGTCGCGGTAAGCAAGAGTCGCCACCGTCTTTTATGTTCTCCAATATGGAAAGGACAAAAGCACAGCAAAATTCCTTATTCGAGATGTTTCTCGGTTCGGGAGGTAGATTTATAGAAAGGGAAGGTGTTAGCACCCTTTCTATCCATGGTTATCCATGGGCTCTTAGGTACTTGCTCTTATGTTTTCAAAAATTGTTTGCTTTTCAAGTGTATGTGGGTTTTGAAAAAGTTTCGTTTGAAAAATTTCTAAGTAACTCTTGTATCTGTCCTCAAGAGTGTATGAAAAATTTGTTTGAAAACCTTTTGAAAGTGTAGGTGTGAAAAGTTATTTTGTTTGTTTTGAAAAGAGCAAGTACCCATGAGATCTACCTACTCTAAGGAATTAGGCTATGTAAGAGTCCTTTAGATAGTGCCATCCCACCATTGAGAGGTAGGTAGCACCGTCGTTGGAGGTATTCGGGTCAATTCGATTATTAGGGACAACGTGGTCACCGAAGCAATGGTAGGACACCTTAGAAGTAACCCTAATGTCCTAGATCCTTTTTATCTGAGGCAACTGTTTCGAGGCGACTGGATCTTAGACAGGAGGGCGACCTCTAAGACACCCTATACTTGATGAACACGTTCGAGGCAACCAGTGAGGCGTACCCTAAGGGTGGCAGGTGCATGTGTGTTGTTTTTCAGTTAATGTTTGTCTTTGCATGTTATTTGTGAGCTACAGATTAATTTTATTATCATACAATCTTGCAGGCATATTAACAGTTAGGAGTGCGGAAAATAAATTGCGGGAAGATAAATCTAGCTATTACAAGGCGCGGGTCTATACATCGCCAAAAAACAAAAACCCGTTTTGGAAAATAAAGTGCGAGAATTTAAATAAGGCGATAAAATCCTAATTAACTATTACATACTCTGTACAGATACATAAATATAATCAAAAGAAATTAAAGCGTGAAAGAAGATTGAATCGGGAACGTCTTTAGGGTGTTGACCCTTTTTTAAGAAAGAATTGAATTTTGTCCTTTTTTGTAATTAAATGAAATTAAGCCTAATTACTAATTAATTAATTATTAAAAGAAAAATGTTTTTGTGTTTTTGTGTTTTTAATGGAAATAAAGAGAAAATAAATAGAAATTAAAAGTTAGCAAAACCTAATTCTAAATTGTTTTTATTTATTATGAAAAAATTAAAATTGACCTAATTTTTAAAAGACTAAATTAATTAACCATATTTATTTACAAAATAATTAAACTAAAGTGAAATTAATAATAATAAAAGAAATATTTACATTTTTTAGTTTTTGAATTTTTATTATGAAAAGTGTTAATTAATTGATTAATTAAATAATTACTAAAGAAAATAAAAAGAAAAGGAAAATAGAAAAAGAAATAGAAACCAATGGGGGTGTTGACCCAAGAATGGAGGTGGATCTGGAAATTTAGGCCCATTAAGAAGCAAGCCTGCTTGACCTTCCTGGTTGTCCACGCCTGCATTGACTCATGAGCACCCTGGTCTTCATTCTTTGACCATTGGATTGAGCCTTATGGCCACTTGGCAAGCTGATGCGTGGGTTGCATGGTAGAATGCTCTTGGAAAGCTGCATGAGATAACATTAGAAAAAAATGGAAACAAGGTTTGAGGGGACCTGGGAATCGAACCCAGGTCCCAATGCTTACCAGACACGTCCTCTTCCACTAAGCCATGGCGTTGTCTTTGTTATTATAGTGGTCAATAGAAATAATATAGAAAAACAAAACGCATATGCTAAAAAAGAAAAACGCGCGTATTATATTTGAATCAGCCAGCCATATGTAAACACGTAATCATCTTCTTCTTCGTGCCTGCAAAAAAAAAGGTTAGCGGGGGTTTTAAACCCCCACAAAGTGAAACTGTCAATAATAGCGAATAGGAATCCAAGGCATATAAATATGGCGCGAGGGTTGGCTCAAGTTCGTCTTGTCCTTCTGAGTTCAACCATGGGTATCATTGGTTCTGATTTTACTTGTGCAGCAAAGCCCTAATTCAAAAACTCAAAAACCCTAAAAGTCGTTAATGGAAAATCACAATTTTGTACATGATAATCCAATTAATTGATATCAATAGCTTTGTATGGATGCAAGCAATATAAAACAAGCTTTAAATCATATCAAATGTTCATGAATTGGGAGTTTCGATTTTGAAAAATATAGACAAACCGTGATTCCTCAAGCTTCAGCCCTTGATTTTGATTCCAAAAGACTCCTGAGAGTTCCTGCAAAGTGTTAGAAATGAAAAAAAGCTTTGAATTACGTTGGAAGGTGGATTTCAGTTTTGATTTTTTGCTTGGTTTTTTTGAATTTGGTTTGGCCGTTTCAGAGATGCTTGGATCGTAAATCCGGTTGGGAAGGCTTGCTTATGTATGTATGGAGGGAATTAGGTCAACAGCTAGGCTAATGATCCATGGAATTGATGTCTTGAGATTCTTCTTAACCACCATTAAAGGACTTTCCAAACTTGGTTCAAAACCATGATTTTATGCACAAAATAGCCTTACACGAATTTCGTAGTTGGCATGTGCTGTATGAAAGCCATTCAAACCACAAAGATGCCATTTAATTAATTTTTTGATTTTATTTGAATTATTATGGATTAAAATGAATTAAATCCATAAAATTAAATAAAAATGAAAAAATAAATGTTTGGTCTTGAAATTAATCATGGGACACGTGTATGGCATGACAAGGCTGAATCAAGTGGAAGAAAGTGGGCCCTTTTGTCAAAAATTGAAGTTTCAAGGATAGTTGACTTTTGCCATTTCACAAAAATTTCCCAACTTCTCCAATGCATATCTTGCTCAATTTTGATCATATGAACATGTTCTTGGACATTTTGGAAAGGTCTTGAAGTCCTCTAACCAATGCCTTTGGTCCCATGTCACTTGGATTTACCAATCTCAAGTTATGGTCTTTGACTTAAAATGCCTTTTTGTTGACTTTTGAAAATGACCTATAATGTTGAAATTGATAACTTTTTGTGAGAGCATTTCTTGGACTTGGAATGTGAAGATGAGTTGTAGGAAATGTCCTCCCCTTCAAAATGAGCATTGGATGGGATTTTTATGATGAACCATGAAAAAGTTATGCCTTGGTCAAGTTACAGTTGACTTTTCAACTATCCAAAAATGGAAACTTTTGCATCTTGATGATCTTTGAGCCATTCTTGTGGAATCATGATCAAAACTTTATCAAATGATGATTGGGGCTTCAAAATAAGATGTTGACCAAAATTTTTGACTTTTGACTGCCAAATGACCATTTTACCCCTACAGTTGATTGTGAAGCAATTAGGGTTTTTGACTGTGCAACTTGACCTTGTGAGCCTTGAAACTTGGCATGTAGATGCTTGACAATGTTTATAGGCATGTGGGACTTGATTGAGCCCTTGAAAACCTCAACTTCCTTGCAAGAACAAAAACCCTAATTTTAGCTGGCTTAGGAGGGTGTTTGAACTGTGCAACCCTTGAGTAGACTTGAGCAAATTGAGATGATGCTTGTCAGAACTTTGAAGAATATGGGAGGGAAAATTTTGGGGTACAACAACAGTCTCTTTACCTTTTCTCTCTCCTTCCTCAGAAGTTGATGGAAATTCCAAAGTCCGTCTGGCTTGTCCTTCAAACCTTCTGCCCATAAGAACCACACTGGCTCGCTTCTTCTTCTTTTTCTATTTTTCCTTCTCTAGTAGAGTCTTGAGCTCCTCCTTCCCCTTAGCCAAGGTCAGGAGTAACTATTGGAATTGTGAATTCTGAGCTTGCAAATCTTTAACCGTCTGTTCAATATCCATCTTGCTTAAATAAACAGCAGAGAGATGAGGAAACTTGGTGTGAAGACCTGCTTATGCATATGATGAATGATATGTATTCATGTAATGCTTTCAAGGATTCGGAAAATTCAAATTTGTGTTAAACAAAAAGGAACAAACGTTATATTAATAAAATAGAATTTGTTTACATCAATGCCCCTAGGGCAAAATAGTACAAAATTCTAAGATAAGAAGACGTTGCGCATCCTCTTCGGTGCAATGTAGGTATTGAGAGTCTGCTCTTCGTGAAGTAACCGAGTAAGTTCTAAAACCTTCTTCTCACTGGCATAGAATTGGGCTTCAAAAGTATCGTGTTCTCCCTTGAGCTGTATCCAACTCCTTTGCAGATCTACGAGTGATGTTGGCATGTCAGGATGTAGGAGGGTGTATGGAAACTATCCTTCCTTAACAGGCTCTATAATCACTGGGAGAATAGAGGGGTAAGGCATCATAAGACTTTGGGCGCGGGTTCGTACCCACTTGAGGTAAGGCTCAAGGGGGATGGAATTCTTGTGTCCCAAGGTCTTACTGTCTACGTTGTTGGGCATCCTCCAAGCTCGGATAAACCTTTGTCGAAGTCCTCGATCATCATTTTCGAAGTCAAAAACCAAGTTTGGAATCAGCATGTCATGTGGGCCATCCCTTCGGGCATAACCAAACTGTCTCAGAGCCAAGCAAGGGTTATAGGTGATGCCTCCCCTAATGCCAAGTAGAGGGACATTAGGGAATTCTCCACAACGGTCGATGATGATAACATTTTCTCTGGATCGAGAACACCAATGAACATCTAAATGTGTAAGAGTCATCAATCGTTTTGACCACCTCAAACCTTGCTCATTCTTCAAAACTGATTGGGGAAGGTGAGAAATAAACCACCTTGCCAGTAGAGGAGTGCAACACATGAGAACACCTCTTTTCCTCATGGTACGAGTGTGAAAAGAGTACAAGATACTGAAGAAGTGAAAAACACAAGAGGGGGGGGGGGGGGGGGGGGTTGAATTGTAAAACTTGAAATCAAATGCAGACAACACGTTATTTTTATCCTGGTTCGTTTGATCTCAAACTACTCCAGTCCACCCGTCAAGGTGATTTCGCCTCTCTCCAACGAGGTCTTAATCCACTATATTCAACTGAATACAAAAATTGCTTTAACAACTGTCAAAGCCTTCTTGAGTCTAACCACATACCCGTTTATCTCAAGGAAATTCTCTTTTACAGATAAATGAACAAATGTGTGTTTGATGTTTTCTAGAAAAACTATATATCACAACTGTGATAATACACAATATGAAGCTTATTAAGAACTAGACTGCTAATGCTATTGAGTAGGCGTGGTTGAAAGCTTTAGCAATTTGAGTGAGAGAGATTTCGTATGCGTGCTTGAAAGAGTATTGGCCAATTATTTTCTCACTGATTTGTTTAAATATCATGGAATAGATATGTTGCTGTCCATAATTCCATTTCAATGCTCATAACGTTCTTTCCTTTTTGAGAAGATCTTTGTCTTTGATAAAGTCGTTGGTAATTAATCTGCCTTGAATGCATAGTAACATTGACACTTCAGAATGTTCTGCTTAATGAAAATCAGAGTGTTCTTGGCTTTAGCTTATTCTGGCGTTCCTGAGTGCTGATGACATGGTTATGATCTTGATTAGAGTCAGAGTATGTTAAGCACAGATTCTGTACATCAGCCTTTCGCGTATAGCACATGTTTGATCTTCTGATGCTGACATATCTTTTGATGCTGATGTTGATACTGATATTCTGATGCTGATTCCATCAGAGTTTCTGCAAATACACAACATAATTTTAAGTAGCATATATGTCTTATATAAATCTCATAATTCATATAATCTTGTATTTTGTTATCATCAAAACTCTAACTGAGGGTTGTAGAATCAAACTATGTTCTAACAATCTCCCCCTTTTTGATGATGACAAAAACCAGATTTTTTCAATTAAAATAAAATGATGAAAGTTATCAGAGTTTAAGGATAGAGAGGAATCGGTATCAGAGATAATCAATTAACGAATATAAGGTATCAGAGATAAGAAGATAAGAAATAAAAAGTATCAGAGTGAACAGATGAGGAGTAAAAGGTATCAAAGTAATGAAAAGAAAAACTCCCCCTGAGTTGATTACTTCCCTTTGATTCCTTGAGATCTTGAGCATCAGAACTTTACTTGAACTTTCTTTGAGCATCAAAGTGTTACTTTATCAGAGTTCATCAGATTCTTATACCTGTAAGCTTTTCAGAACAAAGAAATTCAAATATATAAGAATGTTAGAATGTTTGATACTTTTGTCTCAGTAATCCGTTATTGAAAAATATCATTCTTTCTCCCCCTTTTTGTCAGTTATCAAAAAGCACAAATAATCAGAGTTAAAATGATCAGAGCAAGAAAAAACGTTTGCATTCAAAACAAAAGCAATGATAGTTTAGAACAAATAGAAATATTACAGACAAACATGTAAGGAAAACAAGGAAAACACAGTAAAATTCTAAGAAGAAGGAGGAAGTCGTGTGAACAGAGCTTCCAACATGCTCTTGATTTGATTGCTAGTTTCCTGTTGCTGGGATACCATGTTTTCTATAGAATCAATCTTGATATCCTGCTTGTCCATCCTTTCATTCATCAGCATATCTGATCTATTCAAATCCTCCAGAGCCTGCCTGTCAAGAGAGGAAGCTTGAGGATCTTCAGATACATGCTGCTTCTCAGAGCTTTCTATAGTTTCTTCTGATTGAACCAAGTCTTCATCTTGAATTACCTGTTCTTCTGCAGGTTGAACTTCAGATGCTGGACGCTTTTCAGACCAAGGCGCAATGTCCAGATGGAGAGCTTATTCCTTCAGCAGCTTGCTCAGAACTGGACCTTCCATTTCCTTCAGCAGATTGCTGAAGTTCTGTTGAGCCTGCTCATAGCTATGGTCCTGCAGCTTGAAGGTTTCAGTACAAACCCATCTTCTGAATTTTGTCCAGAGAAAGTTTGAGACAGCAGGATCAACCACTTTCAAACTTGCTTGTTTTAAAGAAGTGATCCACTTCTGCATATCTGTTTCAAAGTTCAACATGCTGGAACCAACATCTGGTTGTTTCGGTTTAGGGATAGCTGTTTTCTGGTTTATTGCAGCAAGGCGTTCAAAGACTGTTAGATCAATGACTGTCTTGCTGTGGTTTTCTTAATTTTTCTTAGGTGAGGGAGTGGGAGAGTCAGAAATGACGATTGGACTTGATGGGGTATTAGGTGGAGTTGTTTCTGGTGAAGAGGGAAGTTGCGACATATTAACAGTGGTACCACAGGGAAATTGAATGGCCAAAGGTTGTGGTTCAGGGGAGTCAGAGGTTTGAGCCTCCGAGTTTTGAGATTGTGCATGTTGAGGAGAGGGTGGATTAATATCTGGTTGAGGAGAGGAAGGTTGTGGGATTTCTTGTTCTGGTATTGGAGAGAGTGGAGTTTCAGGTTGTGGTGAGATGGGAATTTCTGTGTTTGGATTTGGATTTTCTGTTTTGGGAGCGGAAGTATATTGGTCTATATCAGACATAACTTGTGCAAGTTCTGGTTCTGGTATGGTTGCAGTGTTTGGATTTTGTGGTTTGGAGTGGGATCTTCTGAGGGTTAATGACTCATAAGGGTCAAAGTCAATGTCAAAATCGTCAAAGGTTTGTGGTGTTGGGATATCAAATGGAGTTGGAATGGGAGTAGGAATAGATGTGGAAACAGCAGATGAATTTAAAACAGTAACATAAACATGATTACCTCTTTTCTTTGGAGTCTGCTGAGATGATCCTTCTGTAGCAGCTTTCCTCTTCTTCGTCTTCTTCAGAACTACCTCTGGTGCCTTATGCTGAAGATCTTGAATGTTCAGATTAGGTGCTGTACCATCAGCTTTACAGACATCCAAATATCTCATAATGATTTGAGGCTTTGAGTCAATCTCTGAGAACATAGGGAAGTCATCCAGAGGGACTCTTCTGCTGGAGATTTCAGCAAAAGGAGTGATGCTGGGCTCCTTCTTAATGTTCTCTATCAGCTTCATTTTCTTCAGATTTTTGGCATTCAGCTGCTTGCCAACAGAAGGTTCCAGGGTGCTGATCTCTTGTGCCTCTGTCAAATGTCCAATCAGCCTATTCTCAGTCAGAATATCTGATATCAGTCTTCCGAAGGGTATCCAATCCCTTTTAGTTCGTTCCTCTTCCCTTGTCTCTTTGACATTTGTTCTGAGATGGTTGAACATAAGATGAGCTAGATTAATCTTGACCTTCTGAGCGATAAAATAGATCAGAAACGGTTGATCTATGTTTATGTAATCAGGAGAGCTGGTAGGCTTCCTGTGGTTGAAACAGCCCAGAATAATCTTTGCCCAAATTTTGTGCTTGTCCTTCAAGTCCCTTATCTTGCTGGAGGGAAGCCCCAGCGTGAAAATTTCCCTTGCAATTAGGGCAGCATCTTGACATCTTTCTGCCATGTCAATGCAGCGAATACCACCTCCATTGTAACCTATCAGACGAGCAATTAGGTCTTCAGTGATTACAATCTTCTTCCCCATGATGTAGGATGTAACTTGGTGATTTGAAGAAGAAGCGTGAATCCAAAATTCCTTAACCAAAATGGGAAAAGTTTGACCCACCAGCCTATCAAAGTATTTCTCCCAACCTTGAGCTTGAATCTCTTCTGATAAATCAAAGCCATTTTCCTTGAGACTGTTAAAATCCACTATAATTTCTGACAGCACTTCAAGGTTCTTGATAGGAGTGAGAAGCATTCTGAGATGAACTTCATATTGCTCAGATGATGCATATTTCTGGGAACCCGATGAAGGATTGCTGGAAGAAGCCATGTTCACACGAGGATTTTTGAAAAAAAACTTGAAAGGTTTTCTTAAGAGAGTAAGAACACAGAAAAGCAGAAATATTGATAGCAAACAAAAATGACGGTAAAAGTGTGTGAATGGTGTGAAGAGTGTTTAAATAGATTTCTAAAAAAGTTTTTGAAAACATAAACGTTTAAGAGAGAGAAATAAATCATGATTATTAGCATTTAATGTTAACTGATTTTAGGGGATTTAGAAAGATACTTAAACGGTTACCCATGACATGTGTCTCAATGCATCCAATCAACGCTTTGCCTTTTCAGAAGCGTGAACGTGTGTTCAACCTCAGGAAACAGCTGATGAATGGATGACACTTGTTTGCTTGAGTGAACAACACATCTATCCTTAAACTGAAGCGCTCAGATCTTCATGGATAGATTCTGATTCAATCTGCATTTCTAAAATTCTGAAAGAGGATTGATCAGAAGTTCACAGAGAAATAAACATAATTCTGAAGGTTAATATATAAAATTAAAACAATTTTATTCTGGACAGAGCTTCATGCTGAGATGATTCAGAATGAAGTTGAACCTATCTTCAGAAAGTGGTTTTGTGAAAATATCAGCCCATTGATGGTCTGTGTCAATAAATTTTAAATTTAAAATCCCTTTCTGAATATAGTCCCTAATAAAATGATGTTTTATTTCTATATGCTTAGCCCTATAATGCAAAATTGGATTTTTACTTAAGCAAATAACAGAGGTATTATCACAGAGGATAGGAATGTTACTCTCATATATCTAGAAGTCCTCAAGTTGACTTTTCATCCAGAGCATTTGTGTGCTGCATCCAGCTGCTACTATGTATTCAACTTCTGCTGTTGATAGAGCAATTGTGGATTGTCTTTTGCTGGACCAAGAGATCAGATTTTCTCCCAGAAACTGGCAGCTTCCAGAAGTGCTTTTACGTTCTACTCTGTCTCCAGCAAAGTCAGCATCACAGTATCCTACTAAGCTGTAATCACTAGATTTTCTATAAAATAGACCCAGATTAGTAGTACCTTTCAGATACTTGAAAATTCGCTTAACAGCTGTTAAGTGAGATTCTCTAGGATCTGATTGGAATCTTGCACAAATGCATACTCTGAATAAAATATCTGGCCTTGAAGCCGTCAGATAAAGAAGGGAACCAATCATACCTCTGTAGACCTTTTGTTCTACCTTTTTGCTTACCTCTTCTCTTTCCAGAATGCACGTGGGATGCATTGGAATCTTTGATGGCTTACATTCTGAGAGATCAAATTTCTTCAGAAGTTCTCTGACATATTTGCTCTGATGAATGTAAGTTCCTTCTGGGGTTTGATTGATCCGAATGCCCAGAAAGAATTTCAGTTCCCCCATTAGGCTCATCTCAAATTTTGCCTGCATACACTTAGCAAACTCTCTTCCCAGAGAAGAGTTAGTAGATTCAAATATTATATCATCAACATAAATCTGACAGACTAAAATGTCATTCTTAACTGTCTTACAGAATAAGGTTGTGTCCACCTTCCCTCTGGTGAATTCCTTTTCTAATAGGAAGTTACTTAGTCTTTCATACCAAGCCCTGGGAGCTTGTTTCAGACCATACAGTGACTTCTTTAGTTTGAAAACATATTCTGCATTTTTTGAACTTTCAAAACCAGGGGGTTGGTGCACATATACCTCTTCTTCTATATAGCCATTTAAGAATGCACTCTTAACATCCATCTAATACAGAGTGATGCCTTTATTAACAGCAAAAAGAAATTAAAAGTCTGATAGATTCTAACCTGGCGACTGGAGCAAAGGTTTCTGTATAGTCTATCCCCTCTTGCCGAGTATAACCTTGTGCTACCAATCGTGCTTTGTTTCTGATGACTTCACCTTGTTCATTCAGTTTGTTCCTGAACACCCATTTAGTTCCAATGACTTTGAAACTTTTTGGTTTAGGAACTAGATCCCATACGTCATTCCTTGTGAATTGATTCAGCTCCTCTTGCTTTGCTAGAATCCAGTCATTGTCCAGAAGAGCTTCATCAATTGTTGATGGTTCAATTAGAGAAACAAGTCCCATGAGGGATTCTTCAGAGTTTCTGAAGCTGGCTCTTGTTCTGATTGGATCTTCCTTTCTTCCTAAGATAGTTTCTTCTGGGTGATCCATACTGCTTCTGGACGGTCTTTTCTGAGGTAGATCAACAGAAGATGCTGGATTTCTTGCAGTGCCTCTTTCTGATGTTGAGGGAGTGTTTCTGTTAAGAGCTTCTGATGACTTGTCTTCAGTACCTGTGAATTCAACTTCCATACCTGCAAGTAATTCATTCTGCTTTGACTTTTGAGAGTCAAGCTTATCATCAAAACAAACACTGATTGATTCTTCCACAATCTGTGTTTCTGTATTGTATACTCTGTACCCTCTTGAGCGTTCAGAGTATCCTAACATAATACACTTCTGTGCTTTAGAGTCAAACTTGTTCAAATAATTTTTAGTATTCAAAATAAAGCAAGTACATCCAAATGGATGAAAATATGAAATGTTGGGCTTTCTGTTCTTCCACAATTCATATGGAGTCTTTTCCAGAATAGGTCTTATAGAGATTCTATTCTGAATGTAGCACGCTGTGTTTATTGCCTCTGCCCAGAAGATCTTAGCAACGTTAGTCTCGTTGATCATGGTTCTGGCCATTTCTTGCAATGTTCTGTTCTTTCGTTCTACAACTCCATTTTGCTGGGGAGTTCTAGGACAAGAGAAATCATGCAGAATGCCTTTGTCATTAAAAAATGATTCAAAATCTTTGTTTTCAAACTCTCCACCATGATCACTTCTGACTTTGACGATTCTAAGATCCTTTTCATTATGAACTTGGTTACAGAAGGTGACAAACACAGAGTGTGACTCGTCCTTGTGTCTTAAGAACTTTACCCATGTCCATCTGCTATAGTCATCTACGATTACTAACCCATACTTCTTGCCACTGACTGACGCAGTTTTAATTGGTCCAAATAAGTCAATGTGCAGAAGTTCTAATGGCTTAGAGGTGGAAACAACGTTTTTAGATTTGAAAGCAGGTTTTGCAAACTTGCCTTTCTGACATGCTTCACACAGAGCATCTGAATTGAACTTCAGGTTAGGAAGTCCTCTGACCAGATTGAGTTTGTTAATCTGAGATATTCTTCTCATACTAACATGCCCCAATCTTCTGTGCCAGATCCATTGCTCGTTGTTAACAGACATAAGACACTTTACATTCTGACTTTTCAGTTCAGAAAGTTTTATTTTATAAATGTTGTTTCTCCTCTTTCCATTAAATAGTATAGTCCCATCTTTCTGACTAACAACTTTGCATGAATTTTGATTAAAGATTATATCATAACCGTTATCACTTAATTGACTTATGGATAACAGGTTATGCATTAATCCATCTAATAATAACACATTACTTATAGAGGGAAGATTTCCATTACCTACTGTTCCAGAGCCAATGATCTTTCCCCTCGGATTGCCTCCAAAGCCTACGTGGCCTCCAGGCTTAAGTTCTAGGCTTTGGAACATATGCCTTCTTCTCGTCATGTGTCGTGAGCAGCCAGAGTCCAGGTACCATGACTGGTGTTTCTGCTTTGCTGCTAAAGATATCTGCAACATGTATTATTTTATCCTTAGGTACCCATATTTTCTTGGGTCCTGATTTGTTAGTTTTACCAAAACTCTGGTTGAATTTTGGTTTGACAGAATAATTACTACTAGTATATTTGATGTTGTGTGTGTGCCCATATACAAAGTGAGAATCAAGAGAGGTGCGTTTTATCACTAAATCCATGGCATTCTTTGGTGTAGGTACCTTACCTTGGTATCCTATTCCTTTTCTGCCATTTCTACTAACTCCATAGATCATTGAAACCATCTTTCTTCTATCTATGTTTTTAGCAAGGAACTTCTAAAAGCTGTGATCATACTCCTTGATGATCTCATCAGCACTGCTGGGAGTTCCAGGGATTGTTTCCTTCTGAGAGTTTTGTAAAAGATTTTCTAATTTTGAAATTTTATTTTTCAACTCAGAATTCTCCAATTTGAGACTCTCAGATTTATCAGAGTCAGAAGCAAGATTCCTTTTCAGGTTTCTGAATTTGACTCTGATCTGCTGATATTTTTCCAGAATTTCATTAAGGCTTTCAGCTAGTTCAGCCTTAGTAAAGTTAATGGCAAAGTCAAGAAATACCTCTTCTGTGTCTGATTCAGAGTCTGATTCAGAAGCTTCACTGTCTTCTGTTATGTTTTCCATGAGAGCTATGTTTTCTCTCTCATCATCTGATTCTGAGTCAGCTTCAGATGTGTCAGAGTCATCCCATATAGCCATGAGACTTTTCTTCTTTTCCTTGCCAAACTTCTTCTTGGGCTTTTCCCTCTGAAGCTTTGGGAAATCACTCTTGTAGTGTCCTTGCTCGTTACATTCATAGCAGATGATGTCTTTGTGGTTTGGCTTTCTGCTTCCTGAAGAGCCTTCAGATCTTCTGTATCCAGAGGAGGGTTCTGACCTTCTGTATCTGGAGGAGGATTCATTCTGATTCTCTGATCTTCTTGGATTCCTGAACTTTCTTTTCCTCTGCTTCCACAGTTGGTTCACCCTTCTGGAGAGGAGAGACAGTTCATCTTCTTCTGATGAGGACCCATCAGAGTTTTCTTCTACAGCCTGCAAAACTTTGGAGTCATATTTTCTGTTAGATTTTAAAGCTAATGGCTTACCTTGCTTTTGAGGTTCATCAGCTTCTAGCTCTATCTCGTGACTTCTGAGGGAGCTGACAAGTTCCTCCAAAGAGATTGTGTTGAGATCCTTAGCTAGCTTCAGCGCTGTGACCATTGGCCTCCACTGTTTTGGAAAGCTTCTGATGATCTTCTTAACATGATCAGCAGTAGAATACCCTTTGTCCAGGACTTTGAGACCAGCAACCAGAATTTGAAATCTTGAGAACATTGTTTCAATGGATTCACTTTCTTCCATCTTGAATGCCTCATATTTCTGAATGAGCGCAAGAGCTTTAATTTCTTTAACTTGAATGTTTCCTTCATGCGTCATTCTCAGAGAATCAAACATATTCTTTGCAGTGTCTCTGTTTGATATCTTTTTATATTCAGAGTAGGAGATGGCACTGAGAAGAATTGTTCTTGCTTTGTGATGATTTCTGAAATCACGCTTTTGTTGATCAGACATTGCTTTCCTGTCAATCTTCTGACCACTTGCATTCACTGGGTGCGTGAATCCATCAGTCACCATATCCCACAGATCAGCATCGTGGGCCATAAAGAAGCTTTCAATTCTGTCTTTCCAGTAATCAAAGTTCTCTCCATCAAAGACCGGAGGTTTGCCACTGAATATGTCTCTTTCTTCATTGTTTTCATTGTTGATGTTTTGATGTTGTCCTGCCATAGTGTTTTTCTAACGTTGGATCTTGTACTGACACGATTAAGTGTTATAAGCTCAGAACCAGACGCTCTGATGCCAATTGAAGAAGTGAAAAACACAAGAAGGGGAGTTGAATTGTAAAACTTGAAATCAAATGCAGACAACACGTTATTTTTATCCTGGTTTGTTTGATCTCAAACTACTTCAGTCCACCCGTCAAGGTGATTTTGCCTCTCTCCAACGAGGTCTTAATCCACTATATTCAACTGAATACACAAACTGCTTTAACAACTATCAAAGCCTTCTTGAGTCTAACCACAGACCAGTTTATCTCAAGGAAATTCTCTTTTACAGATAAATGAACAAATGTGTGTTTGATGTTTTCTAGAAAAACTATATATCACAACTGTGATAATACACAATATGAAGCTTATTAAGAACTAGACTGCTAATGCTATTGAGTAGGCGTGGTTGAAAGCTTTAGCAATTTGAGTGAGATAGATTCGTATGTGTGTGTGTGTGTGAAAGAGTATTGGCCAATTCTTTTCTCACTGATTTGTTTAAATAGCATGGAATAGATACGTTGCTGTCCATAATTCCATTTCAATGCTCATAACGTTCTTTCCTTTTTGAGAAGATCTTTGTCTTTGATAAAGCCGTTGGTAATTAATCTGCCTTGAATGCATAGTAACGTTGACACTTCAGAATGTTCTGCTTAATGAAAATCAGAGTGTTCTTGGCTTTAGCTTATTCTGGCGTTCCTGAGTGCTGATGACATGGTTATGATCTTGATCAGAGTCAGAGTATGTTAAGCGCAGATTCTGTACATCAGCCTTTCGCGTATAGCACATGTTTGATCTTCTGATGCTGACATATCTTCTGATGCTGATGTTGATACTGATATTCTGATGCTGATTCCATCAGAGTTTCTGCAAATACACAACATAAATTTAAGTAGCATATATGTCTTATATAAATCTCATAATTCATTTAATCTTGTATTTTGTTATCATCAAAACTCTAACTGAGGGTTGTAGAATCAAACTATGTTCTAACAGATATCTCCAAGCAATGTAGGCACCGGGTTGCGAGCCATGAAGATTTTGACAGCGCTCACATCTATGAGTTGGTCAGGGTTAGGGAACAAGACCATCCCATAGATGAGAAGAGCTACAATCTCCTCAAAAGCTTGTAAGTCCAAAGAATTCCAACAGCTTTGGGCCTTCTCAAACAAGAACTTTGCCAAGAAACCTTTGACACCACTTCTAGTTTCCCAATGTGTTGTGACATCAGATAATTGCAAGTGTAGTGCTTGAGCAATCTCTTCTGGCTTTGGATCTCTTTCTGTACCGTTGAAGGGTAGTTGATTGAGAATAGGGATCCTCAAGAGTTGAGAAAATTCCTCCAAAGTAGGCACAAGCTGGTAGTCAGGAAATGTGAAGCAGTATGCAAAGGGTCAAAGAACTGGAAAAGAACTTTCATCATGTCTTCCTATGTATTGGAAGTGACTAAGTTGAGAAGGAGACCATGTCTCTCGGTGAACGGAGAATTCTCAGGAATCCTTGAAGCTAACTCCTTGAGTTGTGGATGAATTCTTACAAGGTTGACTTGGATCGTTTTCCTGCGAAGTGAATCCATAACCTACAAAACAGGAACAAAGATGAAATTCCAAAATCCTTGAAATGGTTAGTGGATGCATATGATGCTTCATGATGTCCATGATGTTATGCACAAGTATATATGTACAAGAAAATCACACGAGTTCCTAGTTTAGGCTTGCATGGGGTTTCATAGGTAAGTACCCTCTTGAAGTTTAGTTGGCTCAACCTGTCCTAGTAAATAGTAACCAGGTTCTAAGGAGCTCAATATCACTGGATTGTTTCCTTGTTCATTGTTTCAATTCAGCCTCTTTACTGGCGACTAAAATATTCCAAGGAACCAAGCCTCAATGAGTGTAATATCGAGTATCTACCAACTTCGGACTGCACCAAAGCCGGTCATCTCACTACATCCTAAAAGGCCAAGTTGGTCAAGTAAAGGTTCTAAAAGTTCGTTAGTGCTTCATGATATCACTCAGCGGCCCCGTATTCTCTTTGATTGACTCAAAGGCTACTAGTACCCACAAATATGTCACACTAACATAGTTATTACTTAGACCGTGTCGGTATACCCCGGGTAAAGGATTCAAACCCAAATAATAGAACCAAAGTGTAAATCAAACAAGTCAAGCAAGATAAGCATGTAAAGGTGATCTAAAACCTAAGGTAACCCCACTTTTAGAATATTCCCCAACAGAGTCGCCAGTTCTGTGATACGGTGGGAGAACTAACTTGAGGTTTTGCATTTTGTCGTAAATGTTTCGGTTTAGCAAGATTTGCCATCGACTTTTATTTTATCCAAAAGGAAAGGTCAAAAAGCACAAGAAAGACCTTTGAGATGTTTTCTTGAGTTCGGGGGGTAGATTATGAAAAGGGAAGGTGCTAGCACCCTTTTCATCCATGGTTTTCCATGGGCTCTTCGTTACTTGTTTAGATCACTTGCTTTGCTTTTCCAATTGCTTGAAATGGTGCTTTGTGTGGTTTTGAAAGTATTTTGAAAAGAGGGCTTTGTTTAGGCAATCTTTGTAATGATTCTCGTTCGTAAGAATGTATACAAAGATGTTTGTCTTTTGAAAAATGTTTCAATGTTTTGAAAGTTGTTTGGAAATGTTTTGAAAATTTGTGTGTGTGTTTGTTTGAAAATAGCAAGGATTGTTTGCAAATTGATCAAGTAACTAGAAGCTTATCTACCTACTCAAAAGTCTTTCCTGCACATTTTTATTCCTTTGACATTGTTGATTTACCATTGCATTGGTGAACAACCCTATCTTTGGATGTTAAACGGGACGGGCGTGGGTCATCGTATGACCATGATAGCAATATTGCCAAGTATCTTAGCAAGTTTTGAGGGACCAAGATCATTTGTTTTTTAGGCAACCAAGTCTAGCGTCGTCGAGGGACTATGATCTTTTGTTTTGTTTGATTTTTGCCAAGATACCTAGCATGCATACCATGGCCATTTATTTTAAGGCAACCAAGTGGATAAAACCCTAGGGGTGCTTGTGTTCAATGTTTTGTCATTTTACATGCATTTTGTCTTGTATTTAGGTCATGCTATTTGTTTGATTTTGTCTTATCATACAAACCCTAATTTACTAAACATGTATATAATGCGCTAAATTGCGTAAAGTAAATCTAAACTATTACAACAATATTATGGGAGGGGGGATACAAGTTTGAATGGGGGATATTGCTCAAGATAAAACCCTAATTCACTATTACAACCCAATTGAATTTATTGTACAATAAATAAATAAGCAATTATTTAAATATGCAATAAAAAAATGTAAATATGCAAAAAATGTTTTGTAATTATTTTATGTATGAAAAACTAAAATTATCTAAGTCCTAAAAATAAGAAAAAATAATATTATTATTTTTGAAAGGGGAAACCCTAGTTTTTGATTTAAAAGAAAATATTGTTTTCTAATATTATTTTATTCATTTTTTGTTTAAGAAAAATAATAATAATATTATATACCAATAGTAAAAATTAAATATATATGGAAAATAAATATTTAATATGTATAAAATAATAAAATGAAATATTTAAGTATTTTTTTATTATTTACAAGTTTATTTAAGAGAATAAAATATATTATTGCTAATAAACTATTTTTTTATGCCAAAAAATAATAAAAATTATAAAATAAAATGCAAAAAATAAAGAATATTTTTCAAGATTTTTTCATGTTCAGAAAAATAAATAAAAGCAATAAATATAAAAGAAATGAAAAATATACAAAATGTAAAAAAAAATAGGCCAAGGGGTGCAAATAGGAAACAAGGGGGGGTGTGAAAAGTAGCAGGCCTAAGGCGCCAGACCCAACCAGCCTTCATCCCTGACCTTTAGCCAACGTCCAAACGCGCGTTTTTATGCTTCAACCTGTAACTCTTACATACGTGCACAAAAACAAAATCTTGCAACATAAAACTTGTAGCATTTTTTATCACGATTCCAATGATATAAGATTTGAAACCTAACTCTAAGAAACCAGGGAAATTTTCAGTGGCCCTAATTCCTGACCTAATTTTTTCATGAACTTCAACAATCAAATACTCTTAGCTCAGTTAATATAAATGACAAATATGCATATGTACAGCTTAAGCAAGTTAAGGACTACATTTTTGCTTCACAAATCAAAGCTTAAGGATGCCTAAATAAGGAGATAGAACTTTGAAAAATACCTTGTTCAGTTGAGTTTGAATATGGAAATGTGGGAACTTTGAGTGAGGCCTGGAGATCGTGTGAGCTTCCTTGAAGTTCCCTCAAGCTTCTCTAATGCTCAGCTTGCCTTGTAGATGCTTGAATCTCCCTGTAGAAGTCAACCTGTAAACCTCCAAAATGAAAATAGTGATCCTTGAAACAAGGGTTACAGTTGCAAGACAAAGGCCTGGACAGCTTAGGTAGGATGTATTTTATGTGTTTGAAGTCTTAAAATGAGAAACGCACGAGCCAATATTGATTTGGCAAGAGTTCTGCAGAAGATGCCTTGTTTGGGCAGAAATTGGTGTTTTTGGTGTTTTAGAGTGTTTGGGATGTTGTGAATTCATGCTTAG
Source organism: Vicia faba (assembly GCA_948472305.1). Taxonomy (NCBI): domain Eukaryota; kingdom Viridiplantae; phylum Streptophyta; class Magnoliopsida; order Fabales; family Fabaceae; genus Vicia; species Vicia faba. The sequence continues at coordinate 257,140,006 of OX451740.1, forward strand.
GCTTGCAACAAAGTTCTGAAGTTGTTTGAAATGAAGCCAGGCCTTGCCTTTATCAGATGGACAAGTTGTCTTAACTTTGGCAAGTTTGCTTGCTTTTGAAGAAAGTTTGAGGTGACAATGCCAAAGGCCTGTACAGGCTAGCTTATGGAGTGCATAGAGTTGGTGTACTTTTCCTGATGTTTGTGGATCTTATTTGCAACAAAAGATCAGGTCCATGGCCCAAGATTTGCAAAGTTGCAAAAAGCATGCTTTATCAAAGTAGTATTGTGACCTTTATGCCATTTTTGGATTAAACTTTTGTACAATGCTCCATAGGTAAGAATAAAGCCAATATCCAATGAATTTGCATTTATTTATGGAGTTTAGAAAGGATTAGGACCTGTAATGCAAGGTACAAGCATGCTAAGACAGATTTGCAACTTGAACCATTGTGATGCCTTGAACAAAAGTGATAAATTGCCATTTTCTTTTCTTTGATTCTCCCTAACCATAAATGATCTTGGAGAGTTCTTTGACATTTTAGAAATCTTGTAACATGCTCTACAATCCATATTTAAAATTAATTTTGAGATTCCTCTTGGAACTAGGTGAAAAGTTGTTATAAAGTTAGGTCAAAAATCTGCCTAAACTAGGGCAAAATTTCACTAAGTTAAAAAGTTTATGGACCCCTATTCACAAAATCATAACTTGAGATCCAAGCTTATTTTGGGAAAACTTTGTGAAAAAAAGTTGTATATTTCATGGAGGACTACAACTTTCATGTTGGAAGTTTTCTTTGAATCCAATTGCATCATGGTGAAAAAGTTGGGAAAAAATAAGAAATTTTCAACACTTAGAAAAATTCTAAGTTATGAAAAATTTCAAATTAAAACCCTAATTTTCAAAATTAGGTTTCTTGGTGAACAAGTTTCACATTTTGACATATTTTGGTGAATCATGACCTTACTTGATTTTGACCAAAAAGTCAAAGTTTGACTTTTCAGTGTACAATTGATTTTTGATCAGTTGACTGGGAAATTCATCTGTCAATCCTATGTACTTGAGATCTTTTGAACCTTGTGATTAGGTCAAGATTATGCCATTGAGTCCTTGAAATCATGTTTGAACCCAATTGGTCATTGGCTAGGTTAAAAATCAGAAATTTCCCTTTCTCAGTCAAAACCCTAATTTTGACCATTTTGCCCTTTTGATGATTTGATCAAATTTCTTGAGGAATTGTGATCCAAACTTGATCAAAGGGTTCATATGAGTCTATAATGTTGATGTGGATAAAAAATTATGAGGTTTGACTGTAAATTGGCCACAATTGACTTTTCCCCCAATACAGCTGCTTTTTAGGTCAACTGTCCAATTGATTAAGCAAAAATGTGATTCAAGGCTTGAAACTTGATATGAGCAATATTAGGGGTCCAAGATGGTGTATGAAAGTCACATGAAGCATTGATGGTCCAAAAATCCGTGTGCAAACTTAAACTCTAATTTCAGGCTATCAGTGCAAGGTGAGGTCTTGAGCTGAGCAAACCCTAATCTGGTCTTGAATCCAAGAAGTTTTGTGAGGAAAATCTTGGTAATATGAGAGGGAAAATTTTGGGGTACAACAACATCCGAGGTGGAGGTCTTGTGATCACAGGAGTTGAGGATACTGCTTTGGTCGCTGCTATTTCCTGAGAGACCTCTTCAAAATGTTGGAAAGGGATTTCAATGAATTCGCCATCCAATTCCACATATCGGAAAGAATTCAGATGACTAATCATGTATTCCTCTTCCCCATGGACAGTTATGATCTTCCCTTGGACGGGGTACTTCAGCATCTGATGCAAAGTGGAGGTGACCGCACCGACATTGTGAATCCAGAGGCGTTCCAACAGACATGAATAGGAGGTACGGATGTCCATCACGTAGAATGTTGAATTGAAGGTCTGGGTTCCCACCTTGATCGGGATGTCCACCTCCCCATGGACCATCCTTTTAGAGCCGTCAAATGCTCTCACAATGATGTTGCTGGGTTTTAATGTCATCCCCTCACAATCCAATCTATCCAGGGCTTTCTTTGGCAAGACATTTAAAGATGATCCAATATCAACCAAAACATTGGCTAAGGTGGTTCCCCTACACTCCACTGAGACATGTAGTGCGTCGTTGTGCTTTCTCCCTTTGGATGTCTAGTCAGCATCGGAGAAACCTAAGCCATTGCCAGCTGTCATATTGACCACACACTCTTGGAATTGATCTGCAGACGTCTCTTGCGGAACATGAGCCATCTTCATAAATTTTACCAAAGCTTTAGCATGTGCCTCATAGCACATCAACAAGGCTAACATAGAAATTTTGGAGGGGGTCTGCCCTAGTTGTTCAACCACATCATAATCACTTTTCTTAATGATCCTCAGGATTTCTTCCATCTCCTCCTTGGGTGTTTCAGGAATAACTAGTGATTGAGCCTTCGTCAAGACAGGCTCCTCTTGAACATTCTTTCCTTTATTCTCAGCAGTGGAAGTAGGGATAGGAATTGTATTGTCTTCTTTGTTGGTCGGTACGCTTGCAGGCATAATCACTGGTACAGATGTAATCTTTGGAACGGCCACGGGTCCAAAGACTGCCCTTGGAGGGGCAATCTCTGGAGAGAAAATCCTCCCACTACGGGTAATTTTGCTTGTTTCGGCAATGTTACTGATGTCAGAATTGTCTTCTTCAGAACTCTCTTCTTCGGCAGTCTGTTCAATCTGTTTGACACAATGGTAGTAGATTTCTCCACCATAATTCCATGGTACCATTTTATCTGATTTGTATGGGGCTGGCCCGGGCATTGTTATCTTCAACGGAGTAGTCATTGGAGCAGATGTAATCCTAACGGGTCTTTTAGGGACCCTGGAAGGATTGGTGTAGATGGTTATTATAGAAACTTCTTTCACTGGAACGGGTGAAATAGGAGCTTTCTCAAACAAAATTTCTTGATTATCAATCAGTTGTTGGATACCTTTTTTCAACAGAGGGAAGTCAAATGATGAAGATAGGCAAACATGGCAATCTTTGTCACAACCTGGGTATATACCAGCTTTCAACAAATTCAACTTGATAGTCGGGAGAGGAGTTAACAGTTCATCCACGGAGGAAACAAATAAGTATTCCTCAACAGCATTAGCATTGTGTCCATGCCTAGGCATTGGAGCGGAGATAAAATTCGATTTTTCCGGTGCTTCAAACTCAACTTCCTTTGCGTCTATCAGATCTTGAATCTTGTTCTTCAGAGCCCAACAGCTGTAAGTGTCGTGCCCTGGACTTTCAGAATGGTAAGTGCACCTGGCATTCGGATGGTAGTGGGGAGATGCAGTATTGGGATTTTTAGGGGCCTCTTTTAACATTGCTAGATTCAACTTCAGGAGATGTGGTAGGACTTGAGCTGGAGTCATGTTTATCTTGGTGAATTGCCGTACAAGCCTTTCCACCCTTTGCTGATTATTTCTCGGCTGATTGTTTCTCCGCTGGTCTGATGCAGACTTTTGAATCATAACGGCCCCCACTGTTGGTCGTTGTTTGGTTCTTCCCTGATTTCTCTGTGCATAGACAACAGACACTTCTTTCTTTCCCGTGAAGGGCTTTTTTGCAGCTGCAGAGGTAGACGCGTCCTTTTGAATTTTTCCACTTCTTATACCGGCTTCCACCCTCTCGCCAGTTAGAATCAACTCAGTAAATCCTGAAGAGGAACTCCTAATCAGATGATTAAAGAAAGGACCTGATAGAGTTCCCAGGAACATGTCCACTAGCTCCCTTTCAGATAAAGGTGGTTGCACCCTTCCGGCTAAATCCCTCCACTTTTGGGCGTAGTATTTGAAGCCCTCATTAGACACCATAGCCATACTCTGGAGTTGAGTACGGGTTGGTTCCAAGTCGGTGTTGTATTGATACTGTCTATAGAAGGCTGCTGCCAACTCTTACCAATTATGCACATCAGCCCTTTCCAACTGGTAGAACCAATCAAGATGCATTCCTGACAAACTGTCCTGGAAAAAGTGAACCCATAAGTCTTTGTCTGCAGAGTGTGGCTGCATCTTCCTGACATATGAGCGGAGGTGCATCTTGGGACAAGACACCCCATCATACTTAGCAAATAGTGTAACTTTGAACTTCGGCAGGATTACTATTCCAAATACCAACCCTAACTCCTCAAAGTCCAGCCTTGGTACTCTCTGTATCTCCATAGCAGTTAGACGTTCTTCCAGGTTTTTATATTTGTCATCGGTCGGAGGGTATTGTTGTTCAGAGTAATCCACTTCTTCCTCTTCTTCTGCTTCAGAATCTGATGGTACTGCCGTCTCTTTACCTTTTCTTTCCCCTTCCTCAGAGGTTGATGGAAATTCCAAGGTCCTTCTGGCTTGACCCTGAAACCTTCTGCCCATAATAACCACACCAGCTGGCTTCTTCTTCTTTTTCTCTTTTTCTTTTTCTAGAAGAGTCTTGAGCTCTTCCTTCCCCTTAGCCAAGGTCAGGAGTAACTGTTGAAATTGTGAATTCTGAGCTTGCAAGTCTTTAACCGTTTGTTCAAGATCCATTTTGCTGAAATAAAAAATAGAGGGATGAGGAAACTTCTTGCAAAGACCTGTTTATGCTCATGATGAATGATATGTATTCATGCAATGTTTTCAAGGATTTGAAAATTCAATTTTGTGTCAAACAAAAAGGAACACACGTTATATTAATAAAATAGAATTTGAATACATCAATTCCCCTAGGGAAAAATAATACAAAATTCTAAGATAAAAAGACGCTGCGCATCCTCTTTGGTGCAATGTAGGTGTTGAGAGTCTGCTCTTCGTGAAGTAACCGAGTGAGTTCCAAAACCTTCTTCTCGCTTGCGTAGAATTGGGCTTCAAAAGTATCGCGTTCTCCCTTGAGCTGTATCCAACTCCTTCGTAGATCTTCGAGGGATGTTGGCATGTCAGGATGTAGGAGTGTGTATGGAACCTCTCCTTCCTTAACATGCTCTATAATCACTGGGAGAATGGAGGGGTAGGGCATCATAAGACTTTGGGCGCGGGTTCATACCCACTTGAGGTAAGGCTCAAGGGGGATAAAATTCTTGTGTCCCAAGGTCTTACTATCTACCTTGTTTGGCATCCTCCAAGCTCGGATGAACCTTTGACGAAGTCCTTGATTGTCGTTGTTGAAGTCAAAAACCAAGCCTTGAATCAGCATGTCATGTGGGCCATCCCTTCGGGCATAACCATACTGTCTTAGAGACAAGCAAGGGTTGTAGGTGATGCCTCCCCTAATTCCAAGTAGAGGGACATTAGGGAATTCCCCACAACGGTCGACAATGATGACATTCTCTTTGGATCAAGAACACCAATGAATATCTGAATGTGTAAGAGTCATCAATCGTTGTGACCACCTCAAACCTTGTCATTCTTCAAGACTGATTGGGGAAGATGATAAATAAACCATCTTGCCATTAGAGGAGTGAAAAACATGAGAACACCTCTTTTCCTCATTGTACGAGTGTGAAAAGAGTGCAAAATATCTCCAAGCAAAGTAGGCACCGGGTTGCGAGACATGAAGATTTTGACAACACTCACATCTATGAGTTGGTCAGGATTATGGAACAAGACCATCCCATAGATGGGAAGAGCTACAATCTCCTCAAAAGCTTGCAAGTCCAAGGAGTTCCAACAACTTTGGGCCTTCTCAAACAAGAACTTCGCCAAGAAGCCTTTGACACCACTTCTAGTTTCCCAATGGGTTGTGACATCAGATGAGTGCAAGTGCAAGGCTTGAGAAATCTCTTCTGCCTTTGGATCTCTTTCCGTACCGTTGAAAGGTAGTTGATTGAGAATAGGAATCCTCAAGAATTGAGAAAATTCCTCCAAAGTCGGCACAAGCTGGTAGTCAGGAAATGTGAAGCAGTGATGCAAAGGATCAAAGAACTGGAAGAGAACTTTCATCATGTCTTCCTCTGTATTATAAGTGACCAAGTTGAGTAGACGACCATGCCTCTCGGTGAATGGAGAGTTCTCAGGAATCCTTGAAGCTAGCTCATTGAGTTGTGGAGGAATTCTTACAAGGTTGACTTGGATAGTTTTCCTGCGAAGTGAATCCATAACCTACAAAACAAGAACAAAGATGAATTTCCAAAATCCTTGAAATGGTTAGTGGATGCATATGATGTTCATGATGTCCATGATGTTATGCACAAGTATATATGTACAAGCAAATCACACAAGTTCCTAGTTTAGGCTTGCATGAGGTTTCATATGTATGTACCCTCTTGAAGTTTAGTTGGCTCAACCTGTCCTAGTAAATAGTAACCGGGTTCTAAGGAGTTCAATATCACTGGATTGTTTCCTTGTTCATTGTTTCAATTCAAGCCTCTTACCGGAGACCTAAATATTCCAAGGAACCAACCCTCAATGAGTGTAGTATCGAGTATCTACCAACTTCAGACTGCACCAAAGTCGGTCATCTCACTACATCCTAAAAGGCCAAGTTGGTCAAGTAAAGGTTCTAGAAGTTCGTTAGTGCTTCATGACATCACTCAGCGGCCCCGTATTCTATTTGATTGACTCAAAGGCTACCGATACCCACAAATATGTCACACTAACATAGCTATTGCTTAGACCGTGTCGGTATACCCCACACAGTTTCCACAACATATTGCTATTTACCTATAATGTTTCCCAAATCCGGGTGGAGGATTCAAACCCAAACAATAGAACCAAAGTGTAAAGCAAACAAGTCAAGCAATTGTAAGCATATAAAGGTGATCTAAACCCTAAGGTAACCCCACTTTTATTATTCTCTCCAGCAGAGTCGTCAGTTCTATGATACGGTGGGAGAACTGACTTGAGGTTTTACGTTTTGTTGCAAATGTCGCAGTTTAGCAAGAGTCACCACCGACTTTTATTTTATCCAAAAGGAAAGGTAAAAAAGCACAAGAAAGATCTTTGAGATGTTTTCTTGAGTTCGGGGGGTAGATTATGAAAAGGGAAGGTGCTAGCACCCTTTTCATCCATGGTTTTCCATGGGCTCTTAGTTACTTGCTTAGATCATTTGCTTTGCTTTTGAAATTGTTTGAAATGGTGCTTTGTGTTTGGTGTGATTTTGAAAGTGTTTTGAAAAGAGGCCATTCGTTTTGGCAATCTTTGTAATGATTATCGTTCGTAAGAATATATACAAAGATGTTTGTCTTTTTAAAAAATGTTTCAATGTTTGAAAGATGTTTGGAAATGTTTTGAAATGTGTGTGTGTGTGTTTGTTTTGAAAATAGCAAGGATTGTTTTGAAATGGAGCAAGTAACTTAGAAGCTATCTACCTACTCAAATGTCTTTCTTGCGCATTTTTATTCCTTTGACATTGTTGATTTACCATTGATTTGGTAAACAATCCTATCTTTGGATGTTAAACGGGACGGGCGTGGGTCATCGTATGACCGTGATAGCAATGTTGCCAAGTATCTTAGCATGTTTGAGGGACCAAGATCATTTTGTTTTAGGCAACCTTTTGATAGCGTCATCGAGGGACTGTGATCTTATGTTTGTTTTGTTTTGCCAAGATACTTCGCGTGCATAACATGGCCATTTTTGTTTAGGCAACCAAGTGGGTGAAACCCTAAGGGTGTTTGTGTGAAATGTGTGTCATTTTACATGCATTTGATTTGCCTTGGATTATGTCTTTTCTATTTGTTTGTTTTTGGTCTTGTCATGTAAACCCTAGTTTACAAAACATGGCATAAATGCGATAAATTACGTAAATGTAAACTAAGCCATTACAACAATTATTATGGGAGGGGGGGATACAAGCTTTTGAATGGGTATATTGCACAAAATAAACCCTAAAAATACTATTACAACCCAATTGAATATTGTGCAAATTAAATAAATATACAAATATTTAAAATGCAATAAAAATTTATTTATGCAAAAATATTTTGGTATTTGATTTTTGTATGAGAAAATGATTTATTTAAGCCCTAAAAATAAGAGAAAAAATATTATTAATTTTGAAAGGGTGAAACCCTAATTTTTGATTAAAATAAATATATGTTTCCTATTATTTATTTTGTCCATTTTTGTACAAGAAAATAATAAATAATATTATGTACAAATATTAAAAATTAAGTATGTATGAAAATAAATAGTTTATGTGTATAAATAATATAATAAAACTAATAAGTATTTTTTATATTGTATTTACAAATTTATTTAAGAAAATAAAATCTATAAACCTAATAAACTATTTTTATGTGAGAAAATAAATAAAAAAATAAAATAAAAGTGTAAAAATAAATAAATTATTTGTGGACATTTTTTATCATTAGAAAAAATAAATGCAAGCAATAAAAATAAAAATATGCAAAAAAATGCAAAAAATATAAGAAAATAGTCAGGGGGTGCAAAAGTAATCCAGGGGATATGAATATCAAAACCAAAAAGGCCAGAAACAACAAAAATCCCAGGACAACCACTTCGTCCCTGTCCTTCAGCTTCTCCTTCGCACGCTTATGGTTCAAACCTGTAACTTGCTATTGCTTGCATAAAAACAAAAACTTATAACACAAAATATGTAGCATTTTATCTCACGATTCCAATGATATAAACTTTGTAACCTAACTCTCAAAGATCAGGGAGAATTTTGTCAGCCCTAATTCGTGACCTAATTATTTCAGCAACTTCAAGCTTCAAATTCTTTTAGCTCAATTAATATAAATGGAAAGTATGCATATGTACAACTTCACCATGTTAAGGACTACATTTTTGCTTCACGAATCGTGGCTTGAGGATGCCTAAATACAAAGATAGAGTTTGAGAAAAATACCTCCTTAAGCTGGATTTGGATATGAAAATGTGGGGACTTTGAGGGAGGCCTGAGGATCGTGTGAGCTTCCTTGAACTTCCTTCAAACTATTCCAATACCTAGCTTGCTTTGTGGATGGCCAAAACTCTTTGTAGAAGTCAAGTTGCAAGCTTCCAAAGTGAAAATGGAAATGGCTGAAACAGGGGTTACAACAACAATGTAAATGCTTGGATAGCTTTGATATGATGTGGATAAGATGTTTCAAGTGTTAAAGGGCAAAACGCACGAGCCAAAATGAAGTTGGCAATGATTTTGCAGAACTGCAATGTTTTGGCAGAATTTTGTGTTTTTTGAGCTTGAGAGTTTTTGGATGTTATCAATTAGTGTTCTGAGTTATGACAAGTTTGTCAATATGTATAGAATGGATACAAAGTCCACTCTTCATCAGATGTGCAAGCCTTTGGACTTTTGCAACTTTTCTTGCTTTTGAAGAAAAGTGAAGTGACCACACTAAACATGCTTGTACTGGATAGTTTTAGAGCTGCAGAGAGTTGGCATACATTGCTTGTGATCTATGGAAAATGCTTGCACCAAAGGAACGGTTCCAAGGCTCAAGGTTGATAAAGGTGCAAAAGCTTGCTTTATGAAAATGGCATTGTGCACTTTTGGCCAAAAATGGAATTACAACTTGTACAATGCTTCAAAAGTGAAAATAAAGCCTTTAACCTCTGAGTTTGCATTTAATTATGGAGTGTAGAATTAGTTTAGGACCTGTAATTCAAGGTTCAAGCATCCAAGATCATATTTTCAACTTGATACTTTGTGAAAATGGCATGAACAAAAGTGATAAAATGCAAATTTCTCTTCTCCGATTCTCCCTAACCACAAATGTGCTATATAATCCATATTTGAAATGAATTTTGAGATACCTCTTGGAACTAGGTGAAAATGTCCATGAAGTTGGGTCAAAAAACTACCTAAATTAGGGCAAATTTTCACTAAGTTATTTAGTTCATGGACCCATATTCACAAATTCATAACTTGAGATCCAAGCATCTTTTGGGAAAAGTTTGTGAAGAAAAGTTGTAGATTTCATGGAGGACTACAACTTTAATTTTGGAAGTTTTCTTTGAATCAAATTGCATCATGGTGAAAAAGTGGTGGAAAGTTGGGGGAAAAATGAGAAAATTTCCATACTTAGAAAAATTCTAAGTTATGAAAATTTTCAAATTAAAACCCTAATTTGCAAAATTGGTTTTCTTGGTGAAAAAGTTTCATATTTTGACATATCTTGATGAATTATGTCCCTTGGCACTTGATTTTGACCAAAAAGTCAAAGTTTGACTTTTTAGTGTACAGTTGACTTTTGATCAGTTGACTGGAAAATTCATCTGTCAATCCAATGAACTTGAGATCTTTTGAACTATGTAATTAGGTCAAGATGATACTATTGAACCCTTGAAATCATGTTTGAACTCAATTGGTCATTGGCTAGGTTAAAAATCAGAAATTTCCCTTTCTCAGTCAAAACCCTAATTTTGACCATTTTGCCCTTTTGATGATTTGATCAAATTTCTTGAGGAGTTGTGATACAAACTTGATTAAATGGTGCATGTGAGTCTAAAATGTTGTTGTGGATCAAAAATTATAAAGTTTGACTGTAAATTGGCCATGGTTGACTTTTTCCCCAATACAACTAATTTTTAGGTCAACTGTCCAATTGACTGATCAAAAATGTGATTCAAGGCTTGAAACTTAACATGAGCAATCTTAGGGGTCCAAAATGGTGTATGAAAGTCACATGAAGCATTAGTGGTCCAAAAATCCTTGTGCAAACTCAAACCCTAATTCCAGGTTATCAGTGCAAGATGAGGTGTCTTGAGCTGATCAAACCCTAATCTTGTCTTGAGTCCATAAAGTCTTGTGAAGAAAATATTGATAAATGAGAGGGAAAATTTTGGGGTACAACAATGTACTTAACAATATTAGAGAACTCAATGGGGTGTGTGTTAGGGTAGCATGACGAGTCTGATCGAAAAGAGCATGCAATATACTACCTTAGCAAAAAGTTTACCGACTGTGAAACCAGATACTCATTGCCCGAGATAACTTGCTGCACTTTGGCATGGACTGCTCGCCGACTAAGACAGTATATGTTGACTCACACTACCTTGTTGATATCTAAAATAGATCATATCAAGTACATCTTCGAGAAGCCCTCTCTCTCCGGAAGAATAGCAAGATGGCAGATGATCCTGACCGAATACGACATTCAGTATACAACCCAGAAAGCAATTAAGGGAAGTGTATTAGTTGATCATTTAGCTCATCAGGCTGTGGATGACTACCGATCCATGAATTTTGAGTTCCCGAACGAGAACATCATGTTAGTAACTAATTATGAAGAACCTGGACCGGATGAAGGACCTGAAGAAGGATCCCGATGGACTATGGTTTTTGACGAGCTTCCAACGCTCTTGGCAATGACATCGGTGCTGTGATCATATCTCCCGAAGGCTATCATACTCCTTTCACTGCTAGGTTGTGCTTCAACTGTACCAACAACATGGATGAATATGAAGAATGCATTATGGGTCTCAAAGCTACTATCGACTTGAGGATAAAATTCTTTAGTGTATTTGGAGACTCAGCCCTAGTGATCATTCAAATCAAATGAGAATGGGACACGAAGCATCCTAATCACATCCCTTATTGAGAGCATGTGTTGACACTGATTCCACACTTTGAAGAAGTTACCTTTGAGCATTTTCCAAGAGAGGAAAATCAACTAGCGGACGCGCTAGCTACTATGTCATCCATGTTCAAGGTCAGGTGGGATAATGAAGCTCCTTAGATCACTATTGAGAGAATGGATGAACCAGCATACTGTCATGAGATTGATACGGAAGAAGTAGTGGAAAAACCTTGGTTCCATGAAGTCAAAAGATATCTCGAAGCCCAAGAGTATCCTGAAAGAGCTTCAGTCAATGATAAGAAGTTCCTAAGGAGATTCTCTCCCAAGTTCTTCCTCAGTAACAGAATCCTCTACAAGCGCAACCATGACTCTACCTTTCTTCGGTGTGTAGACAAGAGTGAGGTAGAAAAGATTATGGCTGACTTGCACGAAGGTACCTTTGGCACCCATTCTAGTGGGTACATGATGGCTAAAAATATCCTACGGGTAGGATACTATTGGTCCACTATGGAAGCATATTGTTATTAGCATTCGCGAACTTGTTACAAATTCCAGATCTATGTTGATAAAGTACATGTGCCTCTGGTTCCTCTAAATGTCTTGACTGCTCCCTGGCCATTCACAATGTGGGGGATCAACATGATTGGAGATATTAGACCTACGACCTCTAATGGGCACCGCTTCATCCTAGTTTCCATTGATTACTTCACGAAGTGGGTCGAGGCAGCTTCATTTGCTTCTGTCACCAAGAATGTTGTGGCTCGATTCATCATACATAACCTTATCTGTCGGTACAGTATTCCAGAAAGAATCATTACGGATAATGGTACCAATCTCAATAACATTATAATCACCGAGCTCTGCATGCAATTTAAGATCCAACATCATAACTCTTCTCCTTACCGGCCAAAGATGAATGGAAATGTAGAAGCTGCTAATAAAAACATCAATAAGAGCATACAGAAGATGACAGTGACATATAAATACTGGCACGAGATGTTACCATTTACTCTTCATGGTTACCACACCATAATGCGCACATCAACAGGGGCAACTCCTTTCTCTTTGGTATACGGTATGGAAGATGTCCTACCCATAGAAGTTCAGATACCTTCCTTGAGAATCATGAAGGATGCAGGCTTGAATGAATACGAATGGGTTCAGACTCGACTTGACCAATTAAACCTGATTGACGAAAAGAGGCTTGCGGCTGCCTGTCACGGTCAGATGTACCAAAAACGTATGATCAAAGATTTTAACAAGAAGATTAGTCATCAAGTATATCAGGATGGTGATCTGGTAATCAAGCGTATTATCATGCCGCAAGGTGATCCCAGGGGCAAATGGACTCCCACATACGAAGGGCCATTTGTGATCAAGAACATATTTTCTGGTGGAGCCATGATCTTAACCACTATGGACGGTGACGACCTTTTGCACCCTGTAAACGCGGACATAGTTAAAAGATACTACACATGAACAAAGACCCGCTAGGTTGACTGACCTAGGCAAAAATAAGGGCATCCTGGCGAACCAAAAGGGTTTGAGCAAAAATTAGGGATATACACAAAAAAAAATTCTACACCCAGTAAGTCGAAAACCTAAAAAGGCGGCTTGGTTAAAAAAAGGTACCCCAGTGGACTGAAAACCCGAAAGGGCGGTCCAGAAAAAATTTAGGGATGTTAAGCGTATGACTATGTCCCGTTGGATCACCTTACAGTAAATATTCAGTATCAACTGTCAAGCTCAAATGGTACTAATCAATCCAGTCAGCTTCGGACAAGCAGCAAAAAGATGAGACGCTCGAAGACATAAATGCAAGAGCAGAATGGGAACCCAATGAGATTATTTCACATAGTTGTCTTTTTCTTTGTACACTATTTTGTATTAGTTTCATTCTTACGACGACATTCTCTTACTAGGATGTTTGTCTCCTTGTACAAAAACGCCTATTATAGGCAGAAATTCTTTAAATTAATACAGAATTATCTCTTTGGAAGTGCAAAACTATTTGTTTTCTTTTTATCTTTCTGTTTTGTTTACGAAAATGTCCAGTGATTATTTTTAAACATATGCATTTGAATGTGATTACGATTTACAAATACTCGCATAAAAAACAAAAAGACAGTTACTAATGGCTTTAAGAAACATGACAATATCTAAAGGCCACCCACAAAGTCCCCGCAAATACTGTCTCCAGCAGGTTCAGAGGCAGGGGCATCCTACTATAAGATCACTACCATATTCTCAGCATACAGCCTAATGAGGTCAGGTGTTCTTATATCCCCAACAGAGCAAAAATCCCCAATTATTGCTCCAAAAATTCCCCAGTGAAGTCACCATCTTTGGAAATCACACTAAATCATTTTTTAATAATTAAAAGTAACTTAAAATCTGGTGCATTGTATGGAGTCTGACTAATGAAAGTAATCAGATCCAATGGTATTTAAGACGCGCGTATGGCAAGACAAATGCATTGGATAAGATTAAAAAAATCACATGTTACGCTATCATTGGATGAAGCACGACACGTAGGTCTTCTTCAACCTCCAGACGCCCTAAATTAGATTTTCACAAACTATAAAATTAGAAAACCAGACTGGTACCATTAGATTCATATCTTCAAGACGATTCTAACGGTACTCTCGTGCCAAGTTTATATAAGCTGTGCAAGGCTGGATTTGGAGAAAACCAGAAAAAATAGCGAGCACGAAAATTCCAAGTATCTCTCTCAATTCTCAATGAAAATGAAAATCGTAAGAAGTGTGAGAATCAGATGGATAAGTAGAATATAATAGGGATTTATTTGGTTCAATTTGGTTGAGAATACCTGAATGAAGTAGAAGAAAATTAATCTGAAACTGGACTTGGTTAGCACGATTTAGGACACTTCAAGGATTGGTTCTTCTTCTGTTAGCTTCAGTGAAGTTCAAGGATAAAGAATCAACAAAGAAAATGGATTGAAAAGTGGAGAAAAGATGAATTTGAAAAATTAGAAAAGTGGGTTATGCAGAGAGTTTCGTAGGTTGATTTTGGCTGTCCAAGCTTGAGAAAATGAGAGAAGTGAGGTCCTCTATTTATAGGGATGCGAATGGTGCAAAGAATTGAGAGGAAAATTGAATTTTGGAGGGAAATTGGATGGAGCCCGAAAGTGGAAAATGTATGACTCCATGTGCATTAAAACTCAGCCAATTCCTACGTTTTGATCATTAATTCAACTTTGGAAACTTTGTTAAACATGTTTAAATCAAAAACGCGTGCTAATTTGGTGTTTAGAAGCTGGATTATGGATTTTAAATTCTGACTTGGAAGAAAAGTTCAATTTCAAGTAGTTGACTTTGAAATCACGGTGTGCACGATTTAGGGAACCTTAGGACCTGATTCTTGATGCATTGGAAAGATGAGGTAACATTCTTTATAATGTGCCAAGAAAGAGATCATTTCGATGCTTGAGCTAGAAGTTGTGCTTGGTCAAAATCAAGAATAATGTGTTGACTTTTATACTTAGAAAATTTCGAAGTTTTCTTTAAAAAATGACCTATAATGTTCTGATTCCAAATGATCTATTTTGAAACTTGTATCACTCAAAAATTCCAAATATTGGACGAGTTATGATCCTTTGAATTTGATAAAAATCCATAAGGTGACCTATAATCTTTTGAGCTCTTAAGGCATCTTCTAACCTGTTGTACCCCAAAATTTTCCCTCTCATGTTTTCCAAGATCTTCCCTTTGCATGATGGTCACAAACTTGCTTAAGGAAAATAAAACTTATGGACATAATCCAGTGTCTTTCGATTGGCATCTGAACAGGGTATTTCGATTGGCATCTGTGCAAGATTCGATTGGGCGCTAAACTTCCTTTGACGCAAGCCTGATTCACAAGCTTCGATTGGGTGTTGGGCCTCCTTCGATCAAGTTTAATTCACAAGGCTTTGACTGCACATTGGTTGCTTCAGGCTTACCTTAGATTCACAAGGCAAGAGCTTCGTACATGCCTGCTTCGATTCACAAAGTTGTAGTCCCCTGCAGACAAGTTTCGATTGAACCTCTAAAACCCTTCGATCAAGCTTTGGGTCCACAAGTATCTTTCCAGCAGTGCCTTCTCTGTGCTTGCCTTCAACGCATAAGGCACAAAGGCCTATTCATGCTTGCCTTGGATTCACAAGGCAAAGGGATTCTCCAGACTTGCCTTCAATTCACTAGACAAAGGACTTCCTACATGATTTCGATTCACAAGGCAAGAGCATCTTTCATGTGTGATTCGACCCATAAGGAAATACTCCCTTTGTGCGTGCCTTCAGCGCACAAGACAAAGGCTCCCTCTTCAACTTTCCTTCAGCGCACAAGGTAAAGGCTCCCTCTTCAATTTGTCTTAGATTCACAATGCCAAAACCCTTTTAATTGGCCTTCGATTCATAGAGTAATAGCCTCCCTCATGCTAGCATCCACAAGGCATTAGTTTCCTTTGTGCTAGTTTCGACTGGGCAATGGTTCCCTTTGAAACTGCTTGTGTCAACTCTATCCCTAAACCCTTCAGCACATGATTGTTATATTATGAGCACACACTGGTGGCCCATTCAAAGAATGCACAAGGCGTACATGTGGGCTATTCGAAAGACACACAAAAGGGACATTCGAAGGATGTACAAGTGTTCCATTCAAAGGAGACACATAATTATTGAAAATAAGTTTGCCTTATGATGAGTCTTAGTTCAAGTTACTTGCTGGCCCAAAAGCCAACATGTTTCCAAGCCCAAGCCTCATGTACAATTGCATTTGAAGGAGGTAATAAGAGAAGTTTCGACTGGCCAGAAAGGAGTTTTCGTTTGGGCTAGTTGAGGAGTTTCAGATCAAGCTTCCAAGACAAATAGGGGCTCAATTGAAGAAGCCCTAATTATGAGAATTGGAGCCATTTGAAGGAGGCAACCATAGGCCAATCGAAGAGAAAAGTTTGAGGGTATTCGAAGGAGTCCAATGTGTCCAGGTTCACCCTAAAGCTCAAAGGGGTAGGAACTCATCAAAAAAGGCAATCCCTTAATGTGTTTGATTTTGCCTTCAAAGCCTATTTAATGATTGTCCCTTGCCATTTCTATGCTATGACCCTCTCTCCATCTCCTATAAATACACAATAATTGTACAAGGTACATGCGAACATTACTACATACATACGCACAAGGACAGACTACACGCATACGCTGCCTCATAAGCCACACCAAAGTTATCAAAAAAATCTCATAAGTGATCCAAATCGAAGCAATCTTCAACAATGCTCCACTCACTCCTTGAAGTTTGCAGGAGGAATTCCCAAGCACTAGGCAGGCCCAACATACACTAGAACATCACTCACACAATCTGTCCGTTGGTAATTTACTTTCAATCTCAAACGAGCTAAGCATGTAATTTTTAAATGCATGTTAATCATACATTCATCTTATTGCTAATGTTTGTTATTGCTTTCATGTGCTACATGCAAGATTAAGCGCAGGGGTGAGATCGTGCCATTACTTGGGCACAATCTAAATTTTCTTTCGAATCTCAGGATTCATGAAGTTGCAAGATGAAATGGCTTTTGATTCAGACCCAAGGGATTCAAATTAGGATGATACAACCATAGGCTGTCGAATCCAAGACTAGATTCGATCCAAATCTGATTTTTGTTTTGTTTCTCTAATAGATTATTTTTGAAAATCGAAGGAATGTATCAGGCCCCTTCGACCAACTTCCTCATGGGATCGAAAGGCAACTCTAGGCTCCTTTTCGATCCATGCCTACATGCTACAATTTTCATAGTCTCCTGCACCATCCTGCCCTTTTGAATTTTGTTTTGCGTTTATTTAGTTTTATTTACTCAGTAAAATATTTATAAAAAATCATCACAAAAAATTAGGATTAGATTTTATTAATTAAATTAATTTCTGAAATAATTAATTAATTAATTTTAACACCCTCTTTTAAAAAAAATTAAAAAAAATTAGAATGTAGGTCTAATTTTATTTTTCAATTTATTTTCTTTTCAAAAAAAATCAAAAACAACAAAAAGATTTTATTCTTAGGATTTTAGACGTCTTTTCAACTTCGCGCGTTGTTATTATTATAACTGGATATTGGGATGTAATAGATGATTAGTAGGATCTTTACTGCTTTTATTTATTTTCCCCCATTTTTTGGAATTGTAATAATCCCCCTCCCCGAAGCTTTGTAATAGTGTAGGATTTATATTCCCACATTTTATTTTCTGTATAATATTAATTATTAGATGTATGGTAATAGGATTGTATGGCAAGAATAAAACAAAACGCTAGCAAACCTGACACAAAAGACAAAAATAACTGAATACAACACACTTGCGCATATATACCTCTAGGGTACTCCCACTTTGGTTGCCTTCGGAAAATAAAACAGTCATGTCCCTCGAAAATAGGGACGCTTTAGAAAAGACCCTCAAATCAAAATATCATAGTCCCTAGATGACCCTTCGGTGTTGCCTTTTGGTAAATGATCTAGTCTCTTAAACGAAATTGCTAAAGCGTCTCTATATGTTGCCTTTATGATTGTATGATGACCCACAAATGCCCCTCATACATCCAAACGACTATGGATATCTACTAACTAATAGTAGGATAGCCTTGTCTAAAGGAAAGGAGGAAGAGAACACATCTTTCGAGTATAAGTAGATAGTTCCTAGATTCTATGCTCAAAAAAAAAAATTCACACTTACACGAAAACATTTCAAAACATTTTCAAAAACGCTTTATCAACACTCTTGAGGACTGATATAAGAGTTATCATAAAGCAAATCTCTGTACTAAGGCATTTCAAATACTTTTTAAAACACACAAAGCATAAGGTATTTTCAAAATGAGCTAAGCATCTAAGAGTCCGTAGAAAACTACGGATGGAAAGGGTGCTAACACATTCCATTTCCATAATCTACCCCCTTAATCAGAAATAATCTCAAAAGGTCTTTTTTCTGTTCTTTTCACCCTTTCCTTTGTTGGATAAAAGAAAAGTCGGCGGCGACTCTTGCTTACCGCAACATTTGCAAACACAAATGCAAAACCAGTATAACAGTCGGTTCTTCCACCGTATCACATAACCATTTTCAAGTTTTGCACATAAGAGAAGAGTTGAAGTTTACACTATTAATATCATTGTGGAAAAAGAATGGGCTCAAGGAGATAAAAATTGATCAAGTTATGACCCTTTGAAGTCACATAAGGGAATTTGATGGCCTATCTAGAGGACTTGTAATCTTTCTCAATCATTAGTGATCTTTCACAAAAAATTTGTTCAAAACTTTTGAAGTGATTTGTTGATAACCCTTTAAAGAGAAGCATGTCTTTAGAATAACTCAAAAATCTCAAAAGATGGACAAGATATAGCCCTTTTAAGTACAAAACCCTAACTCCTAGAGCATCAAAATGGCTTGGGAACCCCTTTCAATTTTGACAATCTTTCTTGTACAAATAATTTTTCTATATGAAGAGAAGTTGTTGTGGATGACAATAAGAACCTATAGTAACAATAACCACTTCCAAATGTTGAGAATGGAGGGAGTTATGCACTTGTGATCAAGGAATCAAGAACTTGTCCAATCAGGTCAAACTTCTTTAATCAATTCTTGCATCTCTTGGCTTTCTCTGGCAAATTGAAGTATGATAAATCATAGTAGACCTTGTCATGACATTACTTTAAATTAATATCAATGATGAAGCTTAAATCTCAATGAAGCTTTGTTGAGGAAGGAATGGAAATAAACTCATGAACCTATGAATCAATCTGATGAAGTATGTTGTGCCATCACCTATAGTACCAACATTTATAGCGCAAAAATTCATTATATTTGTTAGTTAAAACTCTATCAACACAAGACATATATGACCATAATATACAAATCAAAGTGTTTGGTGATCCATCGTGAGAAAACCTAAAGATAGGGAGATGAACCAAACCCTAGTGTGATCTTGATATGATTGGGTTGATATGAGATGATAGAGGAATCTTAGGGGCAAAAATTGGGGTATAACACCTACGAACAGAACACTCGGGCCAACATATTTTCAAAAGTCGCGAGCCCAAAGAGAAAAGGTGGGAACAAATCAGTCATCCAAGATTCCCTTTCTCGCTCGAGTATTGAAAGATCCACCGTGTCTCCCGAGGTGAACGCCGTCGGGGAAAGTACGTGTTGGATGACCCTGATATTTAACTATCTCATTACGTGAGAGTTACATGCTGACCAAAAAAAGTCCAATGTGACCAAACGACGAGCCTGCTCTTACGTAGTAGTCGATCAGAAGCTCTATCGACGGGGATTCTCCACCCCACTCCTGAAATGTGTCGAGGAATCCAAAGTTCCTGAGATCTTACGGGAAATCCACGAGGGAAACAACACCCAACACTTGTGCGGAAGATCCCTAGCATGAAAGGCGATATGATCAAGGTATTACTGGCCCACCATGCAGCAGGATACGAAGGAGCACGTCAAAAAATGCGACAGATGTCAAAGACATACGAACATGCACCTAGCACCCCCACACGAGCTCAAAATGTTGCTGTCCCCGTGGTCGTTCACCTGGTGGGGAATTGACATCCTAAGACCGTTCATGCAAGAATCATATCAAAATAAATTCCTGATCATGGCCATTGACTACTTCATAAAGTGGATAGAGACTGAATCCTTTTCCAGAATCACATAACACGACATTCTTCATTTCTACAAATGAAACGTGATCGCCCGATTCGACATACCACAAGCGCTCATCACCAACAATGGGACGCAGTTCACCGACTAAAGCTTCCAAGATTTTGTCGCCAAACTCGGCGCCAAACAACATTTTACCTCCGTCAAACACCCTCAAACGAATAGACAAGCTGAGGCCGCGAATATGGTCATCTTGCGAGGACTCAAGTGCAGGCTAGGCGAAGCCAAAAAGGGATGGGTCGAAGAGCTATACAACGTCCTTTGGGTTTACAGGAAGACACCATACTCGACGACCGCAGAATCCCCATTTAGACTAACCTATGGTACCGAGGCAGTCATCCCCATAGAAATCATGGAGCCATCTAGACTAAAAGAAGTCTCTTTAGATGAGGAAATAAACTACGAGTCTCTGAGAGAAGAGCTCAACCTGGTCGAAGAGATTCGATCAGGGGTATCTCTCTGCAAGGCCACAATAAAGTAACACATAGCTCTGTGTCATGAAGTCAAAGTCATAAAACGCGAATTCCAGGTCGGCAGCCTAGTCCTCCAGAGAAATCAAAAAGATTCCTGAAAGGGAAAGGTGGCCACCAACTGGGACGGCCATTATCGCGTCCATGGGACAAAAGGCATTGAGGCCTACTACCTCGAACACCTAAGAGGGGAACCACTCGAAATGCTATAAAGCTGAAACAATATTACAGCTAGGTGCTGAAACAATATTACAGCTAAGTCCCAAATAAACACCAGGGCCTAGAAGTCGACGTACCCTCTCCGAAAAACAATGGGGCTCGCTCGACCACAGATGCGTGTTGAGGTACGAACATAGCCTCCAACCAATAATAAAAGGCGAGTTTCTGATCATTGGTCGAGCGGAACCTGAGTCTGACGGGGACACCTCGATCGAGCTCCTCCGTCGAAGTACCTAATAGGAAGAACAACCAAATCGCGATGGGAAGTTCACACCACGATGTTAAGACCCCGACCGCGATATTAGCCTTGTCTATGCAGACCCCAAATTTGCCTCCTCGACACATTTCCACATGTGTCAACCATAATTATGGTCGAGCATAAATTCTTACTTGTCGTGGATTTCCATACAACAAAATAAACATATCAAACACAATGATAGAATACCAAAAAACAAAATATAAGAGCAAAGCAAAAGCATTTAAAAGCCGACCATGAAGGTCGATGTCGTATGTACAATACAAGAGTAGGGTACGCATACCCAAATTAAAATCAGTCGTATAAAAAATGGGCAAAGCCCCTTGTCCAAAACATTTAAAAAAAGCTAGTGCGCAGGCCAAGTAAACATACGGGCAGGCCCGAAAACTCCTAATCTTGGAGCCCATCCTCCTCACCATCCCATTCTTCCTCGGAATGGTCATCAGGAGGGTAAATCATCTTCCCGTTGACCACCTGGTTGAAAGGCCCAGCACCTTCGGTCATAAACTAATCCCGCTGTTGATGATTTTAAGTTGCTCCACAGTGATGTTGAAGCCATAACTTAGAGTATCCACGACATCCTGCTCGAGCACGTGATTCTGAGTAATCAGATCTTTCCTAGTCCCAAGGGCCTTCTCCGCGTCAATATCTTCATTGATAGGCACCACAATCTCTTCCAACTCCTTTACCCGAGCGGCCAGTCACTTGTTCTCCTTGGTTGCAGCCTCTAGTTGAGGCCTTAGCTCATTAATATCCTTAAGGAGCTGGACCTGCACCTCATACTTCACCTCATGGTTGATAATGTCATTTTTCAACCTTTCGTTATGCCCCTGCAACTTGGAGATCCAGGAATTCCCATTCTCGAGAGCATCTTGCGAGCAAGCCTCTGCATCATTCAGATTCAAAGAGGTTTTGAGAACCCTCATCACAGTGACCACATCTTCTGGCAGGTTTTCCGCTGGGCTTCTTTGTCCACAAACATAATGGCTTCCTTCTCCTATTCATGGAGACCTAATGGATTCTCCCTGCTAAAGATACCTCTGTTGAGATAACAGGGGGCAACACAAATGTCTCCCCAGAACCCTTGTCCCTGTCGACAACCACCATGTGCTCAGGGTCTTGTGCACGCTTCCTTTTTGCCGATTATTCAGGAGGGGAGACCTGGTGTTACTGCGGTATATAGCGGCAAGCAAAAAGTAAGTTATTAATTTACCAGGTGATATTTAGGTTATATCATATCATGTCCATAAAGATTGGTTATTGAATTGTTGTTCGATAAATCTCTCGTTCATGAGTTTGGGTTAGAATGGTTTTTGTATGTAAGATGCTGGAATTAAAAGTTATACACACAAAAAGAATTTCATCATTCGAGTAGGATAGAATTCTCGAGTTTGTATTTCCTCTACCCTATCAAATACTTAAACTTACTACCCAGATGCACTTAACCTTACCTACTCGTCAATATCATCACGTATCGCTCACACAGAGGTCATCTCTAATGTAGAGCGAGATAAAAACCGTGTCACTCCATGTCCATGATCTCTCGGTACAACACAAAAAAACACAGAGGCATTAAGATCTGATACCTAAGTGATTACTAAGCCTAAATATATCTCTAGAATATAAGCCTGATAGATATTCATCCTAAGTTTGGATTCAATTCGTACATCTCAGCAACGACTCAAACCCAAACACTTAGCAAGCTAAAAAGGATAAACATCAATAAATATTTGTAAAGAAAGTTTCATACAACACCATGAGCAATAAATATACATATAATAAAGGTAAAGTTACATACAAAATCCAACAAATAATGGTTACAAAGAGAAGAGGAGGAGAAGAAACCAAATTTCCTGCTGTGTCAAACACGATCCATCAAGCTCACGACCCCAGATCATCCATTTGCAAGCCACAAATGTTGTTGTATAAGCTTTAAATATAAAAAATAAAGGTGATGGAATTTGGGAACAAAACCCCGAAAACCATCAACCCAAAATGAAACAAAATGAAAGTATAAAGAAAATGTGTTATGCGAGAATCGCCCGACAACATAAAAGCGTCGCCCGGCGACGACTCTTATACATTTGTCCCAGGTTTTGCCACGTCCTCAGCAGGTCAAAAATACCCTCCATCTCCCGGCAACAGAAAGCTTCGCCCGATGACACCTTTATTCCTCGCCTGGTGATGCAGCAGCGAAGCAAGGCAGAGACAGCATAAAAATGACTCTTCTTTCCCACTGTCGCCCGACGACAAAAATTTCACCCGGCGACACAAGATAGTTTAGCAACTTTTGTTACTTTTACTGCATAACTTAGAATGGCTTCGTCTTTCGCCTTATTCTTCATTGATCAAAAATGCATCTTGGAACTTTATTCCTCTTTCTCCAACAATGCTCAAATACCTACAAAATGAATACAAAACTATCAAACGATACACTTTATACACAAAAACACATTATACACAAACTAAACTTATTTATACACAAAGTTGGGTTATTCAACTGATATTAACAACCAAGAGTCGATAAGTGCAACAAAAAGTATATACAAAAATAACTTTAATTTGCACTTATCAAACTCTCTACAACTTGAATCATTGTTTGTCCTCAAATAAGGCCAAACAACTCAAAGAAAAAAGAAACAATAATCAAAGAATCACAAATCAACAGGTTTTTAAAATGGAAAACAAATGTATGGTTCAAATAAAAATGTACACACAAGGCAAAAACTTACCACTAAACTACAACAATAACATGAAAATGAAACAACTCCTAAATACAAAGCACATTTCAAAAATTCTAAAACAATACAATATTCACAAGTGAATCACACTTAGCACACACTTCATCGATAGATGAAAAACACAAACATGAGGTGCTCAACTCTCACCCAACAATCTTTCTAACAACAACTAAATTATTCATTCATCAAAGCAAATTCATATTGAAAAGCACAAAAGAAAAATCACAAAGGCTTCAAGGGTTGTAGTGTGGCTTGGGTAACAAGGAAGGGTTAATATCTAGAGGTAATTGAAACAAACAATAATGCATAATCCTAGGAGAGTGATCAATTTACAAAGTCTCAAGCACCGCTAAATCAACTTTTTCAACTTTCCCAAATGTTACACCAACATAAAACTTTTTATTTTATACATTTTTTTCTTTTCTTTTCTTTTCTTTTTCAAAACTTTTTCTCTTCCCCCTTTTTTTCTTTTTCTTTTCTTTTTCACACACTTTTTTTCTTTTTATTTTTCCACCACAATATTTATTTTCAACCTCAAGTAACCATCTTATAAACAAGCAACATTGCTCTCCCCAACTTAAGCACGACCACACATAGTGACAAATTGCTCCCACTTTCTAAGCCAAGGAAAAAATTCAACCGCAATACATGGTTGAGAGTTAAGTACCAAAAAACAACATTAGAATCCATGATGAATTCTAACTCAAAGGCTCAAAGGGGTTCGCAAATGATCGCTCACTCATAAGATGAGTTGCTTTTGGTTAGGTGGTTTTACTCAAAAACAAACAAAATGCCTTTATAATATCATGCTTTCATACGAATCAACATAAATGCAAGATTAAACATAATAAAATTGAGTTAAGACAAAATTGTCGGTCTCTCGTGCATATAGTAAATAATGGAATGCAACCTCACAAGGGGTTTAGTCCTAAAGTGATTCAAAAGTGAACACGGTAACGCCCATTAATTTAATTAATTATTTAATTAAACTATTTTTAGATTATTTATTGAAGTTGTGAGGTGTTGATAATTGTTGGTATAAATTTCTAGATTATTATTAATTAATTAATTAGTTAGTTGATTAATAATAATAATAATGTTGGAATTGATAGAATATTCGCGTGAGCCTAGTTTATATGGTGGTATATAGTACTAAGGGGGTGTGAGAATTAAGCCCAATAGAAATGCTATTATTATTGATTTTAATTATGATAATAGAAAAAAATAGGTTTTTGTCAAGAAGAAGAGGAATAAGGGTTGGAAGAGAGAAAGAGAACGTAGAAATTGCAGAGCGAAGAAGAAAAGAGGCAAAGCAGCGTTCAATCGTAAAATTGTAGAGCAACCTTCAATCCAAGGTAAGGGTGGGGTTCTGACTCTATAATTAGGTTTATGATGCATGTTACGTGGGAATTGGGTTGTGTGAATTCGTTATGTATGTGTAAACAATGTTGAATACTATGTTGAATTATTGTTGTGTTCTTGTTGTGAATCAGTATAAAAATTAGTTGTCTGTGAATACTGATATTGTTGTAATCTTTTATTGCTGTTAATCGAAGGTAATAATTGAGTATAAGAATTGATTGCAGAAAATTCTGCGTGACAGGAAAAACTGGAAAGTTTGGGTGTGCCGAGGGGAACACAGACTGTGCCAGACGACACAGAAGGATGATGTGTCGAGGGGACATTGTGATACGGTGGGAGAACTGACTTGAGGTTTTGCGTTTGTGTTCGCAAATGTTGCGGTTTAGCAAGAGTCGCCACCGAATTTTATTTTATCCAAAAGGAAAGGTAAAAAAGCACAGGAAAGACCTTTGATATCTTTTCTTGAGTTCGGGGGGTAGATTATGAAAAGGAAAGGTGCTAGCACCCTTTTCATCCATGGTTATCCATGGGCTCTTAGTTACTTGTTTAGATCACTTGCTTTGCTTTTTCCAATTGTTTGAAGTGGTGCTTTGTGTGGTTTTGAAAGTATTTTGAAAAGAGGCCATTGTTTAGGCAATCTTTGTAATGATTCTTGTTCGTAAGAATGTATACAAAGATGTTTGTATTTTGAAAAATGTTTCAATATTTTTGAAAGTTGTTTGAAAATGTTTTTAAATTGTGTGTGTTTGTTTGAAAATAGCAAGGATTATTTACAAATTGATCAAGTAACTAGAAGCTATCTACCTACTCAAAAGTCTTTCTTGTACATTTTTTATTCCTTTGGCATTGTTGTTTTACCATTGTATTGGTAGACAACCCTATCTTTGGATGTTAAACGAGACGGACGCGGGTCATCGTATGACCATGATAGCAATGGTGCAAGTATCTTTAGCATTTTGAGGGACTAAGATCATCTTTGTTTAGGCAACCAAGATAGCGTCATCGAGGGACTATGATCTTTTATTTTGTTTTGTTTTGCCAAGATACCTAGCATGCATACCATGGCCATTTTGTAAGGCAACCAAGTGGGTGAAACCCTAGAGGTGCTTGTGTGCAATGTGTTGTCATCTTCATGCATTTTGTCTTGTATTAGGTCAAGCTATTTGTTTTGATTTTTTTGTCTTATCATACAAACCCTAATTTACTAAACATGTATATAATGCGATAAATTGCGTAAAGTAAATCTAAACTATTACAACAATATTATGGGAGGGGGGATACAAGTTTTTTGAATGGGGATATTTGCACAAAATAAAATCCTAATTCACTATTACAACCCAATTGAATTTGTATACAATAAATAAATAAACAATATTTAAATATGCAATAAAATGTAAATATGCAAAAAATGTTTTGTAATTGTTTTATGTATGAGAAAATAAAATTATCTAAGTCCTAAAAAAAGGAAAATAATATTATTATTTTTGAAAGGGGAAACCCTAATTTTTTGATTTAATAGAAAATATGTTCTATATTATTATTTTATTTCATTTATGTACAAGAAATAATAAATAAAATATATACAATATTGAAAAATTAAAATATGTATGTAAAAATAATGTTTTATGTGTTTGAATAAAAATGGAAAAAAGTAATGATATTTTTAAATGTTATTACTATTTTTTTAAGAAAATAAATTTCTATTTATTTTAGTAAACTATTTAATATGCAAAAAATAAGATAAAAAAATATAATAAAATGCAAAAAATAAAGAAAATATTTTTGGGTATTTTTTATCATTTGGAAAAAATGAATGCAAGCACAAAAAATAAAAATATGCAAGAAAATACAAAAATATAAAATAATAAGTCAGGGGGGTGCAGAAGTAAAATGGGGGGGTGCAAAAAGAAGAAACAAAAAGGCCATAAACAAAAAAGCCCAAGACAACATCTTCATCCCTGTCCTATGTCCCTACGCGCGTTTCTGAACTTGATTCTGTTCTTGCTCATGCTTGCATGAAATCAAAAACTTACAACATGAAACTTATAGCATTTTTAATCACGATTCCAACCATATCCATTTTGTGACCTAACTCTAAGAAACCAGGGAGAATTTCAGTGGCCCTAATTCCTGACCTAATTTTTTCATGAACTTCAACAATCAAATACTCCTAACTCAGTTAATATAAATACAAACTATGCATATGTACAACTTAAGCAAGTTAGGGACTACATTTTTGCTTCACAAACCTAAGCTTAAGGATGCCTAAATAGAGAGATAGAAACTTGACAAATACCTTGTTCAGTTGAGTTTGGATATGGCAATGTGGGAACTTTGAGTGAGGCCTGAAGTTCTTGTGAGCTTCCTTGAAGTTCCCTCAAGCTTCTCCAATGCTCAGCTTGCCTTGTAGATGCTTGAATCTTGCTGCACGAGTCAACCTGTAAACCTTCAAAATGAAAATGGTAAAGCCTGAAACAGGGCACACAGTTGCAAGACAAGGGCCTGGACAGTTTAGGTGTGATGTAGGGAAGATGTTTCAAGGGTTGAAAGACAAAACGCACGAGCAAATTTCAAGTTGGCAAGTGATTTGCAGAGACTGCCCTGTTTGGGCAGAAAATGGTGTTTTTTGTGTTTTAGGGTGTTTGAGAAGTTATGCACTCGTGTTTCTTCTTGAGACAAGTTTCTGAAGTTGGTTCAAATGATACCAAGGCTTGCTTTTATCAGATGGATGAGTTCTATTGACTTTTGCAAGTTTCTTGCTTTTGAAGAAAAGTTGAAGTGACAGTGCCCAAAAGCTTGTACTTGCTAGTTCCTTAGCTGATAAGAGTTGGTAAACATGTCTGATAACTGTGGACCTTGCTTGTGACAAGGAATTAGGTTCAATGCTCAAGGAATGCAAAGTTGCAAAAAGCAAGCTTTATGAAAATGGTATTGAGAACTTTATGCCATAAATGGATTAATTCTTTGTGCAAAGCTCAATAGGTCAGAATAAAGCCAATATACAATGTGTTAGCATTAAATTATGGAGTGTAGAAAGGATTAGGACCTGTAATACCAAGTACAAGCATGTTTGAAACTGATTTGCAACTTGTAACATTGTGAAAAATGCCTTGAACAAAAGTGATAAATTGCCATTTTTAATTTTTCGATTCTCCCTAACCATAAATGATCTTGGAGAGTTATTTGACATTTTAGAAAGCTTGTAACATGATATAAAATCCATATTTGAAATTAATTTTTAGATTCCTCTTGGAACTAGGTGAAAAGTTGTCATGAAGTTAGGTCAAATATCTGCCTAAACTAGGGCAAAATTTCACTAAGTTAAAAAGTTTATGGACCCTTATTCACAAAATCATAACTTGAGATCCAAGCATATTTTGGGAAAACTTTGTGAATAAAAGTTATATATTTCATGGAGGACTACAACTTTCATGTTGGAAGTTTTCTTTGAATCCATTTTCATCATGGTGAAAAAGTTGGGGAAAGTTGGGGAAAAATAAGAAATTTCCATAACTTAGAAAAATTCGAAGTTATGAAAAAATTCAAATTAAAACCCTAATTTTCAAAATTAGGTTTCTTTATCAACAAGTTTCAAATTTTGACATATCTTGATGAATTATGACCCTTGGCACTTGATTTTGACCAAAAAGTCAAAGTTTGACTTTTTAGTGTACAGTTGATTTTTGATTAGTTGACTGGAAAATTCATCTGTCAATCCTATGTACTTGAGATCTTTTAAACCTTGTGATTAGGTAAAGATGATGCCATTGGATCCTTGAAACCATTTTTGAACACAATTGGCCATTGGCTAGGTTAAAAATCAGAAATTGCCCTTCTACAGTCAAAACCCTAATTTTGACCATTTTGCCCTTTTGATGATGTGATCAAATTTCTTGAGGAGTTGTGGTCCAAACTTGATCAAATGGTACATATGAGCCTAAAATATTGTTGTGGATCAAAAATTATGAGGTTTGACTGTAAATTAGCCACAATTGACTTTTTCCCCAATACAATTGATTTTTAGGTCAATTATCCAATTGACTGGGCAAAAATGTGATTCAAGGCTTGAAACTTGATATGAGAAATCTTAGGGGTCCAAGATGGTGTATGAAAGTGACATGAAGCATTGATGGTCCAAAAATCCTTGTGAAAACTCAAACCCTAATTTCAGGCTATCAGTGCAAGGTGAGGTCTTGAGCTGAGCAAACCCTAATCTGGTCTTCAATCCAAGGAGTCTTGTGAGGAAAATCTTGATAATATGAGAGGGAAAATTTTGGGGTACAACATCTGCCCCTGTTCAATCTTCTTGAACCTGAAGAGTTATATTGGCGAGTTTGTCGTTCGTGACTCGAAGGTAAAAGATGATTGGACACTAGAGTGCCCGTAAATTTGCACTCGTCAAATTGTAGTTGAGGGAATGGGCTTAAAGATGCCATTTGGAGAGGTGATAAAATCTTTTTGGAGATGGGCTTGAAGATGCCATCCAAGAATGTTTGTTGAACTGTAGGTTGTAAGTCAAAAGAATGAGTATCATAATGGTGTCCGTATTTGGAATGTATCTGAACTGTATCTGGAGACTGAGTCTGTATGAGCAATGGAATGGCGTCCGTGTCTGGTGCGTATTCGAGCTGTAACTAAACTTGAATCTGAATGAATAACAGAATGACTTCTGCTTCTGGAGTGTATCTGTATTGTATCTGAATCTGAAATCTGAATAACCGACAGAATGGCATCCGTGTCTAGAGCGTCTCTGAGCTGGGGAAAAAGTCAGAATAAGTGACAGAATGGCAACCGTGTCTGGAGCGTATCTGGACTGGAATCTGAATAAGTAGCATAATGACTTCCGTGTCTGGAGTGTATCCGTACTGTATCTAGAAGCTTGATCTGAATGAGAAATAGAATAGCATCCGCGTCTGGAGCGTATCTAAATTGTATCTGAAATCTGAGTCTGAATGAGCAACAGAACGACTTCCGTGTCTGGAGTGTATCCGTACTGTATCTTGACTTTGAATTTTGAATGAATAATAGAATGACTTCCATGTCTGGAGTGTATATTTACTGTGCCATGATCACTGAATAAGAGATCTGAATAAGTGACAGAATGGCTTCCGTGTCTGGAGCGTATCTGAACTGTATCTGAAGTTTGAGATCTGAATGAATATCAAAATGGCATCCTTGTCTGGAGCGTATCTGTACCGTATCAGGAACCTTTGAACATTGTTAAAGATAACTGTTAATCTTATCCTGAAAAGGGTAAAATGTTAGCCGAAACACAGAGTTATGTTGCATGAAATATATGATGCAATGAATGGGTTTTATCAATGTTTATGATATATGGATGTAATGTATGTGCATGTAAGCTGATTCGTTGTATCGCTAAGGAAAATAAATCCTTAAAAACCGGGGATAAGAAAATCTTTGGCGACTGGAGATAATGACTCTTTGACTGCTGCCGGGGAAAATAAATCCTTGACCGCTGCTGGAGATTCAAAATCTTTGATTGCTGAGTGTTGTACCCCAAAATTTGCCCTCCCATTTCTCAATGATTTCTCATCACAAAGCCCTTGGAGCTCAGGATCCAGTTAGGGTTTCACCTGCTCAAGACTTCTCCTTGCACTGTTGACCCAAATTAGGGTTTGTGTTTGCACAAAGATATTTTGACCTAAAATGCCTAGGATGACTTTCATGCTTCATGTTGGACTCCCAAGTTTATCCATACCAAGTTTCAAGTCTTGATTCCAAATTTTGCCCAGTCAATTGGACAGTTGACCTAGAAATCAACTGTATTGGGGAAAAAGTCAACTGTGGCCAATTCACAGTCAAACCTCATGAAAATTGACCCACATCAACATTATGAACTCATATGAACCAAATGGTCAAGTTTGGATCACAATTCGACAAGAAATTTGATCAGATCACCAAAAGGGCAAAATGGTCATTTTTAGGGTTTTGACTGCACAAAGGCAATTTTTGACTGTTTGACCAAGCCAATGGCAAACCAAGCTCACATATGGACTTAAGGACCCCATGGAATTATCTTGACATGCTCAACAAGTTCAAAAGATCCCAAATACACAAGATTGACAATTGAATTTCCCAGTCAATTGATCAATTTTGACTGTATACTGAAAAGTCAAACTTTGACTTTTTGGTCAAAATCAAGTGTCAAGATTCATTTTTCATCAAAACATGCCAAATCATGAAACTTGTTCATCAAGAAATCAAGAAATGCAAATTAGGGTTTGAAATGAAGATTTTTCATAACTTAGAATTTTTCTAAGTTATGAAAAACCCTAATTTTTTCCTAACTTTGTCCCACTTTCTCACCAAGATTCATTTGGATTCAAGCAAAAGTAAAAACATGAAAGTTGTAGCCTATTGCAAAATCTACAACTTTGATTCACAAAGTTTTCCCAAAAGAGGCTTGTAGCTCAAGTTACAATTTTTGGAACAAGGGTACCAAA
Source organism: Vicia faba (assembly GCA_948472305.1). Taxonomy (NCBI): domain Eukaryota; kingdom Viridiplantae; phylum Streptophyta; class Magnoliopsida; order Fabales; family Fabaceae; genus Vicia; species Vicia faba. Next base: position 257,171,703 of record OX451740.1, read on the forward strand.
CCATTCTTAACTTAGAGAAAATTTGACCTATTTTAGGCAGGATTTTTGCCTAACTTCAAGACCATTTTTCATATACTTCCCCTTGGAATTTCAATTTTCACTTCAAATATGGATTGTAGTACACATTCCAAGATTTCCAAAATGTCCAAGAACTCATCAAACAACCTCATGGTTAGGGAGAATCGAATTTGGCAAGTTGGGAAAAACTCACTTTTGATTTGGCCAAGATACATGTTCATACATTTGTGCCATTTTGAATTCAGCATGCTTTCCTTGATTACAGGTCTTTTATCTCATCTACACTCCAAAATTTAATGCCAATCCTTTGTGCCAAAGTGTTTTTCTATGAGTTCAAGCATTATATGCAAGTTTAATCCATTTTTAGATAAAGCATAATATCCATTTTAGAAAAGTTTCACTTTATGTCAAGATGCAAATCCAAGCAAGTACAGTTAAGATCTCTTTGGCACAAGTTTAGGGGCTAATTACACTGATCAAGACTAAGTGGTGCAACATAGAATGGGGGCCTGTACAGGCTAGAAACACCAAGTTGGCATTTGTTGCTTAAAGTGTAAGAAACTTGCCATAACATAACAGAACTTTCATCTCAGCTAAACGAAGCTTAAGCAAAAACTTTGTACACTTTCTAAACATCCTAACTGAGCTAGAACACGAGCCTTTCGCCTCCAATACCTTCACAAACTCAGAATCACCATTGAACTTCCCAAAACAGGGCATCCCTGCAGTTTGAATTCCATAGCTCAAACCTTCCATGCATTCTTGCTAAAAACACTTCAAACACATTCCATAATATCCATATAAACTATTCCAAACCTTGAACTGAGACTGTAACAGCCATAGCACCATTTGCCATTTCCATTTTTCTATCTTGCAGGTGGACTTCTGCAGCTTGATTTGGCACGATTCAAAACACACCAAGCATTGGAATAACATCACTACACTTCAGGCAAGCTGTACAAATCATCATCTTGCCCTGAAAGCCCCTCCATTGCCAGACACGATTCCAACTGAACAGGTATATTTATGAACTTCTAACTCTCAATGTAGGCATTGTTAGCTCTAGGTTTGTGAATAAAAAGTGTTCTACTCATGCCCATGAAACTGTACATGCCTTTACTTTCCATTTATTTTGCATATGCTGTGAGAATTTAAGGTCTGAACATTGATAAAAAGTTAGGTTAAGATTTGGGAATGGAGAAATTCTCTCTCATTTCTGAGAGTTAGGATGAGTTCTTTACATGTCCAGAATCGTAGCTTGATGCTTAACATTTCTTATGTTGTAAGTTTGTGCTAAAAAGCCAGGAATCCAGATGTTTGAATCATTGTACAAGCGCGCGTTTTTTGTCAAAGTTCTGGCCAGAGGTTGAAGAAGGTCCTATTGGGCTGGGCTTGTTCTATTTTTCTTATTTGCACCTTGCTATTGCTTTTGAACCCCCCTGGCCCATTTTGATTTTTACTCATCATTTTCCATTTTTTCCTTTTGAGTTTATTTCTATATTTTTATTTAAGTATGAAAAAATATAAAAATCATTTTTTCCACATTTTTTACATTTATTTTGATATTTATTAGCCTTTATCTAGTTTGTACATAAATAAATACTTATACACTATTATTTAAAAAAAATACTAAAACAGTGCAAATACATTACATTTTCCATTTTTATTTTATTTTATCTTCTGAAAATATTTTATATAAAATATACCCTTTTTTATAAATATTAAATATTATTATTTTTGAACATATAATATATATTTAGTAAATAATACAAACATATATATATTTATTAGAATATTTAGGGCAAAAATACAAAATATATACATTTTTATTTTTATTTAATATTTAATATTAAAAATACCCTTTTTTAAAATATACTTCATTTTATTTTATTTTTGTATATAAATAATAAATATTGTACACGTTAAGTAAATAATACCTTTTATTTAATAAATTAGGGTTTTGCCCTAAACATGAAAATACTCAAAAATTAATACTTTTTATTTTGTTTATTTGACATATAAAAATACTTTTTTTTTCCACACATATAAAAAACTTTTTTGCATCTTGCATATTTATTTTATTTCCATTTCATTTGTGCAATCAATTATCTTGTAAATAATTCAATATTGATGTAATAGTCTAGGTTTAAATTCCTTGTCAAAATACCCCCCATTTGAACATTTGTACCCCCCTTCCCATATATTGTGTTGTAATAGTTTAGGACTTTATTTTTCGCACTTTAATGCTTTCTAATTATACCATGTTAGAATTAGGGTTTGTATGCGAATCAAAAACAACAAAAATAGTTTGACCTAATTTCAAGATAATCAAGCATGAAAATGGACAACACTAATCACACTTGCACCCCTAGGGTATTCCACTTGTTACCTTCAATAATGGGCCATATTGCATGTTAAGTATCATTGGGCTAAAGCAAAACAATCAAATGATGACGCTTTCGAAAGTTGCCTAAAAAATGATCAAGTCCCTTAAAAGGAAAAATGGCCCAAAGATACTTGGCACCATTGCAATTATGGTCTAAACGATGACCCGCGCCCGTCCCTTTCACATCCTAACACAAGATTGTCCACCAAATGCAATGGTGGAACAAAATTGTTAAAAGGGTTAAAACATAGCAAAAATCTTTGAGAACTTTAGGGTAGATAGCTCTTAAGTACTTGCCAACTTGCAAAACAAAACACTTGCCTACTTTCAAAATACACATCACTACACTTTCAAAACAACTTTCAAAAAACCTTGAAACATCTTTTCAAAAAGACAAACACCTTTTGTAAAACATTCGAGTAAAGAATTGTTACAAGGGTTGCCTAGACAAGGCATCTTTTTCAAAACATTTTCAAAGCCACACACACAAAGAACCATTTCAAACAATTGAAAATCAAGGCAAGTACCTAAGAGCCCATGGATAACCATGGATAGAAAGGGTGCTAATACCTTCCCTTTCTATAATCTACTCCCCGAACCCAAGAAAATATCTCAAAGGTTTTTGCTGTGCTTTTTAAACCTTTCCTTAGGATAAAATAAAAAGTCGGTGGCGACTCTTGCTCAACCGAAACATTTGCGAAAACAAACGCAAAACCATAGTCAGTTCTCCCACCGTATCACACTGAGGATGAGAAATCCTTGGTGACTGTTGGAGTTTAAAATCCTTGGCAACTTCTGTGGGAAAATAAGAATCCCTAACGTCTTGAAGTTGGATTATTGACAAAAATTCTGTTGTGAGAGTAATGCCAAACTGTTTGAATAATCTGCTTGGGGAAATCCATAGAACTTAAAAAACGTCTATTGGGGATTATACAAAGGGAATCCTTATTCCGCTGAGGAATAGAGAAAACTGTGATGACTTCTGCAGGGAGTTAAGAATGAGAATCTTCATTCTGGAGACTTCACTGGGGAATAATAAAGCTCTGTGGGGAAGAAGGCTTTACAGCTGGGGAGTAAGTTCAGGACTCTGGGGAAAAAGTTCAGGAGTTTGGGTTATATGCCGCTCTACTGGGGAATTAATCTAGGTTGGGGAAAGACAATAGTTAACTGTTATCTGGTTAATTTTCAGAATTTAAGACAACTTGCTGAGGAATTTGGAGAAACTGGATGGTTTCCGCTGTGGATTGGTAGTTGGAAATTTGACTCCGTTGGGGAATGAAGGTTTCAGCTCCACTGGGGATTTTTGGTTCAAAGCTTTGGCTCCGCTGGGGATTGGGAGTTTGAAGTTTTAACTCTGATGTGAATTAAGGGTTTGAAATTATAACTCTACTGGGGATATATATTTCAAGGTTTTAGCTCCACTGGGGATCTAAATGATATATTGTAGGTATTGCTCATGGAATAGCCTAAAGACGTTTTCCTATCCTTTCAATCTATCAGTAATTGCTCTTTTCCATCCTGTTTATTTGCAAACAGTAATTATGTTCAAATGCATATGTTCATTAATGAATCATTTGACGTTTTTGCAAATAAAACACAAGTGTAAAAAAGAAAAAGGCGAGTAGTTTTCTGTACTTTAAAGAGGTATCTTTGTATTAACTTTGAATAAGTGTTTTGTACAAAGGAGACAGACATCCTAGTAAGAGGATGGTGTCATAAAAATTGAGAAAAATTTTATACAAAGAAAGATAGCTATGTGTAAAAAATCCCATGGGGTTCCCATTCCGCTATATCCTTCGTAACTCCGGATATCTTGTCCATTCGTTGCTTCGTCCGAAGATGATTGGATTGATCAGAAGCTCCAGGTTTGTCAGGAAGAGATTGTCCTTAAAGTGATCCGACGAGACATAGTCATACGCTTTAATTCCTTAACTTTTGCCTGGACCGCCCTTTCAGGTTTTCGATCCACCGGGAAACCCTTTTTTGCCCAAGTCGCCCTTTCGGGTTTTCAACTTGCCGGGTGTATAGATTTTTTTATTTATCCCTAATTTTTTCCTGAACCGCCCTTTCTTTTCGATTCACCTGGATGCCCTTTTTTGCCTAGGTGTGTCAACCTAGCGGGTCATTTATGCATAGTATCTTTTGACTATGTCTGCATTCGCAGGGTGCAGCAAGTCATCACCGTCCATGGTGGTTAAGATCATTGTCCCACCAGAAAAGATGTTCTTGATTACAAATGGTCCTTCGTAGGTAGGAGTCCATTTTCCCCTGGGATCACTCTGCGGCAAGATGATCCGCTTGATTACAAGATCCCCGACTTGATATACCTGACGTCTGACTTTCTTGTTGAAAGCCATGATCATCCGTTTCTGATATGTTTGACCGTGGAAAACAACGGTAAGTCTCTTTTAATCAATCAAATTAAGTTGATCAAGCCGGGTCTGAATCCAATCGTCTTTACTCAAACTAGCATCTTTCATGATTCTTAAGGAGGGAATCTGAACCTCGATAGGTAAAATAGCCTCCATGTCGTATACCAAAGAATAGGGTGTTGCCCCAGTTGATGTGTGTGATTGGTGGGAATGAGAACTGACTGTTTTGGATATGCTGGTTCGCGTTTGCGTTTGTTTTCGCAAAATGTCGCGGTAAGCAAGAGTCGCCACCGTCTTTTATTTTATCCAACAAGGAAAGGACAAAAGCACAAAAAAAATTACTTTTTGAGATATTTCTCGGGTTCGGGAGGTAGATTATAGAAAGGGAAGGTGTTAGCATCCTTTCTATCCGTGGTTATCCACGGGCTCTTAGGTACTTGCTCATTGTGTTTTAAAAAATTTTGCTTTTCTTTGTGTTTGTGGATTTGAGAAGAGTTTTTGTTTTGAAAGGGGTGTAAGTGCAAAAAGTTTTGTTTTTGTTTTAAAAGGAGCAAGTACTTAAGAACATCTACCTACTCAAAAAGGAATTAGACTGTGCAAATGTCCTTTAGACAGTGTTATCCCACTATTGAGGAGTAGGTAGCACCGTTGTTGGAGTTTTCGGGTCAATTCGATTAAGGGACGTGTGGTCACTAAAGCAATGTTAGGATGCCTTAGCGGTAACCCTAATGTCTTAGATCATTTTATCCGAGGCAACCGTTTCGAGGCAACTTTGATCTTTGGACAAGAGGGCGACCTCTAAAACTTCCTATACTCAATGACCACGTTCGAGGCAACCAAGTGAGGTGTACCCTAAGAGTGACATGTGCAAGTGTGTCAATTCGGTTAATTCTTATCTGTACATGTCAATGGTGAGCTATTGTTGATTTTAGGTTCAAGATTGATCTTGTCATGCATTGCCTATTATTCAAACATCTAACAGTTAATATTGTGCGGGAATAAAATTGCAGAAAATAAATCTAAGCTATTACAAGGCGTCGGGTATTTACATTGCCAAAGACAAACCCTTTAAAATTAAAATGCGAAAATTAAATAAAAGCGATAAATAAATAAATAAAGTCCTAAGTTAAAAACTATTACATTCCCGAAGCAATTACAATATTGAAATATGGATCAAAAATAATTCGCGCGCGAGAAAATTAAATCGGAGTGCCTTAGGGTTTTGACCCTTTTTATTAAATAAATCATATTTTTTGAATAAAAAAAATAGTCTAAGTTAATAATTGAATTAATTAATTAAATGAAAAGATTTTTGTTTTTTTATTATTTAAGGAAATAAAATAAGAATGGTTAAAAATATTTAAAAAAACTAATTCTAAATTAATTTTAATTTATTGCAAAAAAAAAATATATTAATGTTAAACCTATTTAAACTAAATAAATAAATTAATTGTTATTTACAAAAAATAAATAATAAAATTAATGGAATTAATAAAAATATTATTTTTGTTGTTTCTGATTTTTTTTTGTTATTGAGAAAATAAATAATTTGTTAGTGAAATAAATAATAATTAACTAAATAATTAAATAAAATAAATATAGAGAGAAAAAGAAATAAACCAAAATGGGGGTTGTGGGCTTAATTTGATGGTGGGATCAACAATATTCAGGCCCAAATTCAATCAGCCTGCTTTGACTTTCCCATTCCAATACGCACTGGTTGACTTTAGTCCATGGTGGATCTGCAACTCTGGCCTTTGGATCTTGGCCTGAAGCCACTTGGCATTTGATGGGATGAGAAACATGATGGTCCACGCTTTGGGCGCTGCACATGAGTACCTGAAGAAAAATCAAATAAAGTGTTTTGGGGGACCTGGGATTTGAACCCAGGTCCCAAGGGTTTTTGCAATAGCACGCTCACCAATCCAACCAGCTTGTTCAATTGTTATTGGAATATAACACAAATATTATATTCAAAACAACAAATTATGCCCTGGAAAAAAATAAAAACGCGCTAATAATTCAAACAAGCCAATGGACGCAAGCCACGTTATCATCTTCTTCAAATAACCCTGGTTATTTACCTGCGGATTTTTATCCACAGGAAGATTCGTAGGGCATCTCAAAAACCTTCTCCAGGCCATGTAAACGAAACCTAAGAGTACCAATGCACTCGTCTCTTCCTCCTGGTCATCCCTATACCCATCATTAGCATTGATTTTGCCTGTATCAAAAAGGCCTAAAAAACAAGAACGAGAACCCTAGGATCGGGCATCACAGTACAGGCCATGAAAATCAAATTAAATGATGCAGACATGTTGAAAATTATACAAGGATCAAGATTATGTCAATAGTTTATCAAAAGGATGCAAGAATGAATGGTTTCGATTTCATGTTCAGAGCCGTTTTCAAGAACACTTACAGCGCTTTTCAGATAGCTTCAGGCCTTGGCTTTGGTTGCTATAGCTTCAGGAGATTGCAAGCATGAACACCACGTTGTGATTTTGGATTGAATTGGCCTCCAATGTTGATTTCGATCTTCACTTTTTCAAGCTTTTTGTCAAACTTCTTCTGGCCGTTTCAGCAGTGCTTGGTGCGTGTGCTCGCTTTATGTGGCTTGTGTGAGTGTTAAAGAATGAATTAGGTTTGATCTTTTGGTCTGAAATCAAGTGCATTGAAGATTCATGATTTGATTTTGATCACCATTATCAAACTTCCAAAAACAGGCCAAATCTGATTTTTTATGCTTGAATGAGCCTTGATACGAATTGATTTAATGAATCATGCCAATTGAAAGTTGTACCAATCACAAAGATATGATTTCATCAATTTTTAGATTTTATTTGATTTAATATTGATTAAAAATGAATTAAATCAATAAAAATAAAATAAAATAGAAAAATAAATGAATGGCCATGAAATCGAATATGGGACACGTGTGTGGCATGACAAGACCATATCAAGTGGGAAAAAGTGGGCCCTTTTGTCATAAATTAGAGTTTTGAGAATAGTTGACTTTTGGCAAATTTGGAAAAATGCCCTACTTCAACAATGCATAACTTCCTCAATTGTGAACCTTTTGAGGTGTTCTTGGACTTTTTAGAAACCTTGAGATGTCCTCTAACCAACCCTTTTGGTCTCATCTCATTTTAATCTTCCATTATGAAGTTATAAGCTTTGGAAAAAAATGTGTTTTTGTTGACTTTCAAAAATGACCTATAATGTCCAAATTTGTAACTTTTTGTGAGTGCATTTATTGATCTTGGGGTGTGAATGTGGATTGTAGTAAATTGCATCCTCTTCAAAATGAGATTTGGATGGGTCATTTCTCATAACGTATGAGAAAGTTATGCTTGGTTAAAGTTGAGTTGACTTTTCCTACAAAACCCTAATTTAGCAACTTTTGAATCTTGATGAATTTTGAGCAATCCTTGATGAATCATGATCAACCCTTGATAAAATGATGAATTATCCTTAAAAATGAGAATGTTGACAAAAAATCTTGAGGTTTGACTATCTGTAGGTCACAGTTGACTTTTGCCCTAGCACAGTCGATTTTTGGACCTCTTGAGCAATTGACTGACCAAACTTCCTCTGCAAGGCTTGAAATTTGACATGGATGAACTTGAGAACATATTAGGACATTGGTGAGCTCTTGAGGTAATTTGTATGCAAGGATCTTGATGCAACACAAAACCCTAATTTTGAGGTTGATTGCCTTAGGAGGTGATTTGACTGTCCGACCCTTGAGCCAATCTTGAGCAACTTGGAGATTATTATTGACATGTCTTGAGAAATATGGGAGGGAAAATTTTGGGGTACAACAGTTTCCCCTGTTCAATTTTCTTAAACCTGAGGATATAGATTGGCTTTCGAGCCTTTCGTGATCCGAAGGTGGAAGATAATTGAACACTAGAGTGCCCAGAAATTTGCACTCGCATGGTGTAGTATCAGCATTGTGATGTCGGGAATGGGATTACAGATGCAATTTGGAGATTGTTGGTAGGAGGATGGGCTTACAGATGCCATCTGCAGTAATGTCGATCGCATAAGATATTCCTTAGCGAGAACTTGCATACCTGTGGTTGTAAAAGATTCCACTGAGGAAGTCTAAACTTTGTTGAGATTTAGGAATCTGGCCTGTACTTCAACTGAGAGAATGCCTCGGCTGAGTCTTAAGAACCTGTCCATAATTCAATTGGGGGGAAACGTCTTCATCAAGATCTAGGAACTGTCTCGTGCTCAACGTAGTATGTCGTTGAGGTTATAGCACTTGTCCACACTATGACGGAGGAAAACATCAAGATCTAGGAACTGACTCGTGCTCAATGGAGTATACCGTTGAGGTTATAGTACTCGACCACACTATGACGTAGGGAAATATCAAGATCTAGGAACTGACTCGTGCTCAATGGAGTATGTCGTTGAGGTTATAGTACTCGTCCACACTATGAATAGGGAAACATCTTCATCAAGATCTAGGAACTGTCTCGTGCTCAACGTAGTATACCGCTGAGGTTATAGAACTTGTCCATACTATGACGGAGGAAAACATCAAGATCTAGGAACTGACTTGTGCTCAATGGAGTATACCGTTGAGGTTATAGTATTCGTCCACACTATGACGTAGGGAAACATCCTCATCAAGATTTAGGAACTGTCTCGTGCTCAACGTAGTATACCGCTGAGGTTATAGAACTTGTCCACACTATGACGGAGGAAAACATCAAGATCTAGGAACTGACTCGTGCTCAATGGAGTATACCATTGAGGTTATAGTATTTGTCCACACTATGACGTATGGAAACATCAAGATTGAGGACCTTATCTGAAATTCAACCGAGGATAATTCAATTGAGATTTAAGAACTGGTCAGGTCTTCAACTAAGCTGAGAACTTTAACTGTATCTTTCCTGAAAGGTAAAGGTCAATCATATGCAATGCATGATATGGATCAGGCAATTATGTTCTCAAAATAAACGAGGTTGTATTTGTATGATGCGTATATGCATGTATCATGATGTATGGAAGTGTGATGTTTTAGCTGGGGAAAATAAATCCCGGAGCTGCTGGAGAATAGAGTTGGATTCTTCGTTTCCGCTGGGGATGACGAACGAAGATGATAAACTTGCAGGAGAGGATAACTCTGTTGGGGAATAAATTGATGAGGAGATTACTCCGAGGGGAATTACTCTGTGGAAGAGAGATGATCTGCTGAAGATTTTAACGATAAACTCCATTGGGGATTCTGTTGATAAGCTCTGTTGGGGATTTCAACGATAAACTCCGCTGGGGATGGATTACCATTACTAGTGTTATTGAATCTGTTGAGGATAGAAGTCCTGCTGGGGGGAAAGAAAGAACTTTGCTGGGGATGATCTTTCAGTTGCAACTTGCTGAGGATAACCCAGTTAGACTCTTGTAAGGATAACCTTCTGAATTTGGCTGGGGAGATTTACTTGTGCTCTGCAGGGGATAAGCTTCCAGAATCTACTGGGTAAGATGATTCAACTCTAGCGGGGAAGCCTTTTTAAAACTGCGCTGGGGAAATGGCTCCACTGTGGATATCTTGTATTCTTCCGGGAAACATTCTTATATTCCGTTGGGGAATAGTAAGACTGTCGGGGATGCTCTTATACTTGCTGGGGAATATCTTTATACTCCGCTGGGGAAGATTAAGATCTTCTGGGGATACCAATCCTTTTTAGGGCTGATGGTAGATTAACTCTGCTTGGGGAGAGCATTGTTGATTCGTTCATAGTTGCAAGTCTCAGTGGGGAGAGCTACCATTACTGTTTTACTCCATGGGGAGTGACGGTATCTTGGTCATATTCTTCAGCTGAACCTCCCTTGGTACCTTGGTGGACAGAGCAACTAGACAACTCGGACAATTCTTATTGCCCCTGTTTCTGATATTACCAATAATTTTCCTTTTGTTTCGTGTGTAAATATTTATGAGCAGCAATTAATGTCAAATGCATATATCAAAAATGAACATTGGACGTTCTTTGCAAAACAAAACAGATAAAGGAAAAACAATTTGAAATTTGTCTGAAAATGAATTTGTATTGATTATGAAGTTTGGTCTGTAAATAAGCATTTTTGTACAAGAGGTTGACGTCCTAGTAAGAGGACGCCGCTGAACAAATAGAATTTATATAATTTGTGAAAAGAAAACAAAACAGCTATATGAATAGTCCCACTGGGTTCCAACTCTGCTATTGCCTTTATATCTTCAAGCATCTCATCACTTTGCTGCTTAGTTGAAGATGAATCTGATTGATTGGTGCCGTTCGAGCCTGATAGTTGATACTGAAGTCTGGATGCGAGGTGATCCAATGAGACATAGTGTTACCCTTTAATCCCTAACTTTTGCCTGGACCGCCCTTTCGGGTTTTCAGTCCACCGGGAATCCCATTTTTGCCCAAGCCGCCTTTTCAGGTTTTCGACTTGCCGGGTGTATAGATTTTTTCATTTTCATCCCTTATTTTTTCCCGAACCCTTTTGGTTCGCCGGGAAGCCCTTATTTTTGCCTAGGCCAGTCAACCTAGCAGGTCTTTGATTAGGCGTAGTATCTTTTTACTATGTCTGCATTGACGGGGTGAGGAAGGTCGTCACCATCCATGGTGGTTAGAATCATCGCTCCTCCTGAGAAAATGTTCTTAACCACAAATGGCCCTTCGTAAGTAGGGGTCCATTTGCCCCTGGGATCACCTTGAGGTAGAATAATGCGCTTGATTACCAGGTCCCCAACTTGATACTCTTGTCGTCTGAATTTCTTGTTAAATGCCTTGATCATCCATTTTTGGTACGTCTGACCATGACAAACAGCAGTAAGTCTTTTTTCGTCGATTAGATTCAGTTGATCAAGTCGGGTCTGAATCCAGTCATCTTCGCTCAAACCTGCATCCTTCATGATCCGAAGAGAGGGTATCTAAACTTCGATGGGCAAGACTGCCTCCATGCCATAAACCAAGGAATAGGGTGTTTCCCCTGTTGACGTCCGTGCTGGGGTACGGTACCCGTGAAGAGAAAATGGTAACATCTCGTGTCAGTCTTTGTATGTCACTGTCATCTTCTGCACAATCTTCTTAATGTTCTTATTTGCCGCTTCGACAGCCCTATTCATCTCCGGCCGGTAGGGAGAAGAGTTATGATGATGTATCTTGAATTGCTCGCAGAGCTCAGTGATCATCTTGTTGTTAAGATTGGTACCATTGTCCGTAATGATCCTCTTTGGTACACCGTATCGACAAATCAGATTATGCCGAATGAACCGTGCCACGACGTTTTTGGTTACTGTAGCAAAGGAAGCTGCTTCAACCCACTTCGTAAAGTAATCAATAGCTACAAGGATGAAACGATGCCCGTTGGATGCCGTAGGTCTGATCTCGCCGATCATATCAATGCCCCACATTGCAAAAGGCCAAGGAGCTGTCAAGACGTTTAGAGGAACTGGAGGTATGTGCACCTTATCAGCATAGACTTGACACTTGTGACATGTTTGAGAATGCTGATAACAGACGGCTTCCATTATGGACCAGTAATATCCTGCCCGAAGGATTTTCTTTGCCATGGTATGTCCACTGGAATGAGTTCCGAAAGTACCTTCATGCAGCTCTGCCATGATCCTTTCTGCTTCATTCTTATCCACACAACATAGTAAGGTCGAATCATGGTTACACTTGTAAAGAATGCCATTGCTGATGAAGAAATTCGCCGCGAACCTCCTCAAAAACTTCTTGTCATTAACAGATGCACCCTCGGGGTATTCTTGAGCTTCATGGTACCTCTTCACCTCATGATACCAGGGCTTTTCTGTTACCTCTTCAGTCTCAAGATCACAGCAATGTGCAGGTTCGTCCAATCTTTCAATAATGATCCGGGGAGCCTCGTTGTCCCAGTTAACTTTGAACATAGAAGACATCGTAGCTAGCACGTCCGCCAACTGATTCTCCTCTCTAGGGAAGTGTTCAAAGGTTATCTCCTCAAAATGGGGAAGCAATGTCAATACATACTCCTTGTAAGGAATAAGATTTGGGTGTTTCGTATCCCACTCGCCTTTGATCTGACTGATCACGAGAGCGGAATCTCCGAAGACACTTAGAAACTTAATCCTTAGGTCAATTGCTGCTCGAAGACCTATGATGCATGCTTCATACTCCGCCATATTATTGGTGCAGTTGAAACATAGTCGGGCAGTAAACGGAGTATGAGAGCCTTTAGGAGATATGATCACAGCGCCGATGCCATTACCCAAAGCGTTCGAAGCTCCATCAAAGTACATAGACCATCGAGATCCCTCCTCAGGTCCTTCATCCGGTCCAGGTATCTCATAATCAGTTATTAACATGATATTCTCGTCCAGGAATTCAAAGTTCATAGACTGGTAATCATCCACTGCCTGATGTGCCAAATGGTCAGCCAATACACTTCCCTTGATTACTTTTTGAGTTGTGTACTGGATGTCATACTCAGTCAAGGTCATCTGCCATCTTGCTATTCTTCCGGACAAGGCAGGCTTTTCGAAGATATACTTGATTGGATCCATCTTTGAAATCAACAGAGTAGTGTGAGTCAGCATATACTGTCTCAGCCGGCGAGCAGCCCATGCTAAAGCGCAGCAAGTTTTCTCAAGTAGTGAGTATCGGGTCTCACATTCGGTAAACTTTTTGCTAAGGTAATAAATAGCATGCTCTTTTCGTCCAGACTCGTCATGCTGCCCCAGTACACACCCCATTGAGTTGTCAAGTACTGTCAAGTATAAGATCAGAGGTCTCCCTTCAAATGGTGGCATTAGAATAGGTGGCTCCTGGAGATACTCTTTGATCCTTTCGAAAGCGGCCTGACATTCATCGTTCCAACGTACCACTTGATCTTTCTTCAGGAACTTGAAGATTGGATCACAAGTAGCAGTCAGGTGAGAGATGAATCGGGCAATGTAGTCCAGTCGTCCTAGAAAGCCTCTGACCTCCTTATCTGTCTTGGGAGCTGGCATCTCTTGTATGGATTTCACTTTGGCAGGGTCCACTTGAATACCTTTGTCGCTCACGACGAAACCCAGTAGCTTACCAGACCTCACCCCGAAGGTGCACTTGTTCAGGTTCAATCTCAGCTTGTACAAATTCAACCTGTCAAACAACTTCTGTAGATGGTCGAGGTGCTCCTCCTCAGTCTGGGACCTCGCAATCATATCGTTGATGTATACTTCAATCTCGTGATGGATCATATCATGAAACAAAGCAACCATGGCACGCTGATACGTTGCCCCAGCATTTTTCAGTCCAAAAGGCATGACCCTGTAGCAAAAGGTACCCCACTGAGTAACAAAAGTGGTCTTCTCCATATCCTCGGGAGCCATCTTAATTTGATTATATCCGGAGAAACCATCCATAAAGGAGAATACCTTGTGCTGAGAAGTATTGTCAACCAGAACATCGATGTGAGGTAGAGGGAAGTCATCCTTGCGACTGGCCCTGTTCAGATCCATGTAGTCAACACACATTCAGACCTTACCATCCTTCTTTGGTACTGGAACCACATTGGCCACCCACTGAGGGTAAGAAGTCACTGCTAGAAAATCAGCGTCAAATTGTTTCATAACTTCAGCCTTAATTTTCTCAGACATCTTTGGGCGCATACGGCGAACCTTCTGTTTTACCGGAGGGCAGTCTTCCTTGGTAGGCATGCGATGAACCACAATGTCAGTATCCAACCCAGGCATATCTTCGTAAGACCAGGCAAAGATCTCAACATAGTCATGCAGCATCTGAATCAACCGCTGCTTCACACTAAGCTCCATATTTGCACCGATCTTGACTTCCTTCTTGTCTGTTTCAGTACCCAGATTCACTGTTTCCACTGGCTCTTCATGTGGCTGAATGGCCCTCTCTTCCTGGAGTAGCAGTCTTGCAAGTTCACCCGGCACTTCGCAATCATCTTCACCTTCGTCTTCGGCTAAGTTGATCGGATTTTCGAAGTCATAACTGGCAGTAGCAGAGTCGTTACCAGTGAGATCCAGAGTGGAAGGAAACCTGTATATATGAGTGTGTGTAAAATAGCTGTTTTGCAACATATAATAAAGAAGAACAAGGAGCACAAAATTTGAAATGCAAGAAATGTCCAATGCTTTTATTAATGATATATGAAAATGTCACACAAGAGCCCTCACAAATGAAGCCACGGTGCCCCGGGTAAGACATCGGGCCATAAAATTTTAAAACACTGTCTGTTACAAATTCAAAACAAAGAGTTCATTACTGGGTAACGAAAGTAATAGGGATGAAGTCCTTTGTTGTCCAGTTGCTTGGTCCACCGTTGGTCGTAGGATAGATCCAGCTGTCGAATTCAGACTCTTCCACATCATCTTCAATGGAATTTACTCTCGAGTTGCTGATGAACATGGGAGGTTTTCTGGTCCTTGCACTTTGAACAGCCCTTTGAGCTTCTGCAGTGAAACCCAAACCAAACTTGTTAGTCTTCTGAGTGAAATCAGGAAGTCGGCCCCAATTTGCACACTCACCCTTCTCGATAACATCCCGGGCATCCTTTAAGGAAGCCATCTTCATAGGAGAATCTTCAACCACTGTCTCAGCTGATGCCAGTGTCTGAGGAACCTCTTCAAAATGCTGAAATGGGGTCTCAATGAACTCCCCATCCATCTCTACGTATCGGAACGAGTTGAGGTGGCTGACCATATACTCTTCCTCCCCTTGTACTGTCATAATCTTCCCTCTGACCGGGTACTTCAGCTTCTGGTGGAGCATTGAGGTTACAGCTCCAACTTTGTGGATCCATGGACGACCCAGAAAACAAGAATAGGATGGTTGAATGTCCATCGCGTAGAATGTAGAATTGAAGACCTGAGAACCAACTTTAATTGGAATATCAACCTCACCATGCACCATCATTTTAGACTCGTCAAAGGCCCTGACAATGATGTTACTTGGCTTTAGCTCCAACCCTTCGCAATCTAACCGGTCTAGAGCTTTCTTGGGCAAGACGTTCAATGAGGAACCAGTGTCAACCAATACATGTGCAAGAGTAGTGCCCCTGCATTCAATGGAGACATGCAGGGCATCATTGTGGTTCTTCCCTTTAACAGTCAAATCGGCGTCGGAGAAACCCAAACCATTATCAGCAGATAAATTGGCCACACAATCGGTAAACTGATCAGCTGATGTCTCTTGTGGCACGTGGGAAGTCTTCAGGAAGGTAATCAGAGGCTTGGCATGGGCCTCTGAGCACAGCAATAGTGACAACATAGAAATCTTGGATGGGGTTTACCCCAGTTGCTCAACTACGTTGTAATCACTCTTCTTAATAATATTCAGGATCTCTTCCATCTCCTGTTTGGAAGCTTCAACAGTAATTGTCTTCGGTGCCTCCGTCTAGGCAGGCACATCAGTGATGATCCCTTTGCCCCAAGCGTCAGATGACTCGGCGACAGGGGTAAGGATAGGAACTTGATCAGGAATAGTGATAGGTACACTTGTAGGTGTAATGACAACAGGTCTTCGGACAGTTGGTAGAGCAATATCAGGTGAGAAAAGTCTACCGCTGCGGCTGACTTTAGCAGGTCCAGTAATGTTGCTGACACCGGTATCAGCATCCAACTCTTGCTTAACTCCAAAAACATAAACATCAGCCCCATAGTGCCAGGGGACAGCTTTGTCAGAGGTGTAGGGGATGGGCCCCGGAACAGTGATAATCACAGGTGCGATCTTTGGAGTAGATGTAATTCTAACAGGATTCCTCGAGGGAGCCTTGGAAGAATTGTCGAAAATGGTAATGATGGCAACTTCTTCAGAATGTAAGGATAGAACAATAGCCTTTTCAAACAGGATCTCTTTACTATCCATCAGGTTTTGGATACCTGACTTCAGAAATGGAAACCAGTAGGTAAAACAGAACACATATGGCAACCTGCGTCGCATCCCGAAAATAAACCGGCTAGCAACAGGTTCTTCTTGACAGTCCTCAGAGGGGTAGCAATATCTTCTACGGAAACCACAAACAAGTCCTCTTCTAGAGCATTCACTCCATGCTTGGGCATGGGAGCAGTTACAACATTAGGCCTCTCGGGCGCTTCAAACTCAATCTCCTTTGCATCAGTTAGGTCTTGCACCCTGTTCCTCAAAACCCAACAATCATTTGTATTATGCCCCGGCCTATCAGAGTGAAAAGCGCAGCGGGCATTAGGGTTGTACTTTGGTGACGTGGTACTTGGATTCTTCGGAGCTTCTTTTAGAATCACCAGATTGGTCTTCAGCAACTGTGGCAGAATTTGAGACAAAGTCATGCTGAGACGAGTGAATTGCTTTCGAGGTCTCTCGTCCTTCTGTTGATTGTTGTGCTGAGGAGCACCAGCAGGTTTTGAAATAACAACCGTGTTGACAGCTTGGCGGTGTTCCGGTCTATTCAGTCTTCTTGAACTGTAGACAGCACTGGACTCTTTTTTAAACGGCTTCTTCTCAGTGCTTGACGAGGCACCCTTCTGTATCTTCCCAGCCTTAATACCAGCTTCAATCCTCTCACCAGTCAAAATAAGATATGTAAACCCAGCTGAAGAGCTTCCAATCAGATGGTTAAAGAATGGACCAGACAGGGTCCCCAAAAACATGTCAACAAGCTCACGATCAGCCAAAGGTGGTTGCACCCTTCCGGCAAGGTCTCTCCAATTCTGAGCACACTCTTTAAATCCTTCACCTGTTCCTATTGACATACCCTGGAGTTGGGTACGCGTAGGAGCGAGGTAGGAGTTGTACTGATACTGCCTGTAGAATGCAGTAGCCAAATCTTCCCAGCTACGGATACTGGCTCCGTCCAACTGATAGAACCACTCAAGCTGAGTCCCTGAGAGACTGTCTTGAAAGAAATGGATCCATAAGTTCTTATCAGCAGTGTAAGGTTGGATCTTCCTCACATATGACCGAAGGTGCAACTTCGGACAGGAAACTCCGTCATACTTGGTAAAGGAAGGTGCCTTGAACTTATGGGGAATCACCACCCCAGATGATAGACCTAGATCTCTGAAATCCAGACCGGGCACCTTCTATATTTCCATAGCGCTCAAACAGTCTTCCAGCTGTTTGTACTTATCCTCAGCAGGAGGATACTGTTCTTCATCGTAGTCCGTCTCGTTGTCGGAGACCATAGGGCTAGGAGCCCTCCTTTCTTGTGGACTATCTTTCCCTCCAGATGAGGTGGTCAGATCAACTTCATTCTGCAGCCCGTTTCCAAACCTGCGTCCAGTATTGAGAAGGATGGTCCTCTTCTTCTTCTTCTTCTTCTCTTTCAGAATCAAGGTCTTCAGGTCCTGCTGACCCTTAGCTAGATTCATGAATAGCTCTTGAAACTGGGCATTCTGGGCCTGGAGGGCCTTGATAGCTTGCTCCGTTAAAGGTTCAGTAGACATGATGATTGCTGAAATAAACAGCGAAGAAGATAAGAGACCTGTAAAAGGTACCTGTTTATAAAGTGCATGGGATGAAATGCGTATGATTTATGATTTCAAAGACAATCGGGATTCAAATTTGTAAACAAGAAAGGAAACACACTTTAGATTTAAACTTCAAAATTTGAATTGTTCAACAAATTGCCCTTAGGCGTTATAAGAATGGAAATACTAAAAAGTAAACAAAAACTGTAAAAGGAATCATCAAAGGTCCATCAATGCTCCCATGGTCTCTTCTTCTCAGTGTGAACATAATCATTCAGGATCCGCTCGTTCTCCAGTTTCCTAGTCAGCTTCTGGATCTTCTGCTTCTGTTCATTGAACCTCTCCTGATAAGAATCCCGTTCTTCCCGCAGTTGCATCCAAGACCTCTTCAGTGTCCCAATATTAGTGGGCATGTAAGGGTGGAGAATAGTTGGAAGAACCACCTCCTCATTAGCAACTTCAAGAGTAACAGGCCTGACAGCTTCATATGGCATACCTAGCTTCTGGGCACGGATGCGGACCCATCTGAGATATGGCTCCATTGGCAAAGAAGTCTTTGGTCCCAACTCATGTGGGTCAGATTGGTGAACTTTGTCCCAAGCCCTTATGAATCTATGACGCAGCTCGTCGCTATCTCCCTGAAAATCAAAGATGATATGAGGCATCAACATCTCATGAGGCCCTTCTCTTCTGGCTCTTCCAAACTGACAGAGAGCTAAACATGGGTTGTAAGAAATCCCTCCATGGGTTCCGATCAATGGAACATTAGGATACTCTCCACAGCGATCAATGACAGACACCTCATCCATACCTTTGAGAGTCCAGATAATGTCATTATTAGAAAGAGATATCACCCTATAAGCCCAGCCCATTCTTTCTTTGTTTTTCAGTACGGACTTAGGGAGGTGCGAAATAAACCACCTCGACAATAAAGGAGCACATCACATCAAAGTTCCCCGCTTTCGGGAAGTACGAGCATAGAGCTGATGAAGGATGTCACCCAAGAGAGTGGGTACAGAGTTCTGAGAGATGAAGATCTTTATGGCATTGATATCAACAAAAGTGTCAGGATTTGGAAACAATACCAAGCCATAAATCAAGAGAGCCAGAATATCCTCGAAAGCCTTAAAGTCTAGGCTATCCTAGAAGTAATTAGCTTTGTCAGCCAAAAACTTAGTCAGAAAACCCTTAGCTCCACTTCTAGTCTCCCAGTTAGCCATTACCTCCTCCTTGGTCAAGTGAAGGGCTGCAGCAATTTCTTCGGGCTTAAGAGTCTTCTCCCATCCAGTAAACGGGGTCTGCTCCAAAACAGAGATACCGAGCAGCTCAGAGAACTCTTCTAGGGTAGGAACCAGCTGGAAGTCCTGGAAAGTAAAACAATGGTACAACGGATCATAAAATTGGACCAGGACACTCATCATTTGTTCGTCCAACTTTGAAGTGACCAAACTGAGAAGAGAACCATGCCTCCTGATGAGGGAAGTAGTTTCTGGTATCCTGACAACCAACTCTTTAAGCAGAGTAGGTACTTGGACAAAGTTGATCCGGATAGTATTCCTACGTATGGGCATCATGATGACCTACAAAACAGAGCAAAGATGAAACCCACTTGTCTTTGAAATAGGTTAGTCCTTATGCAAGATGTATGCAATGTTATGATGTCATGATAAAGGCACACCACAAGTATCCACAAAAAGCAAACATGGTAAAGGCATACAAGTCACACTGAGAGCCCTTAGATTTCAGGCTGGCATGGAGCTTAGGTACTACCCTCTTTCAGTTCAGTTGGTTTAAACCTGTCCTAAAAATAGTAACCGGGTTCTAGAGGATCTCAATATCACTGACTACCCTCAATCGGTCATAATTCCAGTTTAGAAACCTTTTCTTGTGGCCGGAATCATTGCGAGAGTTTAGTCTCAATGAGTGTAGCATACTGCTACTGTTCTATGGCCAAGTTGGTCAATTTAAGGTTCTAAGGTCAGTTGGTGCTTAATGACTCCTTTGAAGACCCATATTCTCCTCGTTCCAACACAAGGGATATCGGTACAGACCAAGGTGCCACACCAACGTAACTACTGATTCATCCGTATCGGTCTACACCGTACAGATCCCTCACAGTTTATTGCTACTTACCTAAAGGGTATCCCCAGATCCGGGTTAGGATCTATAGAACTCCGATACAGGCCCACAAAATTAAAGCATACAAAGCATACAATTGAAAACATAGTGATCTAATCCTAAGGTATACCTCACTTTTAAAATATCCCCAGCAGAGTCGCCAGTTCTGTGATCGGTGGGAATGAGAACTGACGGTTTTGGATATGCTGGTTCGCGTTTGCGTTTGTTTTTGCAAAATTTCGCGGTAAGCAAGAGTCGCCACCGTCTTTTATTTTATCCAACAAGGAAAGGACAAAAGCACAAAAAATTACTTTTTGAGATATTTCTCGGGTTCGGGAGGTAGATTATAGAAAGGGAAGGTGTTAGCACCCTTTCTATCAGTGGTTATCCACGGGCTCTTAGGTACTTGCTCATTGTGTTTTCAAAAAATTTGCTTTTCTTTGTGTTTGTGGATTTGAGAAGAGTTTTTGTTTTGAAAGGGGTGTAAGTGCAAAAAGTTTTGTTTTTGTTTTAAAAGGAGCAAGTACTTAAGAATATCTACCTACTCAAAAAGGAATTAGACTGTGCAAATGTCCTTTAGACAGTGGTATCCCACTATTGAGGAGTAGGTAGCACCATCGTTGGAGTTTTCGGGCAATTCGATTAAGGGACGTGTGGTCACTAAAGCAATGTTAGGATGCCTTAGCGGTAACCCTAATGTCTTAGATCATTTTATCCGAGGCAACTGTTTCGAGGCAACTTTGATCTTTGGACAAGAGGGCGACCTCTAAAACTTCCTATACTCAATGACCACGTTCGAGGCAACCAAGTGAGGTGTACCCTAAGAGTGACATATGCAAGTGTGTCAATTCGGTTAATTCTTATTTGTACATGCCAATGGTGAGCTATTGTTGATTTTAGGTTCAAGATTGATCTTGTCATGCATTGCCTATTATTCAAACATCTAACAGTTAATATTGTGCGGGAATCAAATTGCAGAAAATAAATCTAAGCTATTACAAGGCGTCGGGTATTTAAATCGCCAAAGACAAACCCTTTAAAATTAAATTGCGAAAAGTAAATAAAAGCGATAAATAAATAAATAAAGTCCTAAGTTAAAAACTATTACATTCCCGAAGCAGTTACAATATTGAAATATGGATCAAAAATAATCCGCGCGCGAGAAAATTAAATCGGAGTGCCTTAGGGTTTTGACCCTTTTTATTAAATAAAGCATATTTTTTGTTATTTTTTTAATTAAAAAAAATTAGTCTAAGTTAATAATTGAATTAATTAATAAAATGAAAAGATTTTTGTTTTTTTATTATTTAAGGAAATAAAATAAGAATGGTTAAAAATATTAAAAAAACTAATTCTAAATTAATTTTAATTTATTGCAAAAAAAAATATCAATGTTAAACCTATTTAAACTAAATTAATTAATTAATTGTTATTTACAAAAAATAAATAATAAAATTAATGGAATTAATAAAAATATTATTTTTGTTGTTTCTGATTTTTTTTGTTATTGAGAAAATAAATAATTTGTTAGTGAAATAAATAATAATTAACTAAATAATTAAATAAAAGAAATATAGAGAGAAAAAGAAATTAACCAAAATGGGGGGTGTGGGCTTAATTTGATGGTGGGATCAGCAATATCCAGGCCCAAATTCAATCAGCCTGCTTTGACTTTCCCATTCCAATACGCACTGGTTGACTTTAGTCCATGGTGGATCTGCAACTCTGGCCTTTGGATCTTGGCCTGAAGCCACTTGGCATTTGATGGGATGAGAAACATGATGGTTCACGCTTTGGGCGCTGCACATGAGTACCTGAAGAAAAATCAAATAAAGTGTTTTAGGGGACCTGGGATTCGAACCCAGGTCCCAAGGGGTTTTGCAATAGCACGCTCACCAATCCAACCAGCTTGTTCAATTGTTATTGGAATAGAACACAAATATTATATTCAAAACAACTAATTATGCCCTACAAAAAAAATAAAAACGCGCTAATAATTCAAACAAGCCAATGGACGTAAGCCACGTTATCATCTTCTTCAAATAACCCTGGTTATTTACTTGCGAATTTTTATCCGCAGGAAGATTCGTAGGGCATCTCAAAAACCTTCTCCAGGCCCTATAAACGAAACCTAAGAGTACCAATGCACTCGTCTCTTCCTCCTGGTCATCCCTATACCCATCATTAGCATTGATTCTGCCTGTATCAAAAAGGCCTAAAAAACAAGAACAAGAACCCTAGGATCGGGCATCACAGTACAGGCCATGAAAATCAAATTAAATGATGCAGACATGTTGGAAATTATACAAGGATCAAGATTATGTCAATAGTTTATCAAAAGGATGCAAGAATGAATGGTTTCGATTTCATGTTCAGAGCCATTTTCAAGAACACTTACAGCGCTTTTCAGATAGCTTCAGGCCTTGGCTTTGGTTGTTATAGCTTCAGGAGATTGCAAGCAAGAACACCACGTTGTTATTTTGGATTGAATTGGCCTCCAATGTTGATTTCGATCTTCACTTTTTCAAGCTTTTTCTCAAACTTCTTCTTGTCGTTTCAGCAGTGCTTGGTGCGTGTGCTCGCTTTGTGTGGCTTGTGTGAGTGTTATAGAATGAATTAGGTTTGATCTTTTGGTCTGAAATCAAGTGCATTGAAGATTCATGATTTGATTTTGATCACCATTATCAAACTTCCAAAAATAGGCCAAATCTGATTTTTTTTTATGCTTGAATGAGCCTTGATACGAATTGATTTGATGAATCATGCAAATTGAAAGTTGTACCAATCACAAAGATATGATTTCATCAATTTTTAGATTTTATTTGATTTAATATTGATTAAAAATGAATTAAATCAATAAAAATTAAATAAAATAGAAAAATAAATGAATGGCCATAAAATCAAATATGGGACACGTGTGTGGCATGACAAGACCATATCAAGTGGAAAAAAGTGGGCCCTTTTGTCAAAAATTGGAGTTTTGAGGATAGTTGACTTTTGGCAAATTTGGAAAAATGCAAAAAATTCAACAATGCATAACTTCCTCAATTTTGAACTTTTGGATGTGTTCTTGGACTTTTTAGAAACCTTGAGATGTCCTCTAACCAACCCTTTTTGTCGCATCTCATTTTGATCTTCCATGCTCAAGTTATAAGCTTTGGCAAAAAATGTGTTTTTGTTGACTTTCAAAAATGACCTATAATGTCCAAATTTGTAACTTTTTGTGAGTGCATTTCTTGATCTTGGGGTGTGAAGATGGATTGTATGAAATTGCATCCTATTCAAAATGAGCTTTGTATGGGTCATTTCACATAAAGTATGAGAAAGTTATGCTTGGTCAAAGTTGAGTTGACTTTTCATGCAAAACCCTAATTTAGCAACTTTTGAATCTTGATGAATTTTGAGAAATCCTTGATTAATCATGATCAACCATTGATCAAATGATGAATTATCCTTCAAAATGAGAATATTGACAAAAAAATCTTGAGGTTTGACTGTCTGTAGGTCACAGTTGACTTTTGCCCTAGCACAGTCGATTTTTGGACCTCTTGAGCAATTGACTGACCAAACTTCCTCTGCAAGGCTTGAAATTTGACATGGATGAAATTGAGAACATATTAGGACATTGGGGAGCTCTTGAGGTAATTTGGATGCAAGTATATTGATGCAACACAAAACCCTAATGTTGAGGTTGATTGCCTTAGGAGGTGATTTGACTGTCCGACCCTTGAGCCAATCTTGAGCAACTTGGAGATTATTCTTGACATGTCTTAAGAAATATGGGAGGGAAAATTTTGGGGTACAACAATGTGCGTGACGTGGTACAGTACCCGTGAAGAGCAAACGGTAGCATTTCATGCTAGTCCTTGCAGGTGATTGTCTTCTTTTGTATGATCTTCTTGATATTTTTGTTTGCGGCTTCGACATCACCGTTCATCTTTGGCCGGTAGGGAGATGAATTGTGATGTTGAATCTTGAACTGCTCGCACAGGGTGGTGATCATAGTATTGTTAAGGTTTGTACTGTTGTCAATGATGATCCTTTCGGAGATACCGTACCGTCAAATAAGGTTCTGTTTGATGAAGCGGGCAAGCATATTCTTAGTAACGGATGCAAAGGATGCTGCCTCGACCCATTTAGGGAAGTAGTCAATGGCCACCATAATGAAGCGGTGTATATTGGATGTTGTAGGCTTGATCTCTCCAATCATGTCGATTCCCCACATAGCGAATGACCAAGGAGCTGTTAAGACATTTAGGGGAACTGGGGGCACGTGTACCCTGTCTACTGAGGAGCTCCCAATCAGGTGATTAAAGAAAGGACCTGATAGAGTCCCCAAGAACATGTCTACTAGCTCTCTTTCAGATAAAGGTGGTTGCACCCTTCCGGCTAAATCCCTCCATTTCTGGGCATAGTCTTTGAAGCCCTCATTGGTAGCCATAGCCATACTCTGTAGCTGAGTACGGGTTGGCGCCAAGTCGGTGTTGTATTGATACTGTTTATAGAATGCGGCCGCTAAGTCTCCCCAATTGTGCACATCAGACCTCTCCAACTGGTAAAACTAACCCAGCTGCGTCCCTAACAAATTGTCCTGGAAAAAGTGAACCCACAGGTCTTTGTCAGAAGAATGTGGTTGAATTTTCCTGACATAAGATCTTAGGTGCATCTTGGGACAAGACAACCCATCATACTTAGCAAAAAGAGGCACCTTAAACTTAGGAGGGATTACAATTCCAGATACCAAACCTAACTCTTCAAAGTCCAGCCCCGAAACTCTCTGTGTCTCCATGGCAGCTAGACGCTCTTCCAAGTTTTTGTATTTTTCATCGGCCGGAGGGTACTATTGTTCTGAGTAGTCCTCATCTTCCTCTTCTTCAGCTTCAGATTCAGATGGCACTGCAGTCTCTTTACCCTTTCTCTCTCCTTCTTCAGAAGTTGATGGAAAATCCAAAGTCCATCTGGCTTGACCTTCAAACCTTCTGCCCAAGATAGCCACACCAGCTCTCTTCTTTTTCTTTTTCTCTTTTTCCTTCTCTAGTAGAGTCTTGAGCTCCTCCTGCCCCTTAGCTAAGGTCAGGAGTAGCTGTTGAAATTGTGAATTCTGAGCTTGCAAGTCTTTGACCGTTTGTGCAATATCCATCTTGCTGAAATAAACATCAGAGAGATGAGGAAACTTGGTGTGAAGACTTGTTTATGCATATGATGAATGATATGTATTCATGTAATGCTTTCAAGGATTCATAAAAATTCAAATTTGTGTTAAACAAAAAGGAACAAACGTTATATTAATAAAATAGAATTTGTTTACATCAATTCCCCTAGGGAAAATAGTACAAAATTCTAAGATAAGAAGACGTTGTGCATCCTCTTTGGTGCAATGTAGGTGTTGAGAGTCAGCTCTTCGTGAAGTAACCGAGTGAGTTCTAAAACCTTCTTCCCACTGGCGTAGAATTGGGCTTCAAAAGTATCGCATTCTCCCTTGAGCTGTATCCAACTCCTTTGCAAATCTTTGAGTGATGTTGGCATGTCAGGATGTAGGAGGGTGTATGGAACCTATCCTTCCATAAGAGGCTCTATAATCACTGGGAGAATAGAGGGGTAAGGCATCATAATACTTTGGGCGCGGGTTCGTACCCACTTGACATAAGGCTCAAGGGGGATGGAATTCTTGTGTCCCAGGGTCTTACTGTCTACCTTATTTGTCATCCTCTAAGCTCGGATAAACCTTTATCGAAGTCCTTGATCGTCGTTGTCGAAGTCAAAAACCAAGTCTGGAATCAGCATGTCATGTGGGCCATCCCTTCGGGCATAACTAAACTGTCTCAGAGCCAAGCAGGGGTTGTAGGTGATGCCTCCCCTAATGCCAAGTAGAGGGACATTAGGGAATTCCCCACAATGGTCGATGATGATAACATTCTCTTTGGATCGAGAACACCAATAAATGTCTGAATGTGTAAGACTCATCAATCGTTGTGACCACCACAAACCTTGCTCATTCTTCAAGACTGATTGGGAAAGATGCGAAATAAACCATCTTGCCAGTATAGGAGTGCAACACATGAAAACACCTATTTTCCTCATTGTTCGAGTGTGAAAAGAGTGGAGGATATCCCCAAGCAATGTAGGCACCTGGTTGCGAGCCATGAGATTTTGACAGCACTCACATCTATGAGTTGATCAGGGTTAGGGAACAAGACCATCCCATAGATGAGAAGAGCTACAATCTCCTTAAAAGCTTGTAAGTCCAAGGAATTCCAGTAGCTTTGGGCCTTCTCAAACAAGAACTTTGCCGAGAAGCCTTTGACACCACTTCTGGTTTCCCAATGTGTTGTGACATCAGATGAGTGCAAGTGTAAGGCTTGAGCAATCTCTTTTGGCTTTGGATCTCTTTCCGTACCGTTGAGGGGTAGTTGATTGAGAATAGAAATCCTCAAGAGTTAAGAAAATTTCTCCAAAGTGGGCACAAGCTGGTAGTCAGGAAATGTGAAGCAGTGATGCAAAGGATCAAAGAACTGGAAAAGAACTTTCATCATGTCTTCCTATGTGTTGGAAGTGACTAAGTTGAAAAGGCGACCATGTCTCTCGGTGAATGGAGAGTTTTCAGGAATCCTTGAAGCTAGCTCCTTGAGTTGCAGAGGAATTCTTACAAGGTTGACTTGGATCGTTTTCCTGCGAAGTGATTCCATAACCTACAAAACAGGAACAAAGATGAATTTCCAAAATCCTTGAAATGGTTAGTGTATGCATATGATGTTTCATGATGTCCATGATGTTATTCACAAGTATATATGTACAAGCAAATCACACAAGTTCCTAGTTTAGGCTTGCATGGGGTTCCATAGGTAAGTACCCTCTTGAAGTTTAGTTGGCTCAACCTGTCCTAGAAATAGTTACCGGGTTCTAAGGAGCTCAATATCACTGGATTATTTCCTTGTTCATTGTTTCAATTCAACCTCTTACTGGCGACCGAAATATTCCAAGGAACCAACCCTCAATGAGTGTAGTATCGAGTATCTACCAACTTCGGACTGCACCAAAGTCGGTCATCTCACTACATCCTAAAAGGCCAAGTTGGTCAAGTAAAGGTTCTAAAAGTTCGTTAGTGCTTCATGACATCACTCAACAACCCCATATTCTCTTTGATTGACTCAAAGGCTACTGGTACCCACAAATATGTCGCACTAACATAGCTATTGCTTAGACCGTGTCGGTATACCCTGCACAGTTTCCACAACGTATTGCTATTTACCTACGAATGTTTCCCAAATCCGGGTGGAGGATTCAAACCCAAACAATAGAACCAAAGTGTAAAGCAAACAAGTCAAGCAATTGTAAGCAAATAAAGGTGATCTAAACCCTAAGGTAACCCCACTTTTATGATTATTCCCCAGCAGAGTCGCCAATTCTGTGATACGGTGGGTGAACTGACTTGAGGTTTTGCGTTTGTGTTCGCAAATGTTGCGGTTTAGCAAGAGTCGCCACCGACTTTTATTTTATCCAAAAGGAAAGGTAAAAAAGCATAGGAAATACCTTTGAGATGTTTTCTTGAGTTTGGGGGGTAGATTATGAAAAGGGAAGGTGCTAGCACCCTTTTCATCCATGGTTATCCATGGGCTCTTAGTTACTTGTTTAGATCACTTGCTTTGATTTTTCCAATTGTTTGAAATGGTGCTTTGTATGGTTTTGAAAGTATTTTAAAAAGAGGCCATTGTTTAGGCAATCTTTGTAATGATTCTTGTTCATAAGAATGTATACAAAGATGTTTGTCTTTTGAAAAATGTTTCAATGTTTTTGAAAGTTGTTTGTAAATGTTTTAAAATTGTGTGTTTGTTTGAAAATAGCAAGGATTGTTTGCAAATTGATCAAGTAACTAGAAGCTATCTACCTACTCAAAAGTCTTTCTTGTACATTTTTTATTCCTTTGACATTGTTGTTTTACCATTGTATTGGTAGACAACCCTATGTTTGGATGTTAAACGGGACGGATGTGGGTCATCGTATGACCATGATAGCAATGGTGCCAAGTATCTTTAGCATTTTGAGGGACTAAGATCATCTTTGTTTAGGCAACCAAGATAGCGTCATCGAGGGACTATGATCTTTTATTTTATTTTGTTTTGCCAAGATACCTAGCATGCATACCATGGCCATTTTGTAAGGCAACCAAGTGGGTGAAACCCTAGAGGTGCTTGTGTGCAATGTGTTGTCATTTTCATGCATTTTGTCTTGTATTAGGTCAAGCTATTTGTTTTTATTTTTTTGTCTTATCATACAAACCCTAATTTACTAAACATGTATATAATGCGATAAATTGCGTAAAGTAAATCTAAACTATTACAACAATATTATGGGAGGGGGGATAAAAGTTTTTTGAATGGGGATATTTGCACAAAATAAAACCCTAATTCACTATTACAACCCAATTGAATTTGTATACAATAAATAAATAAACAATATTTAAATATGCAATAAAATGTAAATATGCAAAAAATGTTTTGTAATTGTTTTATGTATGAGAAAATAAAATTATCTAAGTCCTAAAAAAAGGAAAATAATAATATTATTTTTGAAAGGGGAAACCCTAATTTTTTTGATTTAATAGAAAATATGTTCTATATTATTATTTTATTTCATTTATGTACAAGAAATAATAAATAAAATATATACAATATTTAAAAATTAAAATATGTATGGAAAAATAATGTTTTATGTGTTTGAATAAAAATGGAAAAAAAGTAATGATATTTTTAAATGTTATTACTATTTTTTTAAGAAAATAAATTTCTATTTATTTTAGTAAACTATTTTATATGCAAAAAATAAGATAAAAAAATATAATAAAATGCAAAAAATAAAGAAAATATTTTTGGGTATTTTTTATCATTTGGAAAAAATGAATGCAAGCACAAAAAATAAAAATATGCAAGAAAATACAAAAATATAAAATAATAAGTCAGGGGGTGCAGAAGTAAAATGGGGGTGCAAAAAGAAGAAACAAAAAGGCCATAAACAAAAAAGCCCAAGACAGCATCTTTATCTCTGTCCTTTGTCCCTGCGCACGTTTCTTAGCTTGATTCTGTTCTTGCTCATGCTTGCATGAAATCAAAAACTTACAACATGAAACTTATAGCATTTTTAATCACGATTCCAACCATATCCATTTTGTGACCTAACTCTAAGAAACCAGGGAGAATTTCAGTGGCCCTAATTCCTGACCTAATTTTTTCATGAACTTCAACAATCAAATACTCCTAGCTCAGTTAATATAAATACAAACTATGCATATGTACAGCTTAAGCAAGTTAGGGACTACATTTTTGCTTCACAAACCTAAGCTTAAGGATGCCTAAATAGAGAGATAGAAACTTGACAAATACCTTGTTCAGTTGAGTTTGGATATGGCAATGTGGGAACTTTGAGTGAGGCCTGAAGTTCTTGTGAGCTTCCTTGAAGTTCCCTCAAGCTTCTCCAATGCTCAGCTTGCCTTGTAGATGCTTGAATCTTGCTGCACGAGTCAACCTGCAAACCTTCAAAATGAAAATGGTGAAGCTTGAAACAGGGCACACAGTTGCAAGACAAGGGCCTGGACAGTTTAGGTGTGATGTAGGGAAGATGTTTCAAGGGTTGAAAGGCAAAACGCACGAGCAAATTTCAAGTTGGCAAGTGATTTGCAGAGACTGCCCTGTTTGGGCAGAAAATGGTGTTTTTTTGTGTTTTAGGGTGTTTGAGAAGTTATGCACTCGTGATTCTGCTTGAGACAAGTTTCTGAAGTTGGTTTAAATGATTCCAAGGCTTGCTTTTATCAGATGGATGAGTTCTATTAACTTTTGCAAGTTTCTTGCTTTTGAAGAAAAGTTAAAGTGACAATGCCCAAAAGCTTGTACTTGCTAGTTCCTTAGCTGATAAGAGTTGGTAAACATGCCTGATAACTGTGGACCTTGCTTGTGACAAGGAAACAGGTTCAATGCTCAAGGAATGCAAAGTTGCAAAAAGCAAGCTTTATGAAAATGGTATTGAGAACTTTATGCCATAAATGGATTAATTCTTTGTGCAAAGCTCCATAGGTCAGAATAAAGCCAATATCCAATGTGTTAGCATTCAATTATGGAGTGTGGAAAGGATTAGGACCTGTAATACCAAGTACAAGCATGTTTGAAATTGATTTGCAACTTGTAACATTGTGAAAAATGCCTTGAACAAAAGTGATAAATTGCTATTTTCAATTTTTCGATTCTCCCTAACCATAAATGATCTTGGAGAGTTCTTGGACATTTTGGAAATCTTGTAACATGATCTATAATCCATATTTGAAATTCATTTTGAGATTCCTCTTGGAACTAGGTTAAAAGTTGTCATGAAGTTAGGTCAAATATCTGCCTAAACTAGGGCAAAATTTCACTAAGTTAAAAAGTTTATGGACCCTTATTCGCAAAATCATAACTTTAGATCCAAGCATCTTTTGGGAAAACTTTGTGAATAAAAGTTGTATATTTCATGGAGGAATACAACTTTCATGTTGTAAGTTTTCTTTGAATACAATTGCATCATGGTGAAAAAGTTGTGGAAAGTTGGGAAAAAATAAGAAATTTCCATAACTTAGAAAAATTCTAAGTTATGAAAAATTTCAAATTAAAACCCTAATTTTCAAAATTAGGTTTCTTGATCAACAAGTTTCACATTTTGACATATCTTGATGAATTATGACCCTTGGCACTTGATTGACCAAAAAGTCAAAGTTTGACTTTTCAGTGTACAATTGATTTTTGATCAGTTGACTGGAAAATTCATCTATCAACCTTATGTACTTGAGATATTTTGAACCTTGTGATTAGGTCAAGATGATGCCATTGGATCCTTGAAACCATGTTTGAACCCAATTGGCCATTGGCTAGGTTAAAAATCAGAAATTCCCCTTCTACAATCAAAACCCTAATTTTGACCATTTTGCCCTTTTGATGATCTGATCAAATTTCTTGAGGAGTTGTGGTCCAAACTTGATAAAATGGTACATATGAGCCTAAAATGTTGTTGTGGATCAAAAATTATGAGGTTTGACTGTTGTGATGTGGTGGGAAGAACTGACTGTTTTTTGGAATGCTGGTTTGTATTTTGCGTTTTGTTTTTGCAAAATGTCGCGGTAAGCAAGAGTCGTCATCGTATTTTATTTTATCCAACAAGGAAAGGAAAAAAGCACAGAAAAATTCCTTTTTCGAGATAGTTCTGAGTACGGGGGGTAGATTTATAGAAAGGGAAGGTATTAGCACCCTTTCTATCTGTAGTTATCTACGGGCTCTTAGGTACTTGCTCAATTGTTTTCAAAATTGTTTTCTTTGTGCTTGTGGTTTTGAAAAAAGTTTTTGTTTTAACTTCGATTTAACTCTTACTTCTGTCCTCAAGAGTGTAATGAAGTGTTTTAGAAAACTTTGTAAAAGTGTAAGTGTGAAAAGGTTTTGTTTTGAAAGAGCAAGTATCTAAGAGCTAATCTACCTACTCGAAAAAGGAATCGTTCTATGCTAATTTCCTTTAGACAATGTTATCCCACTATTAGTGATTAGGTAGCACCATCGTTGGAGTTTGAGGGTCAGTTCGAATGAGGGACATACGGTCACTAAAGCAATGTTAGGATGACTTAGCGGTAACCCTAATGTCTTAGATCATTTGTTTGAGGCAACAATATCCGAGGCAACCATTTCGAGGCGACTATGATCTTTTAGACAAGAGGGAAACCTCTAAAACGACCTATACTCAATGACTGTGTACGAAGGCAACCAAGTGGGGTGTACCCTAAGAGTGCGCATGTGTGAGTGTGTTGATTTCAATTATTTTTATCTTTGCACATGTTAAGGGTGATCTAATTTGATTTTAAGATTAAGCATTCATTCTTGTCATGCAAGCCCTATTATCAAACATCTAACAATTATAATTTGCAGAAATTAAAGGTGCGGAAATTAAATTACAAGGCGTCGGGTATTTACATCGCCAAAAGCAACCCTTTGAAAATAAAATAAAGCAGTAAAATAATTAAGTGTCCTAGTTAATTATTACATATCGGATGCAGATATATCAATATGGATAAAAATAAATAAAGCGCGCGGGAAATTAAATCGAATGCGAGATTAGGGTTTTGACCCTTTTGATTAAAGAAAATATTTTTTGTTGTTTTTATTTAAGAAAAGAAATTAATCCTAAAATTAAATACTAAATTAATTAATTAAATAATAAAAATAATTGATGAAAAATAATAAATGACATGTTTTTGAAGTTTTTGATTATTTAAGAAAGAAATTAAAATAATTAAATTATGTTAAAACCTAATTAATTCTAATTGATTTTATTTATTTACAAAAATAAATTAAAGTTTCATAGAATTAAAAACCTAATTAATTAGTTAGTGTTTATTAATAAAAATAAAATTCTGAATTAAAAAAGTATTTTTGTGATTTTTAGATAAAAAATAAAATATGTGATTGGTTAGTAAATTAATTAAGCAAAATAAAATAATTAAATTAAAATAAATAAATATAAGAGAAAGGAGGAATTGGGCCTTTTTTGGAGGTGCAGGAAGCAATTCTGTTGGCCCAATAATGCTGGTCCATTTTGACTTTTGAGATCCAGTACACGTGCATTGACTTTCTTATGATGTGCCTTCAAAGATTGACCACCAGATCTGGCCATCTGGCCATCTGGCACATGGATAAGGGATGAGCATGGTGGGACTCCTGGCCTAGGCGCGCACATGATGTCCTGAAAGAAATTGAAAAAATGCAAATTGCTGGAGGCAGGGATCAAACCCCTGACCTCCAGCCTTTGAATGCCTTAATGCTAACATGGTGACCGCTGGGATGCGTTGTTTCATTTGTTAACAAAATACAACATAACAATAATATAAGAAAACAATTGCATTAGTGTGATTTTGGCGCGAATTTCAAACAGACCAACAGAAGGGTGACAACGCATCATCCTCTTCCTCAAAAACCTGTAAATTTTACCTGCGGATTTTTATCTGCAGCTAAAAGCATAGCTTCCTCCTAAAATCGTCCCCAGGCAATATAAATGAATTCCAAGACCATGGTTTGATTCATCATCTTCTTCTGAACACAACCATGTCCATCATGAAGATCAATTGTACCTGAAACGAAAACCCCCAAAAACTCCAAGAAAACCCTAACTATGGTGGATCTTCATACATTTCAGATAAATGTAATTGGTTAATGTCAAAAGCTTGCAAATGGCATGGTGATTACAAATATGCAATTATTTCATTATAACAATGCCTAATTTCAGAGATACGAAATCAAGAACAGGGCCATGTTACGAAGGACTTACAGTGCGTATGGAAGCTTGAAAATGTCTGGTGGTGATTGGTTTTGCTTGTGGAGGTTGCCAGGAAGCGATTGTGATGCTTGTCAAACCCTGAAAATGCCTCTATCCTTGATTTCGATCCCACACTTTTTCTTTGTTTTTGCAAGTTTGGTTTTGCCCCTAGAATCGCTCTCTAACCCTGATTCTCGTATGATGCGCTTCCTTATGTATTGCTCAGTGTATTAGGGTAACAAACTTTGTCCAAATCTTCTTACATTGATGCTTAGATATTTGATTTGATCCTCCATTAAAACTTTCCAAATTTGCTTGATTTCAATCTTTATGTGCTCTAATGCCTTGATACGAATTGGGAATGGTTTGCTAGTTGTGATTAAAGCCTGAAATAGTCAAAAAATCCATTGGTATCAATGCTTTGGATTTTATTTGATTTTATTTGATTTAAATCAAATTATTTCAAATAAAAATCAAAATAATTAATAAAAATGTGATATGGACACATGGCTAAAGCTAGAGCACGTGGGAAATAATGCAAACTCAAAACAAGTGAAAAAGAATGGGCCCATTTGGCAAAATTTGAAGTTTTCGGGATAGTTGACTTTTGGCAATTTTGCAAAAAAGTCCAACTTCAACAATGCATAACTTCTTCAATTTTGAACTTTTGGAAGTGTTCTTGGACTTTTTAGAAAGCTTGATATGTCCTCTAATCAACCCTTTTGGTCTCATCTCATTTTGATATTACATGCTCAAGTTAGAAGCTTTGACAAAAAAAGTGTTTTTGTTAACTTTCAAAAATGACCAAACCCTAACTATGGTGGATCTTCATACAGGTCAGATAAATGCAATTAGTTAATGTCAAAAGCTTGCAAATGGCATGGTGATTACAAATATGCAATTATTTAATTATAATAATGCCTAATTTCAGAGATACGAAATCAAGAACAAGGCCATGTTACGAAGGACTTACAGTGCGTATGGAAGCTTGAAAACGCCTGGTTGTGATTGGTTTTGCTTGTGGAGGTTGCCAAGAAGCGATTGTGATGCTTGACAAACCCTGAAAATGCCTCTAACCTTGATTTCGATCCCACATTTTTTCTTTGTTTTTGCAAGTTGGTTCTGCCCCTAGAATCACTCTCTAACCCTGATTCTTGTATGATGCGCTTCCTTATGTATTGCTCACTGTATTATGGTAACAAACTTTGTCCAAATCTTCTTACATTGATGCTTGGATATTTGATTTGATCCTCCATTAAAACTTTCCAAATTTGCTTGATTTCAATCTTTATGTGCTCTAATGCCTTGATACGAATTGGGAATGGTTTGCTAGCTGTGATTAAAGCCTGAAACAGTCAAAAAAATCCATTGGTATCAATGCTTTGGATTATATTTGATTTTATTTGATTTAAATCAAATTAATTTAAATAAAAATCAAAATAATTAATAAAAATGTGATATGGACACGTGGCTAAATCTAGAGCACGTGGGAAATAATTCAAACTCAAAACAAGTGAAAAAGAATGGGCCCATTTGGCAAAATTTGAAGTTTTGGGGATAGTTGACTTTTGGCAATTTTGCAAAAAAGTCCAACTTCAACAATGCATAACTTCTTCAATTTTGAACTTTTGGAAGTGTTCTTGGACTTTTTAGAAAGCTTGAGATGTCCTATAATCAATCAGTTTGGTGTCATATCATTTTGATATTCCATGCTCAAGTTAGAAGCTTTGACAAAAAAGGTGTTTTTGTTGACTTTCAAAAATGACCTATAATGTCCAAATTCATAACTTCTTGTGAGTGCATATTTTGATCTTGGGGTATGAAGATGGATTGTAGGTAATTTCATCCTCTTAAAAATGAGCTTTGGATGGGTCATTTCTCATAAAGTATGAGAAAGTTATGCTTGGTCAAAGTTGGGTTGACTTTTCCTACAAAACCCTAATTTAGCAACTTTTGGATCTTGATGAATTTTGAGCAATCCTTGATGAATAATGATAAACCCTTGATCAAATTATGAAATATCCTTCAAAATTAGAATGTTGACAAAAAATCTTGAAGTTTGACTGTTTGTAGGTCACAGTTGACTTTTGCCCTAGCACAATCGACTTTTGGACCTTTGAGCAATTGACTGAGCAAACTTCCTCTGCAAGGCTTGAAACTTGACATGGATGACCTTGAGAACATATTAGGACATTGGTGAGAACCTGAGGTCATTTGGACTCAAGGGTCTTGATGCAATGTGAAACCCTAATTTGGGGTAGACTGCCTTAGGAGAGAGCTTGTCTGACCAACTCTTGGACTACTTTGAGAAACTTGGAGATTTTTATTGCAATGTTTTTAGAAATATGGCAGGAAAAATTTTGGGGTACAACAGCTGTAAATTGGCCACAGTTGACTTTTTCTCCAATACAGCTGATTTTTAGGTCAACTGTCCAATTGACTAGGCAAAAATGTGATTCAAGGCTTGAAACTTGATATGAGCAATCTTAGGGGTCCAAGATGGTGTATGAAAGTCACATGAAGCATTGATGGTCCAAAAATCCTTGTGCAAACTCAAACCCTAATTTCAGGCTATCAGTGCAAGGTGAGGTCTTGAGCTGAGCAAACCCTAATCTGGTCTTGAATCCAAGGAGTCTTGTGAGGAAAATCTTGATAATATGAGAGGGAAAATTTTGGGGTACAACCGACATTATTGTGCCGAGGGGCACACTAAATTATGAGGGGTGTGCTGAGTGGCACACCATGTTTCAAGTGACATGCTTAATTTTTGTTATATTGTTTTAGTTAATTGTTTTGTTTTGTTTTCTGTAGTTATGAAGGACAGTATTATATAATGAAACCAATAATTAGTAATATAAATTAATAACTTCTATTAAGACATTAAACTGATTAATTAATTTGGTACAACTAGTACATGAACATAATTAATAGAAAGAGAAGGAGTTATAAAATTTATATACTTAGCAGAATAGGAAGTTAGAGGCTTTTTAGGACGTCTGAATTACATTGCCAGGTTCATTTCACTATGCCAGAAATAACCTACGAAAGCGCTTTTTTTGGGCTTTAAAAGCGCTTAAAAGCGCTCTCGTAGGTGGCACTGCTAAAGGTTTTAGCAGCGCTTTTTGTTCAGAAAAAAGCGCTCTCGTAGGCCTACCTATGAAAGCGCTTTTTGGTAAAAAGCGCTTTCATAGGTAGGCCTACGAGAGCGCTTTTTTATGAAAAAGCGCTTTCATAGGTGTATTCAGAATGCGTGTCAGGCAATCTAAAGTAGGCCTATAAGAGCGCTTTTTATTCAGAAAAAAGCGCTCTCGTAGGCCTACCTATGAAAGCGCTTTTAATCAAAAAGCGCTTTCATAGGTAGGCCTACGAGAGCGCTTTTTTCTTAAAAGCGCTTTCATAGGTTTTCTACTGAAAAATCTAAAATTTAAAAAATTTCTAAACCTGCATTTTTTGCAGCAAACCTATAATTCTTAAACCGGTATTTTACAATCTAATCTAGAAATACCAATATATATTAGTTTTAATCCAAATACCAAATGTAATTCAAATACCAAATATTATATATATATATACAAATACCATTATAATCAATTCATATCCAAAATATATATACACCATGGTAATTCAATATTAACATGTTTTTAAACGTAACAAAATACACCCTACGAAATCAGCTATATAACACTAAGTTAATCAATCTTAATCTACATATATATCCAAGGTCCTGATCTTGCAATATGAACATAATAACACGGTCAGTGTTGTATACACAAAACAATATATTCATAATTAACCAATTTTCACACAACAATGTATTCGTACCTTATTATAAGATTCTTAGCTCAATAAAATATTGGCACAACTCCTCTTTGAGTTCTTCCAATTGACGTGGCGAGTAATATGGACAATTGTATTGATCAAAATACTACATTACAAAACAAAATATATGCATGATTTAGTTTAATGTAATAAATTATATGCAAAATCCGATAAGTAATAAAACAAAGTATAAATCCATACCGTGATTGGAATCTCGATTTCATTCATTTGAATGATTTCTTTGATAAACTTCAAAATGAAGTATCCGCAATCTATGTCATTTTGTTGTTGAGGGCACTACATAGAAAAACAAATAAGATTATACACATCTATTGATTTATCAAGTAGCATAAATATTATAAGCAAAATTGTTGTTGACATGTATAAAATTCCATATAGCAAAAAAATGAAATGACGTATATTTAAA
Source organism: Vicia faba (assembly GCA_948472305.1). Taxonomy (NCBI): domain Eukaryota; kingdom Viridiplantae; phylum Streptophyta; class Magnoliopsida; order Fabales; family Fabaceae; genus Vicia; species Vicia faba. Next base: position 257,209,598 of record OX451740.1, read on the forward strand.
TTTTACTGGATGATATAAGCTATATATATTATACTATAATGAAAAAAATGAAATGATATAGGCTATATATATTATACTATAATGAAAAAAATGAAATGATATAGGCTATATATATTATACTATAATGAAAAAAATGAAATGGCATATATATATATTTTATTGAATGACATTGTCTATAATTATATATACTATTACCTTTTTCACTAACATCTCTTTCTTTTCTTGGTAGGAATATGTTCTACTCGTCTCTTAACAACGCGGACGGTTGGATTGATCCAAATACCCTCATTATGATCATTTCTAATGCATGATTCATTCTCATTTTGATCATTTCTGGTAAAAGATTCAATGTCAACACCAGTATCGCCTTGGTCTCCAATCTTTTCATCAATTACTTTGTTAGAGAAAAGCACTATAGACCATTTCGTACTTGTCGGATCAGTGACATAGAACACTTGTTTAGCTTGAGAGGCTAGAATGAAAGGCTCATCTTTGTACCCCGCCCTGTTAAGATCCACTTGCAAAAATCCTGACTTATCCATCCGTATACCATTATTATTTTCAACCCACTTGCAACCGAATATAGGAATCTGAAATTTCTCGTAATCAAAGACCCAAATGCGCTCGATAACCCCAAAATACGACAGATTTGCAAATTTCGGGTTTAAGTCCTTCACACTAGATATGTGCATTGCTTCAGCTACCACGGTGACACCACTATTTTGCACAGTACTTTTATCATCTTGTTCTTTGGTATAAAATGTGTATCCATTAATTGCGTATGCGCTATAAGAAAACGCAACCAAACTTGGACCATATGCTAAACATCTCAACCTTTCTGTCACTGAGGCGGGATCTGAACGATACTTTGAATAAATATGTTCCTTAAACCATGGTATGAAACTTCGATTGTGCTCTCGTACAATCCAATTCTCATTTCTATTCGAATTTAAACCTCGAAGAACACCCTTGTGTATTTCAACATACGGCTCAACCTCAATCTCATTGTGCAGAACATACAAATGCACTTGATCCCGTTCGACCCTTGATACTGTCACAACTTTATTTCCAATTAGCTTCTTACCTTCTTTTTTTTCAACAACATGAGATTTGGGGAGTCCAATTGATTGAACATTTGACAAATATTCAGTACAAAACTCAACCGCTTCTTCAACAATGTATCTTTCGGCAATACAACCCTCTGGTCGACTCCGATTTTTCACATACCCTTTTAATATTTTCATATAACGTTCAGCAGGGTACATCCATCTCATATAAGCTGGTCCGCACAATTGTGTCTCTTTCACAATATGAACGACAAGATGAACCATTATGTCAAAAAACGAGGGAGGAAAATACATTTCAAGCTCACACAAAGTAACAACTATTTCTTTTTGCAATGTTGGCAAGATCTCAGGATCGATCACCTTACTGCAAATTGACTTGAAGAAAAAACACAATTTAGTTATTGCGCTTCTTACCTTTTCTGGCAGAATAGAACGTATACCTATCGGTAGAAAATGTTCCATTATAACATGGCAATCATGCGTCTTTAAACTCTTTAACTTGAGGTCTTTCATAGACACAAGTCTTCTAATATCTGATGAGTAGCCTTCTGGAACTTTAACTTCACTCAGAAACTTACACAATATTTTTTTCTCCTTTCTAGATAGAGTGTAAACAGCAGGTGGTAGGTATGTCCGTCTTCCTTTCTTCACGGGTCCCAGTTCAGTTCTTATTCCCATGTCTACCATGTCCTCCCTTGATTTAAGGCCATCCTTAGACTTCCCTTTTATATTGAGTAACGTACCAATAACACTGTCAAATACATTTTTTTCAATATGCATCACATCAAGAAAATGTCTTACGTACAAATATTTCCAATATGGCAATTCAAAAAAAATCGACCTCTTCTTCCACCCACCTGTGATAACTTTATGTGCAAAAGGCTTGCCAAACTGAATATTCACATCTTTCACCTTTTCAAAAATTTGATCACCTGTCAAACCAGGCGGAGCTCTACGTTGTTCGGTATCTCCGTTGAACGCTTTTCTCCATCCACGATACTGATGTTTAGAAGTTAAGAATCTACGATGACCGAGAAAGACATTCTTCTGACAAAGTTTCAATCGCATGGTATCGGTTCCGTCTTCACAAATAGGACACGCTTTTTCACCTTTAATGCTATACCCGGATAGATTGCCGTATGCTGGAAAATCGTTAATTGTTCCAAACAACATCGCCCTCAAGTTGAAACTTTCTTTCCTATAACCATCATAAACCTCCACACCGTTCTCCCACAAAATCTTCAAATCTTCGATTAATGGTTCCAAGTATACGTCTATGTCATTTCCTGGTTGTTTAGGCCCAGAAATTAACATAGACAGCATCATGTACTTACGCTTCATACATAGCCATGGAGGTAGGTTATAAATCATAAGAATCACAGGCCATGTGCTATGCGAGATACTTTGAATACCGTGTGGGTTCATTCCATCAGTAGACAATGCCAAGCGAAGGTTTCTTGCTTCTTTTCCAAATTCAGGATAATCATTATCAATTTTCATCCACTGTGGAGAATCTGCCGGATGTCGAAATTTTCCATCAATAATTCTTTCATCTGAATGCCAAGTCAAGTGTCTTGAATCGGTTTCACTACGATACATCCGTCTAAATCTCGGGATTATAGGAAAATACCATAAGACTTTTATCGGAGAAAACTTTTTCTTATATCGAGGGGCACCGCATTTAGGACACTCATTTAACGATGCATACTCGTTTCGAAACAAAACGCAATCTTTTGGACACGCATGTATCTTATCATAGCTCATGCCAATGTAGTACAACATCTTTTTGGCCTCATACGTTCGATTGGGAAGAACATTATCCTCTGGTAGCATATCTTTCATAAGGGCTAATAACTCTGTGAAACTTTTATCCGACCATCCATTGTCGGCTTTTAAGTTGTACAACTTTAACACCGCAGACAATCTTGTGAATTTTGTACAACCATTATACAACGGTTTCTCTGCATCGCTTACCAACCTCTCGAACATTTTGGGAGAATCGTTAAGATCTTCTTCAAGCGCTTCTGCAATTTCTTCGACTCGATCATAATCGTATGTATCTGTGCAATCATCATTTGAAACATAGGTCCTTGCATACCCCGATTCAACATTCCCGTTACTTTTCTCACCATGCATATTCCAACATGTATAACTCCTATCAATTCCATACCGAATTAAATGCGATGGCAACTGAACTGCGTCAACCCGGTTCCCATAACAGCAATATAAACAGGGACATGTCATACGATTGGGGTCTTTGGCGTGCGCAACAGCAAACTTAACAAACTCGGAAACACCATTCTCGTAGTCTTTCGACAATCGATTGGAATACATCCATGTCTTATCCATATCAACTAATTAGTGCATAAAACAGTAATATACTGTGTTTCTGTCAAAACGCAAAGTATACACGGAATGAATCCGTATCAAGAAAATGCAACATACGAAAGACAATTTAAGACAAATTCATCACAATATATACCAGTAATTTGAGGAAGAAAGTTACCTCTCAGATGTTTCGAACTCTAAGAAACGCGGAGAATGAGCGTCGTACGTCGAACTAGGCCGGGAAACGCTGCAAATTCATAGAATGTTATTCAATATTTCGGATCGATTGTCGAAAGATATATACTATTTTAACATAAAGGTTCACAATAAATGTCACATATATATTTTCAATGTTTGGGAAAGCTATGACAATAATACAACACAAATATTAGAAATAGTGAATTCACAAAGTCAACATAAACCCACAAATATAATCCAAAACACAAACCATTTCAATGTTACCACCAAAATTATGTAGCATGCACCCGGAGAAATAAAACATACATCAACCCACAAATAAGAAACATACTAACAAAGTTTTAACTTATTGCCAAAGCCAATCTAACTACTAACAGCCCAACTATTCACTCTAACAGAAAATTAACTAATTGTTCTCAATTTCATAACTAACATCAACACTTCAACATAATTTGAACACTGATATTAGCCAAACTCTATTATTCAAAATCAATACGGATAAAGTGACATCGACATCAAAATATCACTCGAGTTAAACTCAAACTTTATGGTATTGAAACAAAAACTCACTCAAATTAATTCAAATCAAGTAGTATTTCTCATAAGAAAAATAGCACACAAAATACTCCTAAGAATGGTGCTGACATCATAAGATATCACCTAAAGCCCGCATTCTAATAGGAAACAAACTTCCATACACAGATGGAGATTATTTCAAAAACAATTTGAAATCAGATTAACACAATTACTATTCAGAATCTCATTCATATTCACACAACCATAAAAGAAAATACTAACACCGATATGAGTATCAATCATATTTAACACCAATAACAACAATGTTAGCAACAAGTCCTCATTCAGGAAAATAACATGGCTTACATTAAACTATTAACCTAATTTCATTATTTCTAATTCAACATTAACACCTTAAAACAAAATCAACACCAACAGTATCATGAAAATACCAAAAGAAACTCAAAAGAAAGATGATAGTGATGCTTACAACGACTGGTGTCACGGTGAAGATTGTTGGCTGGAGCAGGAAGCCAGGATGGAGCTAGTTGTATGTTGTGACGAAAGAAGCACGGAGGGAGTACGTCGTCGCTGAATGGTGTGTTGGTTGTTGTTCGTGAACAGATAATGGAAGAAGAAACGAACGAACAGGAACAGGAACGGCGGCAGGAATGAGAGAACGGCGGCAGGAACAGGAACAGGAACGGCGGCAAGAAACGAACGAACAGGAACAGGAAGACGAAGAAATGAACAAGTGAGGGCAAATTTCGTATTTAGGGAAACAACCTACGAAAGCGCTTCTAAAAGCGCTTTCTAAGACCCATATATGAGAGCGTTTCTGAGGTAAAAAGCGTTTTCGTATGTCCCCCATATAAGAGCGCTTTAGAAAGCGCTTTCGTAGGTCCCCCTTTCAGAGCGCCTTTCAAAAGCGCTTTTATAGGGCCACCTATAAGAGCGCTTTTCAAAAGCGCTTTCGTAGGTTAGATATTTCAAATACCTATGAAAGCGCTTTCTGAAAAGCGCTTTCGTAGGAAACCCTATAAAAGCGCTTTTTTTAAGCGAATTTTTTTTAAAGGCTACGAAAGCGCTTTCTCTTAAAAGCGCTTTCGTAGATGCGCTGCCAAAAATTGTTTTTTTCGTAGTGTTTCACACCTAACCGCTACTTGTGAGCCAATATTTAAGCTGCTGAAGAAAGATCAAGTGGTAAAATGGAATGACGAATGCCAGACCGCTTTCGAAAGAATCAAGGAATACCTCCAAGAGCCACCTATTTTGATGGCTCCAGTTGAAGGAAGACCTTTGATCTTATACTTGACAGTACTGGATAATTCAATGGGGTGCGTGCTGGGGCAGCATGACGAGTCTAGCCGAAAAGAGCATGCTATTTACTACCTTAGCAAAAATTTTACTGATTGTGAGACCCGATACTCATTGCTCGAGAAAACTTGATGCGCTTTGGCATGGGCTGCTCGCCGGCTGAGACAGTATATGCTGACTCACACCACCTTATTGATATCAAAGATGGATTAAATTAAGTATATCTTCAAAAAGACTGCCTTATCCGGAAGAATAGCAAGATGGTAGATGATCTTAACCGAGTATGACATCCAATACACAACCCATAAATCAATCAAGGGGAGTGTATTGGCGGATCATTTGGCGCATCAGGCCGTGGATGACTACCAGTCATGAATTTCGAGTTCCCGGATGAGAATATCATGTTAGTGACCGACTGCGAAGAACCTGGACCGAATGAAGGACTTGAGGAAGGATCCCGATGGTCTATGTTTTTTGATGGAGCATCAAACGCTTTGGGTAATGGCATTGGCGTCGTAATTATATCTCCTGAAGGTTGTCATACTCCGTTCACCGGCCGATTATGTTTTAATTGCACCAACAATATGGCGGAGTATGAAGCATGTATCATGGGTCTTCGAGATGCTATTGACCTGAGGATTAAGTTCTTGAGTGTATTCAGAGATTCTGCTTTAGTGATCAGTCAGATCAAAGGCGAGTGGGATACGAAGCACCGAAATCTTATTCCTTACAAAGAGTATGTACTGACGTTGCTCCCACACTTTGAGGAGATAACCTTTGAACACTTCCCGAGAGAGGAGAACCAGTTAGCGGACGTGCTAGCTACCATGTCTTATATGTTCAAAGTCAGGTGGGACAATGAAGCTCCCCAGATTACCATTGAGAGGTTGGACGAACCCGCACATTACTGTGACATTGAGACTGAAGAGGTAGCGGATAAACCCTGGTTTCACGAGGTAAAGAGGTATCTTGAGGCTCAAGAATACCCCGGGGGTGCATCTGTAAATGATAAGAAGTTCTTGAGAAGGTTCGCCATGAAGTTCTTCGTCAGCAATGGTACCTTTTACAAGCGTAACCATGATTCAACCTTACTGCGATGTATGGACAAAAACGAGGCGGAAAGGATCATGGTAGAGATACATGGAAAAAAAGATCCTAAGGGCTGGATATTATTGGTCCACTATAGAAGCCGATTGTTATCAGCACTCTCGGACCTGTCATAAGTGCCAAGTCTATGCTGATAAGGTGCATGTACCTCCAGTTCCTTTGAATGTTCTGACAGCTCCTTGGCCCTTTGCAATGTGGGGCATCGACATGATTGGCGAGATCAGACCTACTGCGTCTAACGGGCATCGCTTCATTCTGGTAGTAATTGATTATTTCACAAAGTGGGTTGAGGCAGCTTCCTTTGCTACAGTAACCAAGAACGTCATAGCACGGTTTATCCGACACAATCTGATCTGTCGATATGGTGTACCGAAGAGGATCATCATGGACAATGGTACAAATCTCAACAATACGATGATCACCGAGCTCTGCAAATAGTTCAAGATACAACATCAAAACTCTTCTCCCTACCGGCCAAAGATGAATGGGGTTGTTGAAGCGGCTAATAAGAACATCAAGAAGATTGTGCAGAAGATAACGATGACGTACAAAGACTGGCATTAGATGTTACCATTTTCTCTTCATGGGTACCGTACCTCAGCACAGACGTCGACATGGGAAACACCCTACTCTCTGGTGTATGGCATGGAGGCGGTCCTACCCATCGAAGTCCAGATACCCTCTCTCCGGATTATGAAGGATGCAGGTCTGAGCAAAGACGATTGGATCCAAACCCGGCTTGATCAGCTAAACTTAATTGATGAAAAGAGACTTACTGCTATTTGTCATGGTCAGACGTATCAAAAGTGGATGATCAAAGCTTTTAACAAGAAAGTGAGACGACAAGAATATCAAGTCAGGGATCTGGTGATCAAACGCATCATACTACCGCAAGATGATCCCAAGGGCAAATGGACCCCCACATACGAAGGGCCATTTGTGGTTAAGAACATTTTCTCGGGAGGAGCTATGATTCTAAACACCATGGATGGTGACGACCTTCCTCACCCCGTCAATGCATACATAGTGAAAAGATACTATGCATAATCAAAGACCCGCTAGGTTGACTGGCCTAGGCAAAAATAAGGGCTTCCCGGCGAACCAAAAGGGTTCGGGCAAAAGTAAGGGATGAAAATGAAGAAAAAAAATTGTACACCCGGCAAGTCGAAAACCTGAAAAGGCGGCTTGGGCAAAAAAGGGTATCTCGGTGGACTGAAAACCCGAAAGGGCGGTCCAGGCAAAAATTAGGAATTGAAGCGTAACACTATGTCTCATTGGATCATCTTACAAACAGACTTCGGTATCGACTATCAAGCTCGGACGGCGCCAATCAATCTGATCTACCTTCGACCAAGTATCAAAGTGATGAGACGCTTGAGGATATAAAGGAAATAGTAGAGTTAGAACCCGATGGGATTGTTTCACATAGCTGTTTTTCTTTCTTTTACACAAATTGTATAATTTCTATTCTTCGGCGGTGTTCTCTTACTAGGACATAAACCTCTTATACAAAACGCCTATTACAGGTTAACTTCAAAATCAATACAATTCATTTTCACAAGAAATTCCAAATTATTTTTCTTTTTCTGTTTTGTTTTGCAATAATGTCCAATGATTCATTTTCGATATATGAATTTAAAAATAATTACTGCTCATAAATATTTACATACGAAACAAAATACAATTACTCGTAATTCCAAGAACAGGGGCAAACAAGAAATGTCCAAACCTTACAGTTGCTCTACCCACCAGGTACAGGGATAGAGTCAGCTTGAGAATATAACTAAAGGTACATACGCTCCCTGCAGAGTAGGAAAAGACAGTGGTGTTAGATCTCTCCAGCCGAGGTTCATAATTGCAAATGAGTCAGCAAAATTCTTCCCAAGCAGAGTTTATATATCACCAGCAAGAGAAGTTCACCACCAGCGGAGTTTATTTCTCCAAATCAATAGATCGTCCAACAGAGTATCTCTCTTCCCCACAGAGTCATTCGCCCACAGGGTTATTCTCAAACAGAGTCTCTCCCGGTGGATTGTTCTCAAGCAAAATAGACGCAAGTCTCCAGTTAATCATCTTCGGTCACTATCCCTGGCAAGAACGAAGAACTCACCTCCTTATACTCTCCAACCGCAGCCCGAGATTTATTCTCCTCAGTCGGAGAATATCACAATAACATTGCATATCCATACATTGTGGCATGTGCATATGCATCATACATCACAATCTCATTTATTTTGAGAACATCATCACTCAATACATTTCATACATCATGACATTACATACGACTAACTCTTTACCTTTCAGGGAAAGATGCGATCAAGTTCTCGCAAAGTTTTCTCTGGTTCAGTCAAATCGATACTAAGATTTCTATTCCAGTTCAAGCTATGAAGCACGGAAATCGACCGGATACTATCTTGATTTCTCTAAAATACTACGAAACCTGGAATTGACCAGATAGTGGTATATCTTAAATACAAGCTATGAAGCCTGGAAATCGACCGGAAAACAGCTTAACCCTCAGAAAGTTTTTGTGAAGCCTGGAAATCGACCAGATAGCAATACAAGATACCATGAACCTGGAATCAACCAGATAATGGTATAAGACATTGTGAATACTGGATCACGACCAGATAACGGCAAAGGACACTGAAGCCTGGGACACTACTAGATAACAGTATAAGATACCGTGAAGCTTAGAATTCGACCAAATAGCAGTTTACTCGGCCAATTACTATGAAGCCTGGAAATCGATCGGATATTAGTATGCCTTAGAATCAGATGGAAGCCCGGATGCGACCGGATAACCACCTAAGTCCTTCTAAAGCCTGGATCACGACCAGATAAGAATTGAGAAATTGCAAAGCCTGGAGGATGACCAGATAGCAAGTATTAATCTCATCCCCCAGTAAGTCACTGTAAAACCTGGAGCAGGACCAGATAGCAGTCAGTCTTATTTACCTCAGAAAATCACTGTAAAGCCTGGAGCACGACCAGATAGCAGTTCATTTTCACCTCCTCGACTAAGAGATGATTCCCCAGTAGAATAACGGACAACTGAAGCTCCTAAAATTCTATTTCTCTCAAGACAAATACCAGCATTCCCTAGCGAAATCCTCCTCAACAACAGGTATACGGGTTCTCGCAAAGGAATCTCTTATGCGATCGACACTTCTTCGGATGGAATCTTTAAGCTCATCTTCCATCATTGAATTCCAAATGGCATCTATAAGCCCATTCCCGACATCGCAAGACGAGTATCACTTCATGCGAGTGCAAATTTCTGGGCACTCTAGTGTTCAATCATCTTCCACATTCGGATCACTAAAGGCAGACAAGCCAATCTACATCCTCGGGTTTAAGAAGATTGAACAGGGGCAGCTTTTGTACCCCAAAATTTCCCCTCCCATATTTGGCAAAACATTTCAAGTGAGGTCCTCAAATTACTCAAGGAAGTCCAATAGTTGATCAGACAAACTCTCTCTTAAGGCAGTATACCCCAAATTAGAGTTTCATTTTGCATCAAGATGCTTGAGTCCAAAGGATCCCTATTGTACCCCAAAATTTTCCCTCCTATATTTCTCAAAACATTTCAAGAAATATCCCCAAGTTGCTCAAGGTAGTCCAAGGGTTGGCCAGATAAGCTCTCTCCTAAGGCAGTCTACCTCAAATTAGGGTTTCATGTTGCATCAAGATACTTGAGTCCAAGTGATCCCAAATTCTCAACAATGTCCTAATATGTTCTCAAGATCATCCATGTCAAGTTTCAAGCCTTGTAGAGGAAGTTTGCTCAGTCAATTGCTCAAAAGCCTGAAAATCGATTGTGCTAGGGCAAAAGTCAACTATGGCCCACATACAGTCAAACTTCAAGATTTTTAGTCAACATTCTAATTTTGAAGTATATTTCATCATTTGATCAAGGGTTTATCATGATTCATCAAATATTGCTCATAATTCATCAAGACTCAAAAGTTGCTAAATTAGGGTTTTGTAGGAAAAGTCAACCCAACTTTGACCAAGCATAACTTTCTCATACTTTATGATAAATGACCCATCCAAAGCCCATTTTGAATAGGATGCAATTCTATACAATCCATATTCAGCTCCAAAGATCAAAATATGCACTCACAAGAAGTTATGAATTTGGACATTATATGTCATTTTGAAAAGTCAACAAAAAACACCTTTTTTGTCAAAGCTTCATACATGAGCATGGAATATAAAATTGAGATGAGACAAAAAGGGTTGCTTACAGGACATCTCAAGCTTTCTAAAGAGTCCAAGAACACCTTTAAAGAGTCAAAATTGAGTAAGTTATGCATTGGTGAAGTTGACCCTTTTTGCAAAATTGCCAAAAGTCAACTATGCCTAAAACTTTAAATTTTGCCAAATGGGCCCAATCTTTTTCACTTGTTTTGAGTTGGCAACATAGTCCACAAGCTCTAGCCCTTGCCACTTGTCATTATCATGTTTTTATTATTTATTTTTATTTAGATTTAATTTAAATCAATTTTAATCAAAATAAATCATGAGAAAATCCAAAATATTGAAAACAAAGGATTTTGTGCTTGTTTCAGGTCTTAAATTACAGCTAGCAAGTATTCAAATTCGTATCAAGGCATGGTGTGTACAAAAAGATTGAATTAGGCAATTTTTGGAAAGATTTTTAAGGTGTATCAAATCAAGATCCAATTCATTGATGGAGGAAGATTGAGATCAGTCATCAACCCTAATCTATTCCTCAATACATATAGAACGTGTGCAGACCAAAAACTAGGTTAGAAGGAGGCGCGGCATCAAGAACACAAACTTGAAAAAATCAAGAAAAAGTGCAAGATCGAATTCAGCGTTCCAAGCATCCTCAAGGCCTTCCAGCTATCTCAATCAATTTCTGGGATTCTCAGCAAGCTAAAGCAGTCCAAAGCAAGCGTTTTCAAGCCCTATATCTCACTGTAAGTCAGTCACGATACCCAACTTTTCTTGAATTCGAATTCCATGATTTAGGCATTGATAGCATGAACTAATGGTATATTCTTGATCCTTAAGACATATGCAAGCTTGATGTATTGTTTAATTGCATTTATATGGCCTATATTGGGTTTCACCATAGTTAGGGTTTGTAGCTTCAAATTAGGATCTTGGTGTACAGGTGAAATTGGACCACGATTAGGGTACCATGAAGTTCTTGAGACTGAGATGAACGGATGGGTACCATCACCATTGATTTATTGTGCTTGTACATAATTATTGATATGGCCAGGGTTTTAGCTACGGAGAATGTCCGTTGGTATAGGTCTGTTGTCTAAAACAACAGATCCTTGGAGAAGATGAAGACGTGGCGGCCAACCATTCGCGCATTTGAATTTTCGCGCGTTTTGAATTCAGTGCTTTACTTTTCATATATTATTATTATTATGTATTTTATGAACAAACAAACACAAGTGGTGCAGTGGTGAGTGTAGTGTTGGTAATTGCTTCAAGACCTGGGTTCGAATCCCAGGTCCCCCAAATTTCTCCATATTATTTTCCTTTTCAAGATCCAGCGTGTTTACAAACCAAGGGTCCACCATACGTCTTCACAATCCAGCAAGCCAAGTGTTAGGAGACCAAAATCCAAAGGCTAGCATATGATAGACCATCATGAGGTCTAGTCAACACAACATACTGAATCTAGGAGGTCAACGTGGACTTCCATCTTTGGGCCCAGATCTGGCTATTTGCACCCCTCCAAATACTATTCAGGCCCAAATTTCTTTCTTTATATTTTTATTTTATTTTATTTCATTTGATTTATTTATATATTTTACTAACCAATTAAATTATTTTCTTTTTTATCAAAAAATCACAAAAAAATTACTTTTCATAAATTAGGTCTAGATTTTATTTTTATTAAAAAATTAATTAATTTAATTAGGTTTGTTAATTTAGATAACTTTAATTCTTTTTGTACATAATTAAAAATAATTATAATAATTAGGTTTTTTATTCCAAATTTAATTTTTCTTTCCTTTCTTAAAAATAACAAAAAACCAAAAATAGGCTATGTAATTATTTTTATTAATCAATTTAATCACTAATTAACTTGTATATTTAATTTTAAAATCTAATTCTTTTCTTAAAAAATAATTAAAAAACAACAAAAAACAAGTTTTCGTTTAATTAGGTTAGAATGGTCAAAACCCTATTTTCTTCCCGATCTTAATTTTCCTCGCGCGCTTTAATTTTATTTATCATATTGATGTAACTGCCTACAGTTTGTAATAGTTTAATTAGGACTTTTTATTTACATTTACCGCTTTACTTTTCAAGGGTTTGTTTTTGGCTATCTAAATACCCGAAGCCTTGTAATAGCTTAGTTTAAATTCCACATTTTAAATTCTGCAAATATTTAACTGTTAGATGTATGATATTAGGATGCATGACAAGAATGTATGTGATTAATTTTAAAACAGTTAGATAACCCTAAACATGTGCAAAGATAAATAATCTGAAATTGAATCACTCGCACATGCACACTCCTAATACACTCTCACTTGGTTGTCTTCGGTAAACGGTCATTGAGTATAGGATGTTTTAGTGGTCGTCCTTTTATCCAAAGATCAAAGTTGCCTCGGAAAGGTTGCCTCAGATATTGTTGCCTCGGATAATTGATCTAAGACATTAGGGTTACTACTAAGATGTCCTAACATTGCTTTAGTGATCGTACGTCCCTTTTCGAATTGACCCTTAAATTCCAATGACGGTGCTACCTACTCACTAATAGTGGGATAGCACTTTCTAAAGGAAACGAACATAGAACGATTATTTTTTTGGCTAGGTAGATTAGCTCTTAAGTACTTGCTCAATCAAAACAATTTTTTTTTCACACTTACACTCCTTTACAAACAAAGTTTTTTTCAAAAAAACACTTCATTACACTCTTGAAGACAGAAGCAAGAGTTAAATCGAAGTCAAAAACAAAAACTTTTCAAAGCACACAAACACAAAGAAAACAATTTTGAAAATGATGAGCAAGTACCTAAGAGCCCATAGATAACTACGGATAGAAAGGGTGCTAATACCTTCCCTTTCTATAATCTACCCCCCGTACTCAGAAATATCTCGAAAAAGGAATTTTTTTTTTGCTTTATTCCTTTCCTTGTTGGATAAAATAAAAGACGGTGGTGACTCTTGCTTACCGCGGCATTTTGCAAACACAAACGCAAAACGCAAACCAGCAATTCCTTAAAAAATGGAAACACGTCCCGGTTCTGGCCACCGTATCACAGAACTGGCGACTCTGCTGGGGACTTAATAAGTGTGGTGTACCTTAGGATTAGTTCATTATATTGTTTTCAGTTGTTTGATCTATTTGCTTTATCTTTGTGGGCTTTGTATCGGAGTTACTATATGTTGTACCCCAAAATTTGCCCTCGCATTTTTCCTCAAGAAATCACAGCTTCAGGCGTTTCCTGATTTTTCAAACTGGCTCAAGAATCAGTCAAACAGACGTTTCTCGTCAGTCAGACAGAATTAGGGTTTTCATTGGTTTTTCATGGCTCTAGAACAGTTCATACAGTTTGCTTAGGGTTTTGGTTGATTTTGGCTCAACTTTGATCAGGCGAACGTTTCTTTGATATTTGGTCAGGAATTAGGGTTTTTAGGCGCGGTTCCTCAGAAAGATTTAATTCTACAGTGCTTTTCAAGTTATGCTGGGATGTGGATTGAAACATTTGGATTGAGTTCGCATTGTGTGATTGAATCAGTGAAAAGATGCAATTGGATTGAATTTGCAATGTTTGGCTAAAATCAGTAAAAGGAAAACACGTTTGGGCAATTGTTGTGTTTGACTGTTGCTTTGCTTTGGATGTTGGAAGTGCCAAGTTTATTAATTGATCAATGCTGAGACAATGTTTATTTAATTATTTATTATTCTAAGATTAAATAGTTGGAATTTATTTTCAATTATCTTAATTTAAAGAATTATAAATAATAAAGTAAACAATTGGATAAAAGGAATTTTTATTTCATCTTTGAATATTTGTTACAATTGTTATTTAAATACGAGTATTCATTTACAAAGTATTTGATATTACATTTATTCAAATTTAAATAAACTATCCTAATATTTTTCTAAGTCTTCAATTCTTCATCCTCCATCTTTCGCTTTTCCTCTCCATTTGATTTTTTATCTGCAAAGAAAAGAAGAAAAAGTCAATTGAAGCGGATAAATAATTAAAAAAAAAGGGGAAGCAAACAATTAAAGTTTGGGTTCATCATTAAAAGCAAATGGCCGGGATCAGTTAACCCTCTTTGTAAATCACGGGATTTCTCCCGGTTCACAAAGAGGGATGAAAAATATTTGCAAATTAAAAATGAATGCACAAGTTAAAAATTGCACAATTCAAAGTTTGTCAAAAAAACTGCACAGTTCAAAGCAAGACAGCATATGCAAGTCAAAGTCACAATTTCAAAACTAAGTCAACAAGCTGCCAAAAGATATCTCAAAATATCAAAATACCCAAAATGCCAAAACTGTAACAAAGATGCAGGAGAGCTGAAGAAGGAAAGTATGCAGGACTAAGCTACTTATGCAAGCAAACTAATTCCCATTTCATCATTTCCAGACCAATTTGCTTTTTCAGAATTAATATATGTTAAGCAATATAATATGCTTAAGTATTGGAGAGAGAGAAGAAAAGAGGAGAAGTGTAGGCTTACTGGTTTTTGGCTTTAGGCATAAAGAAATATAAACACAGAAACTGCAATAAAACAGTGAAGCAGAAGGCAGAAATATGAAGAAATTGGAATGCAAACAAAACTGCAGCAACACAGTGGATAAAGAAGCATAGAAAAATATACAAAAACTGCACCACGGTCAGAAGCAAGGAAAAGGGAAAAAGACAAGACTGTCAAAACCTGGAAGCTCAAAAAAACAGTATAAACTGTCCAAGCCTGAAGTGTTTTACAAGCTAACAGCCTGATCAAACCAGAAAAGAACCAGCATAAGCCTTAGACCATAAAGTCCTTGCGTTTCTCAACAAGCCCAAGCTTTGAACCTGCCTGAAACCTAAAACCAGTTCACCACAACAAACCTGCTAAGCCTCTTACCTACACAAAACTTATGATAGCCAAAAAGTCTTCAAACTCTAGAAACTGTCAAAGAAATACAAACAGCAGTGTAAGCCACAAAAGCCTAAGCCACAAAAGCCATAGCCATGAACCAGAACATCAAAGCTTAAAACCTAAAAACCTTCCAAGCCTAAAACTTGCACCAGCATAAGCCTAACCTGGAAGCTTTTCAGCCTAAAAAATCCAAATATCACAACCAAACCACAGGGCCCTCAGAAAACATCATCACTGGGCCAACTAACAACAACAACACAATAGCATTCAACTCAAAGTCAGAAACGAGGAAAAGAAGCATTTCAAGGTATCAACCATCACCAACTCAGTAAGCAGGCATTAGAGAAAACGCAACAGGCCCTCAGACAAACATCATCATTGGGCCAACAACTCAATCATCAAAGCATAATAGGCATACTCAGAATAACCAAGGCATCAAGCGAAGCAACAGAAGCATACGAAGCAAAGAAGCAGCAAGAGGAAGAGGATAAAGATTTGTTTTCAGAATTTCATCACCAAAAAAAAAAGAAGTAAGACACAAATACCAGAGTACCAAGGCATCAAGCGAATCAAGCGAGCTCAACCTCACGCATATCCCTCCGTTTGGCCGTCCACAGCGCCTCCCAATCCGCTTTATCCTCCGTCTCCAAAGGGTCAAGGTAATATATTCTCTTCCCTTCCCTTTCATACCTCAAACAGAAACAACAAAAACATTTAAGATTAGTACACCAATGGAAATCAGAACATGCAAAAAAATTCAAAAATCAAAAATCAAAAACCTAAAAAAAAACGTTCCAGGTCGTTACCCTCTTCGCGTTTTGGTTTGATCCGTCCATAGAGGAAGGAAGCAGGGACGGTGGCGATGGCCGACCATAGACGGAGGGGCGTTCAGAGGCGAAGGCATGAGAACAAACGAAGAAGACGAAGAGCAAGTGAACGGCGCCTCTGCATGTTACAAACCCTAGCGCATCCCTAATGAACAATAATCACTCAAACCCCTTTGCAAATTTGTTTTGTGAAGCACGTGGGCCTTGCCCATTACAATGCCTAAGCCCACCCGGATTTGGGGTACACCCCCCTTTCTGTTTCTTTCTCTATAAATTGTGTTTGGGCCACAAGACCCCTTAAGGCCCATCTCTTTCTATACACAACTTAACCTTTTTTTTAGAATGTAAAACAAATTTTATTTTCTTTTGTTAATAAATTAAACTAACGCATTTTCTACATCAACCTTTTATTAATAATACTTTTTTTACATAGCATAATACTAATCTTGAACATAATATTTTTTCCTCAAATTTAAAATATTATTTCTTTCTCAAAATTGAAATATTTTTCTTTTCCCTATTGTATATAATACATTAATTACAATACACCAAAAACATTTTCTTTTCTAATAATACATTAATTTATACATAATTACATAATTTTTTCTTTAAAATTAATACTTTCCTTTTCTTAAGATTAAAACTTTCATTTGTACATACTTGACCAAAATGCAAAACAAAAGCATATGCTTAATAATACATTTAAGATCACATACACTTACAACTTGTAAATAAAATGCATGTACACGTACACTTACACAATACATTTTACATTTGATGCATTATACATTTGCTATACTTTGCTATACATTGATTACATTTTATTGCAATTCAATTTGGTTGTAATTATTAAAGTCTCATCCCCATTTGTGAATTTGTACCCTCACTCCCGGATACCATTTGTAATAGCGTAGACTTTAAAATTCCCGCAATTTACCGCTTTTGAATTATACCATGGTTAGACCTAGGGTTTGCATGTACATAAAATCAAACGCTAGATAACCTAATACAAGACAAATACATGAAATCAATACACAATCACACTTGCACCCCCTAGGGTAATCCCACATGTTGCCTTCCAAAATGGGCCATGCTTGCACGTCGAGTTTCTTTGGCAAAATAATCAAATGATCATAAGTCCCTCGATGACGCTTTCGAAAGTCGCCTATCAAAATGATCAAGTCCCTTCAAGCAAATTGCCAAAGACACTTGGCACCATTGCATTCATGGTCCATACGATGACCCGCGCCTGTCCCGTTAAACTTCCTAAACGCAAGATTGTCCACCAAATTCAATGGTGGAACAAAATTGTTAAAAAGGGTTGAAAACATAGAGAAAACCTTTGAGTACAATAGGGGTAGACCAAACTCTTAGTTACTTGAGATCAACTTGCAAAAAACACTTGCCTCCTTTTCAAAAACCACACTTCATACACACTTTCAAACAAACTTCCAAAAACATTTTGAAACATCTTTTCGAAAAGATACACACTTTTGTAAAACACTCAAACACGAGTCAATTACATTGGTTGCCGAAACAAAGGCGTCTATTTCAAAAACATTTTCAAAACACACACATACACCACAATTTCAAGCAATCGAAAATCAAGGCAAGTGATCTAAAAAACCAAGTAACTAAGAGCCCATGGATAACCATGGATGAAAAGGGTGCTAATACCTTCCCTTTTCATAATCTACCCCCCGAACCCACGAAATATCTCAAAAGGTTTTTGTTGTGATTTTTAACCTTTCCTTTAGGATAAAATAAAAAGTCGATGGCGACTCTTGCTAAACCGAACAAGTGCGAATACAAACGCAAAAATCAAGTCAGTTCTCCCACCGTATCACAGAACTGGCGACTCTGCTGGGGACTTTTCAAAAGTGGGGTTACCTTAGGGTTTAGATCACCTTTGTTTTCAATTGGTTGCTTTGTTTGCTTTTACATTTGTGGGCTTTGCATCGGAGTTTCATAGATCCTAACCCGGATCTGGGGGAAACCTTTTTAGGTAGCATAATCTGTGAGGGACCTGTCCGGCGTAGACCGACATGGGTGAAGCAGTGGCTACGTTGGTGTGGCACCTTAGTCTGTACCAATATCCCTTGTGTTGCAACGAGGAGAATATGGGTCTTCTAAGGAGTCATCAAACACCAACCGACCTTAGAACCCTAAATTGACCCAACTTGGCCATTTGAACAGTAGCAGTATGCTACACTCATTGAGGCTAAACTCTCGCGATGGTTCCGGCCGCAAGAAAAGATTGCGATGCTGGAGTTATGACCGATTGAGGGTAGTCAAGGATTTGAGATCCTCTAGAACCCGGTTACTTTTGATAGGACAGGTCTTAACCAACGAAACTGAAAGAGGGTAGTACCTGAACCTCATGCAAGCCTAAACTTAAGGACTTGTTTGCTTTGTGTGAATATGATTGCCTGTATATACACTCACTTGCTTTTGCATACATGTACATAACATCATAACATCATACCATAGCATTTTCAAATAAACCATTTCAAGGATCTCGAGGGGTCTGTTGATGCAGGGATACGTTGAACCAGACGTCTAACAAGGGGCAAGGGGTTCTCCTCTAACCAATGCCAATCAAAGATCAAATACAATAACTTGAATCAGGGGCTATGACCCACTCGACATGGTGAGCTTGATTCTCGTGGAAAGACATCCACCAGTGCACAGTTCTCCAATCAAAGATCAAGTGCAACAACTTGAATCGGGGGCTATGACCCACTTGACATGGTGAGCTTGATTCTTGTGGAAAGACATCCACAGGTGCACAGTTCTCCAATCAAAGATCAAGTACAACAACTTGAATCAGTGGCTATGACCCACTTGACATGGTGAGCTTGATTCTCGTGGGAAGACATCCACCGATACCAAGTTCTCTAATCCAAGAGCAAAGTTCAACCTCTAACATTTTCTTGTGTTTACCCCAAGAGATCCTTGAAAGCATGCATCCACATATCATGCATTGCATCTTGACAATTTTTCCTTTTTCAGGTTTCCTTACTCTCATACTATTTATTTCAGTAAGAGATGGCTCTAGAGCAGACTATCAAGGACCTCCAGGCTCAAAACGCTCAACTTCGAGAGATGTTCTTGAACCTATCCAAGGGATTAGAAGAGGTCAAAGTGGTCCTAATCGAGGATATGATCATGGGACTTCCGGAGGACGGCAGGGACGACTGGTTGGGGTCACGATTTGAGGTAGCCATACTGAAGGATCAACTGGCGAGTCAGAAGGCTCTTATCCAAAATCTGGCGCAAGGACAAGAAGAGCTCAGGGTTCTCGTCAACAAGCTACATCGGGACGATCAAGTGGGCCAAACATTTGAGGTTGAAGATCAAGTCGTCATTCGACCCCCTTTGAGACAAGAAGGTAAGGGAAAAGCTCCTCAACTTGCTTCGGGGTCGCAAACCCAAAAGAATCAGCTTAAGAAGGTTGCACCTAGGAGACAGTTTACAAGGTTAGGCATGTCGTTAGCTCAGGTGCTGCAACACTTGTTAAAGGCATGGCTAGTTACATTGAGGGTCCCCCATTCGAACCCTAATACTTCTGCTCCTACCTATCATCCCAATAGGAGGTGTGCATACCACTCCTATGGTCCTGAACATGACACCGAGGACTGCTGGGCCTTGAAAAACAAAACTCAGGATCTGATCGACATTGGAGTGCTAGAATTCATGCCAGACGGCGAGATGAAAATCTTCCGTTAAGGGGTTCTCCACCTGAAGTGACGAAGCTCAAACTGAAAGACTTTTGCTTCATTCGAATTTTCAAAGTTATAATCTTTTGTTATTCAAACAATTAACTGTTAATGTCAAACTCTGTTTCATTAATGCATTGCATATGTCTGTCTTGAATTCATCCATTCGTTTTCACTACTCTTGTGTTTTCTTTATGATATTTAAATCTTGATAAAAAGCTGCAAGTCTTTAGAGGGAGGATGACGAAACGATACCATAATCTCGTACAGTATGCTTTTGAACAGACCTTGCTGATGATGTACATGCGTTTCTTTCAATTCCCAAACACTGGAGTTATAAGGAAGATAATCCCTAGTCAACCCCTTTGAGCCAAAGAAGTAGGAGTTTTCTGTTCTAAACAATCGAAACCTTTGATATAAACCTGGGGCAGGGTAGTATCTCAGTTAATTCAAAGAAAATGCACATTGAAGTCGCAAACTCTCAGTTTGTAACACAACTAACGACGTCAAAAACAAAAGAAAGCATTCCTTTGGAATCAAAAGACAAGGGTGGTTCCCTATCACATAGGAAGCCAAGCCAAAACTTGTAAAGGAGGCTTAAGAAAACTAGGGCATCCCGCTGACTGTAATCTCGAAAATGGGAACAGTCAGACAAAAGTTAGGGATAACAAATCAAAATCAAAATAGTGAGGTCATTACAAATCCTCAACAACATGAAAAATGTTGCAAAGAAAAAGGAGATGATGACTGTCTCCCAATTCAATTGGTGAACCATCACCCAAAAAGTCGTTCCAAACTCAAAACAGAGTGCGACGCACAATTAACTGAGCTTAGGTTTGAAGAACATCACAAAGAGCGGGTGGGTACAAATATACTTTGAGCCTTTATCCTTTGTTTCTTAAACCGTGAACCAGGCCACGTTACAACCCTTCAAAAGTCCTAATTGAAGCATGGGTTAGTTCGAAAGAATACTGTTACAAAAGGTATCCTGACTCCTGTAAGGCTTTGCTCTAAAATCTTGTGTTGACTTGCCTTATAAAAAGTTTTCTGCTAAAAAACGCATTTTGCAAAACTTCTAGACAAACATAAACTTTGCATTGTTTGAATATCACTGTTCGCATTTGGCTTTTGTTTGACAGCGAAGAAATTCATACAACGAATGTTCGGAGAAACGAAAACTCTCTCAGTGAACAAAAAAAATCACTTCAAAGGATGACACCTCCAACGACAAATCTCCTATCAACAAGGGGCACGACATGTCACCATCAAGTTAACCTGGGGCAGTCCAGTCAAGGTTTCAACAGATCTTTCAAGTTCAGTTAACCTGGGGCAGTCCAGTCAAGAGTTCAGCAAAATCTCTCAATTGTAGATTAACTTGGGGCAAGGCTCCATCACCATCACTTGGGGCATTCGAATGTCAAATCTCAAGGGTTACGAACAGTCCAAGTTTCCTGGCAATACCACAAAGCACCCGGTGCTAGGGGCAGTGATGAAACCTCTCCGAAATCTTTCTGAAAAGAAATTCAAGCGTCCTCGAGAAGATGTCACCTCTCCAGTAGATCGACAGCAGGGTTTATTTCCCCAACAACGTCAGGATTCCCCAGCCTGAGGTTGCCTCTTCGACTACTACAATTCAAAGGACCACAACTCCCCTTCCCCAATACAGTCTGAAAAGTTTCCCCAGGAAAGTTGAATCATCCTCCCCAGTAGATTCTGAAGCTTATCCCTTGCAGAGTACGAACGCATCTCCCCGGCTTCATTCAAAGGTTATTTCCCACCAGAGCTTACAACTGGGTTATCCTCACCTAATTACCACGGAAAGATCGTCCTCGGAGAAGTTCTTCCTATCCCCAGCGGAGTTCATCAAGTTCCCCAACATAACTTATCAGCGGAATCCCCAGCAGAGTTTGTCGTTGAAATCCCCAGCGGAAACGAAGAACTCTACTCTTCAACATCAGCCCAGGATTTGATTCCCCGGCCAGTCGTCAAGGATTTATTTTCCTAGACAAAAATACATTCATAGACATTTCACATTTCATACATCTTGCTTACATACATGACGCGTGCATATACGCATCATAACACACAATCTCATTTATTCTTGAGAACATCATGACATCATGCATTTCATACATCATAACATTGCATACAACTGATGTTTTCCGTTTTCAGAAAAAAGATCAATCCAAAAGATGATTACTATCAACTATCACAATTCCAGATTCGATTCCTGTATCCAGCCAGGGCACGTCTGAAGAGTTTGAAGATTCGATTCCTGTATCCAGCCAGGGCATATCTGTTGATGACTAATTCCAGATTCGATTCCTGTATCCAGCCAGGGCACGTCTGAAGAGTTTGAAGATTTGATTCCTGTATCCAGCCAGGGCATATCTGTTGACGACTAATTCCAGATTTGATTCCTGTATCCAGCCAGGGCACGTTTGAAGAGTTTGAAGATTCGATTCCTGTATCCATCCAGGGCATATTTGTTGACGACTAATTCCAGATTCGATTCCTGTATCCAGCCAGGGCACGTCTGAAGAGTTTGAAGATTCGATTCTTGTATCCAGCCAGGGCATATCTGTTGACGACTAATTCCAGATTCGATTCCTGTATCCAGCCAGGGCACGTCTGAAGAGTTTGAAGATTCGATTCTTGTATCCATCCAGGGCATATCTGTTGACGACTAATTCCAGATTCGATTCCTGTATCCAGCCAGGGCACGTCTGAAGAGTTTGAAGATTCGATTCATGTATCCAGCCAGGGCATATCTGTTGACGACTAATTCCAGATTCGATTCCTGTATCCAGCCAGGGCACGTCTGAAGAGTTTGAAGATTCGATTCCTGTATCCAGCCAGGGCATATCTGTTGACGACTAATTCCAGATTTGATTCCTGTATCCAGCCAGGGCACGTCTGAAGAGTTTGAAGATTCGATTCCTGTATCCAGCCAGGGCATATCTGTTGACGACTAATTCCAGATTCGATTCCTGTATCCAGCCAGGGCATATCTGTTGACGACTAATTCCAGATTTGATTCCTGTATCTAGCCAGGGCACATTTGTGAGCAACCAATTGTGGATTCGACACCTGTATCCAGCCAGGGCATATCTGCATGAAGAGTCTGAAGATCAACGTCTGTAACAAACCAGGAAACATCTTCCTTTCTCAAAGTACGCAAGTTCTCGCTAAGGAATCTCTTACGCGATCAACACTTCTAAATGGCATCTTTAAGCCCATTTCCAGATGGCATCTATAAGCCCATCCTCCTACCAGCAGTCACTAGATGGTATCTTTAAGCCCATCACCAGATGGCATCTTTAAGCCCATCACCAAATGGCATCTATAAGCCCATTCTCCTCAACAAACACTTTCAAATGGCATCTTTAAGCCCATTTCCAGATGGCATCTATAAGCCCATCCTCCTACCAGCAGTCACTAGATGGCATCTTTAAGCCCATCACCAGATGGCATCTTTAAGCCCATCACCAAATGGCATCTATAAGCCCATTCTCCTCAACAAACATTTCTAAATGGCATCTTTAAGCCCATTTCCAGATGGCATCTATAAGCCCATCCTCCTACCAGCAGTCACTAGATGGCATCTTTAAGCCCATCACCAAATGGCATCTGTAAGCCCATTCCCTCTACCATCACATCGCTGAGTGCAAATTTTCTGGGCACTTTAGTGTCCAATCTCCTTTTACCTTCGAGTCGCGAAATGCAAACTTGCCAATCTAACTCTCCAGGTTCAAGAAGATTGAACAGGGGCAACTGTTGTACCCCAAAATTTGCCCTCGCATTTTTCCTCAAGAAATCACAGCTTCAGGCGTTTCCTGATTTTTCAAACTGGCTCAAGAATCAGTCAAACAGACGTTTCTCGTCAGTCAGACAGAATTAGGGTTTTCATTGGTTTTTCATGGCTCTAGAACAGTTCATACAGTTTGCTTAGGGTTTTGGTTGATTTTGGCTCAACTTTGATCAGGCGAACGTTTCTTTGATATTTGGTCAGGAATTAGGGTTTTTAGGCGCGGTTCCTCAGAAAGATTTAATTCTATAGTGCTTTTCAAGTTATGCTGGGATGTGGATTGAAACATTTGGATTGAGTTCGTATTGTGTGATTGAATCAGTGAAAGATGCAATTGGATTGAATTTGCAATGTTTGGCTAAAATCAGTAAAAGGAAAACACGTATGGGCAATTGTTGTGTTTGACTGTTGCTTTGCTTTGGATGTTGGAAGTGCCAAGTTTATTAATTGATCAATGCTGAGACAATGTTTATTTAATTATTTATTATTCTAAGATTAAATAGTTGGAATTTATTTTCAATTATCTTAATTTAAAGAATTATAAATAATAAAGTAAACAATTGGATAAAAGGAATTTTTATTTCATCTTTGAATATTTGTTACAATTGTTATTTAAATACGAGTATTCATTTACAAAGTATTTGATATTACATTTATTCAAATTTAAATAAACTATCCTAATATTTTTCTAAGTCTTCAATTCTTCATCCTCCATCTTTCGCTTTTCCTCTCCATTTGATTTTTTATCTGCAAAGAAAAGAAGAAAAAGTCAATTGAAGCGGATAAATAATTAAAAAAAAAGGGGAAGCAAACAATTAAAGTTTAGGTTCATCATTAAAAGCAAATGGCCAGGATCAGTTAACCCTCTCTGCAAATCACGGGATTTCTCCCGGTTCACAAAGAGGGATGAAAAATATTTGCAAATTAAAAATGAATGCACAAGTTAAAAATTGCACAATTCAAAGTTTGTCAAAAAAACTGCACAGTTCAAAGCAAGACAGCATATGCAAGTCAAAGTCACAATTTCAAAACTAAGTCAACAAGCTGCCAAAAGATATCTCAAAATATCAAAATACCCAAAATGCCAAAACTGTAACAAAGATGCAGGAGAGCTGAAGAAGGAAAGTATGCAGGACTAAGCTACTTATGCAAGCAAACTAATTCCCATTTCATCATTTCCAGACCAATTTGCTTTTTCAGAATTAATATATGTTAAGCAATATAATATGCTTAAGTATTGGAGAGAGAGAAGAAAAGAGGAGAAGTGTAGGCTTACTGGTTTTTGGCTTTAGGCATAAAGAAATATAAACACAGAAACTGCAATAAAACAGTGAAGCAGAAGGCAGAAATATGAAGAAATTGGAATGCAAACAAAACTGCAGCAACACAGTGGATAAAAAATCATAGAAAAATATACAAAAACTGCACCACGGTCAGAAGCAAGGAAAAGGGAAAAAGACAAGACTGTCAAAACCTGGAATCTCAAAAAAACAGTATAAATTGTCCAAGCCTGAAGTGTTTTACAAGCTAACAGCCTGATCAAACCAGAAAAGAACCAGCATAAGCCTTAGACCATAAAGTCCTTGCGTTTCTCAACAAGCCCAAGCTTTGAACCTGCCTGAAACCTAAAACCAGTTCACCACAACAAACCTGCTAAGCCTCTTACCTGCACAAAACTTATGATAGCCAAAAAGTCTTCAAACTCTAGAAACTGTCAAAGAAATACAAACAGCAGTGTAAGCCACAAAAGCCTAAGCCACAAAAGCCATAGCCATGAACCAGAACATCAAAGCTTAAAACCTAAAAACCTTCCAAGCCTGAAACTTGCACCAGCATAAGCCTAACTTGGAAGCTTTTCAGCCTAAAAAATCCAAATATCATAACCAAACCACAGGGCCCTTAGAAAACATCATCACTGGGCCAACTAACAACAACAACACAATAGCATTCAACTCAAAGTCAGAAACAAGGAAAAGAAGCATTTCAAGGTATCAACCATCACCAACTCAGTAAGCAGGCATTAGAGACAATGCAACAGGCCCTCAGATAAACATCATCATTGGGCCAACAACTCAATCATCAAAGCATAACAGGCATACTCAGAATAACCAAGGCATCAAGCGAAGCAACAGAAGCATACGAAGCAAAGAAGCAGCAAGAGGAAGAGGATAAAGATTTTTTTTCAGAATTTCATCACCAAACAAAAAGAAGTAAGACACAAATACCAGAGTACCAAGGCATCAAGCGAAGCAAGCGAGCTCAACCTCACGCATATCCCTCCGTTTGGCCGTCCACAGCGCCTCCCAATCCGCTTTATCCTCCGTCTTCAAAGGGTCAAGGTAATATATTCTCTTCCCTTCCCTTTCATACCTCAAACAGAAACAACAAAAACATTTAAGATCAGTACACCAATGGAAATCAGAACATGCAAAAAAATTCAAAAATCAAAAATCAAAAACCTAAAAAAAAACGTTCTAGGTCGTTACCCTCTTCGCGTTTTGGTTTGATCCGTCCATAGAGGAAGGAAGCAGGGACGGTGGCGATGGCCGGCCATAGACGGAGGGGCGTTCAGAGGCGAAGGCATGAGAACGAACGAAGAAGACGAAGAGCAAGTGAACGGCGCCTCTGCATGTTGCAAACCCTAGCGCATCCCTAATGAACAATAATCACTCAAACCCCTTTGCAAATTTGTTTTGTGAAGCACGTGGGCCTTGCCCATTACAATGCCTAAGCCCACCCGGATTTGGGGTACACCCCCCTTTCTGTTTCTTTCTCTATAAATTGTGTTTGGGCCACAAGACCCCTTAAGGCCCATCTCTTTCTATACACAACTTAACCTTTTTTTTTAGAATGTAAAACAAATTTTATTTTCTTTTGTTAATAAATTAAACTAACGCATTTTCTACATCAACATTTTATTAATAATACTTTTTTTACATAGCATAATACTAATCTTGAACATAATATTTTTTCCTCAAATTTAAAATATTATTTCTTTCTCAAAATTGAAATATTTTTCTTTTCCCTATTGTATATAATACATTAATTACAATACACCAAAAACATTTTCTTTTCTAATAATACATTAATTTGTACATAATTACATAATTTTTTCTTTAAAATTAATACTTTCCTTTTCTTAAGATTAAAACTTTCATTTGTACATACTTGACCAAAATGCAAAACAAAAGCATATGCTTAATAATACATTTAAGATCACATACACTTACAACTTGTAAATAAAATACATGTACACGTACACTTACACAATACATTTTACATTTGATGCATTATACATTTGTTATACTTTGCTATACATTGATTACATTTGATTGCAATTCAATTTGGTTGTAATTATTAAAGTCTCATCCCCATTTGTGAGTTTGTACCCTCACTCCCGGATACCATTTGTAATAGCGTAGACTTTAAAATTCCCGCAATTTACCGCTTTCGAATTATACCATGGTTAGACCTAGGGTTTTCATGTACATAAAATCAAACGCTAGATAACCTAATACAAGACAAATACATGAAATCAATACACAATCACACTTGCACCCCTAGGGTAATCCCACATGTTGCCTTCCAAAATGGGCCACGCTTGCACGTCGAGTTTCTTTGGCAAAACAATCAAATGATCATAAGTCCCTCGATGACGCTTTCGAAAGTCGCCTATCAAAATGATCAAGTCCCTTCAAGCAAATTGCCAAACACACTTGGCACCATTGCATTCATGGTCCATACGATGACCCGCGCCCGTCCCGTTAAACTTCCTAAACGCAAGATTGTCCACCAAATTCAATGGTGGAACAAAATTGTTAAAAAGGATTGAAAACATAGAGAAAACCTTTGAGTACAATAGGGGTAGACCAAACTCTTAGTTACTTGAGATCAACTTGCAAAAAACACTTGCCTCCTTTTCAAAAACCACACTTCATACACACTTTCAAACAAACTTCCAAAAACATTTTGAAACATCTTTTCGAAAAGATACACACTTTTGTAAAACACTCAAACACGAGTCAATTACATTGGTTGCCGAAACAAAGGCGTCTATTTCAAAAACATTTTCAAAACACACACATACACCACAATTTCAAGCAATCGAAAATCAAGGCAAGTGATCTAAAAAACCAAGTAACTAAGAGCCCATGGATAACCATGGATGAAAAGGGTGCTAATACCTTCCCTTTTCATAATCTACCCCCCGAACCCACGAAATATCTCAAAAGGTTTTTGCTGTGCTTTTTAACCTTTCCTTTAGGATAAAATAAAAAGTCGGTGGCGACTCTTGCTAAACCGAACAAGTGCGAATACAAACGCAAAACTCAAGTCAGTTCTCCCACCGTATCACACTATAGATCCTAACCCAGATCTGGGGATACCTTTTAGGTAAGTAGAAGTAGACTGTGAGGGAACTGTACGGCGTAGACTGATACGGTTGAAGCAGTAGCTACATTGGTGTGACACATTAGTTGGTACCGATATCCCTTGTGGAGGAACAAGGAGAGTATGGGGCTGCTAATGGGTCATTAAGCATCAACTGACCTTAGGACCTATAATTGACCAACTTGGACATAGAAAGGTAGCAGAATTCTACACACATTGAGACCATACTCTCGCGATGGTTTCGGCCGCAAGAAAAGGTTGCTAAGCTGAAACTATGATCGATCGAGGATGGTCAGTGATATTGAGAACCTCTAGAACCCGGTTACTATTACTATGATAGGTTAAACCAACTAAACTGCAAGAGGGTAGTACCTAAACTCCATGCCAGCCTGAAATTTAAGGGCTATTATGTGACTTGTTTTCCCTTACCATGTTTTCTATCTGTGATACTCGTGGTGTGTTTTTATCATGACATCATGCATCATGACATCGCATGCATATTTCATTAGACTAACCATTTCAAAGACCAAGGGGATTCATCTTTGTTTTGTTTTGCAGATCATGGCTTCGATGCGCAGAAATACCATTTGGATCAACTTCGTGCAGATACATGTTCAGCTTAGAGATTTGGTTTCAAAAGTTCCTGATACTTCTTCCTTTGTTAGAAGACATGGTCATCTTCTCATCCTGGTCACCTCCAAGTTGGATGAGAAAATGATGAGCGTCTTGTTCCAGTTCTTTGACCCGTTGCATCACTGTTTCACCTTCCCGGACTATCAGCTAGTCCATACTTTGGAGGAGTTCTATGATTTACTTGGCATATCTATTCTAGAGCAGACACCATTTACAGGTTTGGAGATAGCTCCTAGGCCAGAGGATATTGCTTCATCCCTCCATCTAACAATGGATGATGTAGTATCTAACTGGGAGACTCAGAGTGGGATAAAAGGTTTCTTGGCTAAGTTTTTGATTGATCAAGCTCAACAGTTCTGGGATAGTTTGGATTTTCAAGCATTTGAAGACATCCTGGCTCTCCTCATCTATGGCCTGGTTCTGTTCCCAAATTCAGATTCTTTTGTCGATGTGAACGCAGTCAAGATCTTCATGTCCCGTAACCTAGTGCCTACACTCTTGGGTGATATTCTGCATGCTCTTTATACCCGTACCGTTCGGAAAAGGGGAACTCTCATGTGTTGTACACCGCTGCTGGCGAGGTGGTTTATTTCTCACCTCCCCAAATTTGTATTGAAAAATGAGGAAGGTATGGGTTAGGCTTACAGAATCATATCCCTTGCTCATACGGACATCCTTTGGAGTACTAAAGATATGGAAAAAGTAGTTGTCATTGATCGGTGTGGGGAATACCCCAATGTTCCATTGCTGGGAATTAGAGGAGGAATAACCTATAATCCTTGTTTGGCCTTACGACAGTTTGGACGAGCTCGAAGGGACGATCCTCATGAGTTGCTGCTTCAAGACATTGTCTTTGACTTCAAGGGGATGTTGAGGGACATCGCCGCAGATTTATACGAGCCTGGGATAGGGTGAACTGGTCTGATCCACATGAGCTAGGAATGAAGACTTATCTCCCAATGCAACCGTATCTCCAGTGGGTTCGAGCCCGTGCTCAAAAGCTGGGGATGCCATATGAAGTTGTTTTGTCGGTGATTATAGAGCATACTGATGAAGAAGGGGTTCCTTATACAATCCTCCATCCTCATATGCCTACTGATCTGGGGGCATTGAAGAGGTCTTGGATCCAGTTAAGGGAAGAACGGGATACCTACAGAGAGAAGTATCATGAGCAGGAACGGAAGATCCTGAAGCTTACAAGGCAGCTAGAGACTGAGAGGACAATCAATGATTATGTCAACACTAAAGGAAAATGACCATGGGAATTATGATGTCTTTTATTGTTTCCAGTTTAGATTTGCTTTTCAGTATTTCTTTTGTAACGCCTTAAAGGAATTTGTTAAACATTGTTTCAAGTTTTAATCTAATAAAAGTGTGTTTTATTTTAGTTTACAAATTTGAATCTCCCTAAGTCTTTGAAATCATTTCATACGCATTCCATTCCCATGCACCTCATTACAGGTACCATTACAGGTTTCTTATCTTCTTCGCTGTTTATTTCAGCACATCATGTCTTCTGAAACATCTACTGATCAAGCCATTAAGGCTCTTCAAGCTCAGAATGCTCAGTTCCATGAAATGTTCTTGAACTTGGCCAAGAGTCAACAAGATCTGAAGACTCTTATCTTGAAGGACAAGAAGAAGAAGAAGAAGAAGAAGGTGGTCCTCCTGAATATGGGTCACAGGTTGAAATAGGAAGTTGATTTATCCCATTCATCGGGAGGGGGAGAGAATCAATAGGAAAGGAAGGGTTTTAGACCTGTGGTTTTTGACAATGACATTTACTTTGATGAAGACCAATATCTTCCGACTGAGGATAGGTATAAGCAACTTGAAGACCGGTTAAGCGCAATGGAGATCCAGAAAGTCCCTGGTCTGGACTTCAGAGATTTGGGTTTGGCATCTGGGGTGGTAATCCCACACAAGTTTAAAGCCTCTGTCTTTGCTAATTACGACGGCGTCTCCTACCCGAAGTTACACCTCCGTTCGTACGTCAGAAAGATTCAACCATATACTGTGTGATACGGTGGGAGAACTGACTTGAGGTTTTGCGTTTGTTTTCGCAAATGTTTCGGTTGAGCAAGAGTCGCCACCGACTTTTTATTTTATCCTAAGGAAAGGTTAAAAAGCACAGCAAAAACCTTTGAGATGTTTTCTTGGGTTCGGGGAGTAGATTATAGAAAGGGAAGGTATTAACACCCCTTCTATCCATGGTTATCCATGGGCTCTTAGTTACTTGCTTAGATCACTTGCCTTTTGTTTTCAATTGTTTGAAATGGTGCTTGTGTGTGTGGGTTTGAAGATGTTTTGAAAAGAAGCCAATGTGGTGGCAACCTTTGTAATGATCCATGTTGGGATGTATACAAAGGTGTACGTCTTTTGAAAAGGTTTTCATTTTGTTTGTGAAAATTGTTTTGAAAGTGTTGTGAGGTGTGTTTTAGAAAATAGGCGAGTGTTTTGTTTTTGCAAGTTGATTCAAGTAACTAAGAGGTTATCTACTCCTAAATTTCTCAAAGATTATTGCTATGTTTTAACCCTTTTAACAAGTTTGTTCCACCATTGTATTTGGTAGACAATCTCATGTTAGGATGTGAAAGGGACGGGCGCGGGTCATCGTTTAGACCATAATTGCAATGGTGCTAAATATCTTTAGGCAATTTTCTTAAGGGACTTGATCATTTGCTTAGGCGACATTTTGAAAGCGTCATCGAGGGACTATGATCATTTGATTTGTGTTTGTTTTGCCCAAAGAGACCTAACATGCAATATGGCCCAATTTTGAAAGGCAACAAGTGGAATACCCTAGGGGGTGCAAGTGTGATTTGTGTGTTCATTTTCATGCTTGTTTGTCTTGAGATTAGGTCATAACTATTTTGTCGTTTTTAGCATACAAACCCTAATTCTAACATGGTATGATTAGAAAGCAATAAAGTGCGAAAATAAATTTACTAAGCTATTACAAAACCAAATATGGGAAGGGGGGTACAAATGTTCAAATGGGGGATATTTAGACAAGAAATTTAAACCTAAAACTATTACATCAATATTGAATATTTACAAGATGATTAATTTACATTGATTAGATAAAATAAGACAAATATGCAAGAATGCAAAAAGAAGAATTTTTATAGGTATGAAAAAAGAATTATTCATGTAAAATAAAAAGAAAATAAAAGGGTATTATTTTTGAGTATTTTCATATTTTAGGGTAAAACCCTAATTCTATTTAAATAAAATGTATTATTATTTAATTTAATACAAGTATTTATTTATTATGTACAAAAATAAAATAAAGTGAAGTATTTGCCAAAATGTATTTTTATATTAAATATTAATAATAATAATAAAAAAGAACAAAAGTGTATATATTTTGTATTTACCCTAAATATATTAATAAATATATGTATATATGTATTATTTTAAATATGTGTTAAATAATAATAATTAATTAATTTTTTTAATATTTGTAAAAAGGTATTTTTTTTATGTAAAATATTTTCAGAAGGAAAAATAAAATAAAATGAAAATAAAAGTATTTTTACATATTTCTCAATATTTTAATGAAATGTAATATATTCATTTATTTATGTATTAATCAAAAGAAAATAACATAAATACCTAATAAATTAAAAAATGGTGAGAAAAAAGATTTTTATATTTTTAATAACATGAGAAAAAATAAATGAATCAATCAAAAAAGAAAAAAAGTCAGAAATCATTAAAAATAAGTGAAATGGGCTCAGGGGGTTCAAAAGCAATTATGTGGTGCAAAAAGCAATAACCAAACAGGCCCAGCCCAGGAAACTCCTTCTTCAACCTCCAGACTGTATGAACAACAATGAACACGCGTTTTCTATCTTCCAATTCCTGGACTTTCAAGCAAAACTCATAACATGAAAAGTGTAGAGCATTAAGAGACGAATTCAGGGATATAAAGAACTTGACTTAACTCTCTAAGATGAGGGAGAATTTCTTCTCCCCCAATTTCTGACCTAGTTTTTCATCAATGTTCAGAACCAAAATTCTCTAAGCATACATAATATAAATGAAATCTAATCATATGGGCATGTTCAGGGCTATGATTGTGACATGTTTCCTTCACAAACCTAAAGCTAACAATGCCTATACTGAGAGATAGAACTTCATGAATGTACCTGTTCAGTTGGAATCGTGCTTTGCAATGGAGGAGTTTTCAGAGCAAGATGATGATTTGTATAGCTTCCTTGAAGTGTGAGGATGCTATTCCAAGTTCTACTTTGTCTTGAAACTCCCTGAATCGTGCTAGAGAACTTCTACTGCAAAACAGAAAAATAAAAATGGTGAAGTGGCTTGGAGGTGTTACAGATCGTGTTTTGGCTTTTGGTTAGCTTGCATAGATGGTAGGGAAGGTGTGTGAACTGGTTTGGGCAAGAATGCTTGAAGGGATTGAGAGGTGATACTCAAACTGCAGGCCTTGCCCTGTTTTTGCAGTTTGAGAGTGATTCTGAGATTGAGGGTGTTTTGGAGGCTAAGGGCTTGTGTATTAGCTTGGTTCTGATGTGTGGAATGTGTTTGATAAGTTTGTCTAAGTGTTCTTTAGCTGATATGGTAGTTGGTACAAGTTATGCTCTCTTTCTTGAACTTGAAGCAAACAAAAGCCACTTGATGATTCTAGCCTGTACAGGCCCTCACACTATGCTGCAATCCCTTGCCTTGATCAGTGCAATTTGCTCACAAACTTGTGCCAAGAAGATTTGGACTGTACCACTTGGATTGCAAACTTGACATAAAGTTCTCCTTTTCAAAAATGGAAATAGTGCTTTTTCTAGTTTAGGGTTAATTCTCCATGTAATGTCCAAATGCTTAGAATAACAACTTGGCACAATGGTTTTGCATTAAATTTATGAGTGTCAAAGGGTTTTAGGACCTGTAATGTAGCTTAAGCATGCTGAGATCAAAATGCATAGTGTTATGAACATGTACATGGCCAAGAACAAAAGTGACTTTTTCCCATTTTGCAAAATTCGATTCTCCCTAACCATGAGGTTGTTTGAGAAGTTCTTGGACATTTTGGAAAGCTTGGAATGTGTAATACAATCCATCTTTGAAATGCAAATTGAAATTCCAAGTGGAAGTGTATGGAAAATGGCCTGGAAGTTAGGTAGAAAACCTTGTCAAAAAGGTCAAATTTTCACTAAGTTATGAATGGTTTAGTGCCCTTATTCAAAAATTTGTAACTTGAGATACAAGCCTCATTTGGGAAAACTTAGTGAATAAAAGTTGTAGATTATGCAACAAGCTACAACTTTCATGTTTTGACTTTTGTTTGAATCCAAATGAATCTTGGTAAAAAAGTGGGGCAAAGTTGGGAAAAAATTAGGGTTTTCCATAACTTAGAAAAATTCTAAGTTATGAAAAATTCCATTTCAAACCCTAATTTGCATTTCTTGGTTTCTTGGTGAACAAGTTTCATGATTTGGCATGTTTTGATGAAAAATGAATCTTGACACTTGATTTTGACCAAAAAGTCAAAGTTTGACTTTTCAGTATACAGTCAAAATTGATCAATTGACTGGGAAATTCAACTGTCAATCTTGTGTACTTGGGATCTTTTGAACTTGTTGAGCATGTCAAGATAATTCCATGGGGTCCTTGAGTCCATATGTGAGCTTGGTTTGCCATTGGCTAGGTCAAACAGTCAAAAATTGCCTTTGTGCAGTCAAAACCCTAAAAATGACCATTTTGCCCTTTTGATGATCTGATCAAATTTCTTGAGGAATTGTGATCCAAACTTGATCAAATGGTCCATGTGAGTTCATAATGTTGATGTGGGTCAATTTTCATGAGATTTGACTGTCAATTGGCCACATTTGACTTTTTCCCAATACAGTTGATTTCTAGGTCAACTGTCCTATTGACTGGGCAAAATTTGGAGTCAAGACTTGAAACTTGGTATGGATAAACTTGGGAGTCCAACATGAAGCATGAAAGTCATCTTAGGCATTTTAGGTCAAAATATCTTTGTGCAAACACAAACCCTAATTTGGGTCAACAGTGCAAAGAGAAATCTTGAGCAGAGGAAACCCTAACTGGATCTTGAGCTCCAAGGGTTTTGTGATGAGAACATGTTGAGGAAATGGGAGGGAAAATTTTGGGGTACAACAGTTGCCCCTGTTCAATCTTCTTGAACCTGAAGAGTTAGATTGGCAAGTTTGCCTTTCGTGACTCGAGGGTAAAAGGAGATTGGACACTAGAGTGCCCGGAAATTTGCACTCGCATGTTGAAGTATCAGCAATGTGATGTCGGGAATGGGCTTATAGATGCCATTTGGAGATGTGACAGCAACTTGTCGGGAATGGGCTTATAGATGCCATTTGGAAGTGTTGATCGCATAAGAGATTCCTTAGCGAGAACTCGTGTGTCTGGGAAAGACAGATGTTTTCCTGGCTTGTTACAGGTGTTTGATCTTCAATCTCCTGATGTAGATATGCCCTGGCTAGATACAGGTATCGAATCTACAATCGGTTGCTCACAGATGTACCCTGGCTGGATACAGGAATCGAATCCGGAAATAGTTGTCAACAGATATGCCCTGGCTGGATACAGGAATCGAATCTTCGAACTCTTCAGACGTGCCCTGGCTAGATACAGGAATCGAGTCTGGAAATGTGGTTAACAGATGTGCCCTGGCTGGATACAGGAATCGAATCTTCGAACTCTTCAGACGTGTCCTGGCTAGATACAGGAATCGAGTCTGGAAATGTGACAGTTGATAGATATGCCCTGGCTGGCTGCAGGAATCGAATCTTTGAACTCTTCAGACGTGCCCTGGCTAGATACAGGAATCGAGTCTGGAAACTGATCACTCTCAGATGTGCCCTGGCTAGATACAGGTATCGAATCTGGAATTGTGGCAGTTGAAGGTAGTTGTCTTTGGGATTGTCTATTTCCCTGAAAAGGCAAAAATACAAGTTGTATGCAATGTCATGATGTATGATATGCATGATGTCATAATTTTCAACATGAGATAGTGTTGTATGCACTTTATCATGTATGTAAGCAAGATGTCTGAAAGTGTGAAATGTTTATGAATGTAATTTCGTCTTTAGGAAAATAAATCCTTGACGACCGGCCGGGGAATTGTTCTGTGGAAGAGATACTTCGCTGGAGTTTGACAAAAGCTTCACTGAGGGTTTCAATGATGAACTCCGTTGGGGATACCAAAGATAAACTCCGCTGGGGATACCAAAGATAAACTCCGCTGGGGATTGAAAGAACTTGGCCGAGGATGATCTTCTGTGGCAATTAGCTGAGGATAACCCAGTTATAAGCCCTTGTGAGGAATAACTTTGAATAAAGCTCGGGAGAGATGTCCGTACTCTGCAGGGGATAAGCTTCCAGAATCTACTGGGGAGAAGCCTCCTGCCGGGGAAACGAATTCCACTTTCCTGGGGAACCTTTTGGATCGGACTCTCCTGGGGAAATTTGGAACGTCTGTATACCGCCGGGGAACAATCTTAGATCAAGACTGTCGGGGATGCTTGCTGATGAATGCCTATACTCCACTGGGGAATGTTGTGCCTTTGCAGGATTGACGGGGAACCAACTCTGCTTGGGGAAAGTAATGCTGACTTGCTGGGGAAATAGGGTACCCATTGTAGGGCTGATGTGTTGCTGAAACTTATCTTACTCTGTGGGGAGTTGAGATAACTTGGTCACATTCTTCAGTTGAACCTATCTTGGTACCTTGGCGGACAAAGCAACCAGACTGCATCAGACAACTCCACATTGCCCCTGCTTCTGATGTCACTTGTAATTTAGTCTTTTGTTTCATATGCAAATATTTATGAATCAGCAATTTAATGTCAAATGCATATATCAAAAATGAACATTGGACGTTCTTCGCAAGACAAAACAGAAAAAAAGAAAGAAAACAATGGCGATTTGTATGGACAAGTGAATTTGTATTGATTTGAATTTTGCCTGTGAATAGGCGTTTTTGTACAAGAGGCTGACATCCTAGTAAGAGGATGCCGCCAAATAACATAGAGTTTACAATTTTGAAAAGAAAATAAAACAACTATGTGAACAATCCCACTGGGTTCCAACTCTGCTATCGCCTTTATGTCTTCAAGCGTCTCATCACTTTGTTGTCTAGTTGAAGATGAAGTTGATTGGTTGATGCCGAAGTCTGAGCCAGATAGTTGATGCCGAATTCCGGATGCGAAGTGATCCAATGAGACATAGTGTTACGCTTTATCCCTAACTTTTGCCTGGACCGCCCTTTCGGGTTTTCAGTCCACCAGGATACCCATTTTTGCCCAAGCCGCCTTTTCAGGTTTTCGACTTGCCGGGTGTACAGATTTTTTTATTTCATCCCTTATTTTTGCCCGAACCCTTTTGGTTCGCCGGGAAGCCCTTATTTTTGCCTAGGTATGTCAACCTAGCGGGTCTTTTTATTTATGCGTAGTATCTTTTTACTATGTCTGCATTGGCAGGGTGAGGAAGGTCGTCACCATCCATGGTGGTTAGGATCATGGCTCCTCCTGAGAACACATGTTTAACCATAAATGGCCCTTCGTAAGTAGGGGTCCATTTGCCCCGGGGATCACTTTGAGGAAGGATGATGCGTTTGATGACCAGGTCCCCAACTTGATACTCTTGTGGTCTGAATTTCTTGTTAAATGCCCTGATCATTCGTTTTTGATACGTTTGACCATGACAGATGGCGGTGAGTCTCTTTTCGTCAATCAAGTTTAATTGATCAAGTCGAGTTTGGATCCAGTCCTCTTCATTCAAGTCTGCATCCTTCATTATTCGGAGGGAGGGTATCTGGACTTCAATTGGCAAGACTGCTTCCATGCCATAGACCAAAGAGAAAGGTGTTGCCCCGGTTGACGTCCTTGCTGAGGTACGGTACCCATGAAGAGCGAACGGTAACATCTCGTGCCAATCTTTATAGGTCACTGTCATCTTCTGCACAATTTTCTTGATATTCTTATTAGCTGCTTCTACAGCTCCATTCATCTTCGGCCGGTAAGGAGAAGAGTTATGATGCTGTATTTTGAATTGTTCGCAGAGTTCAGTGATCATCTTGTTATTGAGATTGGTACCGTTGTCCGTAATGATTCTCTCTAGGACACCATACCGACAGATCAGATTATGCCGGATGAAACGTGCCACGGCGCTCTTGGTTACCGTGGCGTAGGAAGCTACCTCAACCCACTTCGTGAAGTAATCGATCGCCACCAAGATGAAGCGATGCCCGTTGGTTGCCGTTGGTCGGATCTCACCGATCATATCGATGCCCCACATTGCGAAAGGCCAAGGTGCCGTTAGGACGTTCAAAGGAGCCGGAGGGATGTGCACCTTGTCAGCATAGATCTGGCACTTGTGACAAGTTCGAGAGTGTTGGTGACAATCGGCCTCCATTGTGGACCAGAAATATCCTGCCCTAAGGATTTTCTTTGCCATGGTGTGCCCACTGGAATGTGTTCCGAATGTACCTTCATGCAATTCTATCATGATCTTCTCTGCTTCAGCCTTATCTACACAATGCAGTAGAGTGGAATCATGATTCCGTTTGTAGAGAATGTCGTTGCTGAGGAAGAATTTTGCAGCAAACCTCCTCATGAACTTCTTGTCATTGACAGATGCACCCTCAGGGTATTCCTGAGCTTCCAAGTACCTTTTCACCTCATGATACCAGGGTTTTTCAGTCACCTTTTCGGCCTTAAGGTCGCAGCAGTATGCCGGTTCGTCCAACTTCCAGATGATGATTCGGGGTGCCTCATTGTCCCATTTAACTTTGAACATTGAAGACATCGTAGCCAGTGCGTCCGCTAGCTGATTCTCCTCTCTTGGGAAGTGCTCAAAAGTTATCTCTTCAAAATGGGGAAGCAAGGTCAACACATACTCCTTGTAAGGAATAAGATTCGGGTGTTTCGTATCCCACTCGCCTTTGATCTGATTGATCACGAGAGCGGAATCTCCGAAGACACTTAGAAACTTGATCCTTAAGTCGATCGCAGCTTGAAGACCCATTATACATGCCTCATACTCCGCCATATTGTTGGTGCAGTTGAAACATAATCGGGCGATGAGTGGAGTATGAGTTCCTTTGGGAGATATGATTACAGCGCCGACGCCGTTACCCAAAGCATTGGAGGCTCCATCAAAATGCATAGACCATCGGGATCCTTCCTCAGGTCCTTCATCCGGTCCAGGCACTTCACAATCAGTTACCACCATGATGTCTTCGTCCGGAAAATCAAAGTTCAATGGTTGGTAATCGTCCACAGGTTGGTGTGCCAGATGATCTGCCAGTACACTTCCTTTGATAGCTTTCTGAGTTGTATACTGGATATCATATTCCGTCAAGATCATTTGTCATCTCGCTATTCTCCCAGACAGAGCAGGCTTTTCAAATATGTACTTGATGGGATCCATCTTTGAAATCAACAAAGTGGTGTGAGTCAGCATATACTGTCTCAGCCGGCGAGCAGCCCATACTAGAGCGCAGCAAGTTTTCTCAAGCAGTGAGTAACGAGACTCACAGTCGGTAAACTTTTTGCTCAAGTAATAAATAGCGTGCTCTTTTCGGCCAGACTCGTCATGCTGCCCCAGCACACACCCCATTGAATTATCAAGCACTGTCAAGTATAGTATCAGAGGTCTTCCTTCCACTGGTGGCATAAGAATGGGTGGCTCTTGGAGGTATTCCTTTATCTTTTCAAAAGCAGCCTGACATTCATTGTTCCAGCGTACTACTTGATCTTTCTTCAGTAATTTGAAGATTGGCTCACAAGTAGTAGTCAGATGTGAGATGAAACGGGCAATGTAATTCAGTCGTCCTAGGAAGCCTCTGACTTCTTTCTCTGTCTTTGGAGTTGGCATCTCTTGTATGGCTTTTACCTTGGCAGGGTCCACCTGAATACCTTTATCACTTACAATGAAACCTAGCAATTTTCCGGACCTTACCCCAAAGGTGCATTTGTTGGGATTCAATCTCAGCTTGTACAACTTTAACCGGTCAAACAGCTTCCTCAGATGATCAAGATGCTCCTCCTCAGTTTGAGACCTCGCTATCATGTCATCAACGTATACCTCAATTTCATGATGGATCAAATCATGAAATAAAGCAACCATGGCACGTTGATAGGTTGCCCCAGCATTTTTCAACCCGAATGGCATGACCTTGTAACAGAAGGTGCCCCACTGAGTCACAAAGGTAGTCTTTTCCATATCTTCCGGAGCCATCTTGATCTGATTATACCCTGAAAAACCATCCATGAAGGAGAACACCTTGTGTTGAGCAGTATTGTCAACAAGAACGTCGATGTGAGGTAAGGGGAAGTCATCCTTGGGGCTTGCCCTATTCAAATCCCTATAGTCGACGCACATCCTGACTTTTCCGTCCTTCTTTGGCACTGGCACCACGTTGGCAACCCATTGAGGATAAGAAGTTACTGCTAGAAACCCGGCATCGAATTGCTTCATAACCTCAGCCTTGATCTTTTCGGACATCTCTGGGCGCATACGGCGGACCTTTTGCTTTACCGGAGGGCAGTCTTCCTTGGTTGGTAGGTGATGAACTACAATGTCGGCATCCAAACCAGGCATGTCCTCGTAGGACCAAGCAAATATCTCCATGTAATCATGTAGCATCTGGATCAATCGTTGCTTCACGCTGAGCTCTAGATTGGCACCAATCTTGACCTCTTTCCTATCTGTCTCAGTACCCAGGTTGACTGTTTCCACCAGCTCTTCATGTGGTTGAATAGACCTCTCTTCTTGAAGTAGCAGTCTTGCGAGTTCACCAGGCACTTCGCAATCATCTTCACCTTCGTCTTCGGCCAAGTTGATCGGATTCTCGAAGTCATAACTGGTGGTAGCAGAGCTGTTACCAGTGGGATCCAGGGTGGATTGAAACCTGTATAAGTGAGTGTGTGTAAATATAGCTGTTTTGCAATATATATAACACAGAAAGAAAAAAGAGCACAAGATTTGAAATGCAACAAACGTCCAATGTTTTGATTGATGATATATGGAAATGTCATACAAAAAGCCCTCACAAATGGAGCTACGATGCCCCGGGTAGGACACCGAGCCAACAAAGTTTTAACATATTGTTTGTTACAAATTGAAAATCAAAAGAGTCAATTACTGCGTGACAAATGTGATAGGAGTAAAATCCTTTGCCGTCCAGCTGCTCGGTCCGTTACTGGTAGTCGGGTAGATCCAACTGTCAAACTCTGCTTCCTCTACATCCTCCTCGATAGCATTCACCCTTGGGTTAGAGATAAACACCGGAGCCTTTCTGATCTTTTCCTTGCGCATAGCCCTCTGAGCCTCTGCAGTAAAGCCCAGCCCAAACTTGTCGTTCTTTTGAGTGAAGTCAGGAAGCTGACCCCAGTTTGCGCAATTTCCTTTCTCGATTACAGCCCGGGCATCCTTCAAGGACGCCATCTTCAACGGAAAGTCTTCTTCAACCACTGCTTCAGCTGATGCCAATATTGGAGGTACCTCCTCAAAATGCTGAAAGGGGGTTTCAATAAACTCCCCGTCCATCTCGATATATCGGAATGAATTCAAGTGGCTAACCATGTATTCCTCCTCACCTTGCACAGTAACAATCTTCCCTTTGACAGGGTATTTGAGCTTTTGGTGTAGAGTGGATGTTACTGCCCCAGCCTTGTGAATCCAGGGTCGACCCAACAAGCAGGAATAAGATGGACGAATATCCATTACATAGAACGTCGAGTCGAAAACTTGGGAACCCACACGAATAGGAATGTCTACTTCACCGTGAACCATCCTCTTAGAACCGTCGAAGGCTCTAACAATGATGTTGCTAGGTTTCAATTCCAGACGCTCACAATCCAAGCGATCCAATGCCTTCTTGGGCAAAACATTCAGGGAAGAACCGGTATCCACCAATACGTGTGCGAGAGTAGTGCCCCTGCATTCTATGGAAACATGCAGGGCGTCATT
This sequence comes from Vicia faba, assembly GCA_948472305.1. Classification (NCBI taxonomy): domain Eukaryota; kingdom Viridiplantae; phylum Streptophyta; class Magnoliopsida; order Fabales; family Fabaceae; genus Vicia; species Vicia faba. The sequence goes on from OX451740.1 coordinate 257,251,581, forward strand.
GTGATTTTTCCCTTTGGCGGTGAGGTCAGCATCCGAGAACCCCAAGCCATTGTCAGCTGTCAAATTAGCCACACAGTCAGTGAATTGATCCGCGGAGGTCTCTTGCGGCACATGGGCCATTTTCAGAAATGAAATCAGGGCTTTTGCATGGGCCTCGGAGCATAGCAGCAGTGATAGCATAGAGATTTTGGAGGGGGTATGCCCCAACTGTTCAACAATATTGAAGTCACTCTTTTAGATGATTTTAAGAATTTCCTCCATTTCTTGTTGGGAGGCTTCCACAGCAGTCTTCTTCGGTGCCTCCGTCCTGGCAAGCAAATCGGTAGCAACTTCTTTGCCCCGAGTATCAGAGGACTCGGCGGCAGTAGTAGACACAGGAACTTGAATTGGAACATGCACACTTGCGGGTGTGATGGTGAGAGGTTTCCGGATAGCTGGCGGTGCAATGTCAGGCGAGAAAAGCCTGCCACTGCGGGTAATCTTGGCGGGACCAGTGATGTTACTGATACTAGTATCGGTGTTGAACTCCTGTTTCACCCCAAGCACATACACATCGGCCCCGTAATGCCATGGAACAACTTTATCAGACTCATATGGGAGAGGCCCCGGGACAGTAATAGTGATGGGTGCAGCAGACATAATTTGGACTGGTTTCTTCACGGGAGCTTTAGCAGGATTGTAAATGGTGACAACAGATATTTCTTCAATGGAAACAGACGGAACATCAGTTTTCTTGAACAGAATTTCCTTACTATCCATCAGGCTTTGGATGCCTGATTTCAGCAGTGGACAACCGGTAGGGATAACAGCACACATGAGGCAACCCTTACTAGAACCTAGAAATAAACCGGCTAGTAGCAAGTTCCTCTTAACAGTCAAAAGAGGGGTAACAACTTCATTCACTGAAACAGCATACAACTCTTCCTCAATGGCATTTACTCTGTGCTGGGGCATAGGAGCAGTTACAACATTCGGTCTCTCAGGCGCTTCAAACTGAATTTCCTTCGCGTCGATTAGATCTTGCACTTTGTTTCTCAAGGCCCAGCAATCATCAGTAGTGTGCCCGGGACTATCAGAATGATAAGCACACCGGGCATTCAGATTATACTTAGGAGACGCAGTGTTGACGACCTTAGGAGCTTCTTTGAGGGTCACCAAGTTGGTCGATAACAGTTGGGGTAAAATTTGAGATAAGGTCATACTTAGCCGAGTATACTGCCTCTTGGGCCTTTCACCTCTTTGTTGATTGTACTGCTGAGGAGCAGCAACAGGTTTTGAAATGACCAAAGCATTGACGGCTTGGCGACTTTCTGGATTGACTTGTCTTCTAGGACCATAGACGGCACTTGCTTCTTTCTTGAAAGGCCTTTTCTCAGTACTTGTGGAGGCAACTTTTTGTATCTTTCCTGACCTGATGCCAGCTTCAATTCTTTCTCCTGTCAGAATCAAATCCGTAAACCCAGCGGAGGAGTTCCCAACCAAATGATTGAAAAACGGACCAGACAAAGTCCCCAGAAACATATCAACCAGCTCACGATCAGTCAATGGAGGCTGCACCCTGCCAGCCAAATCCCTCCATTTTTGTGCGTATTCCTTGAACCCTTCGCCCGTTCCTAGAGACATACCCTGAAGTTGGGTACGCGTAGGAGCGAGATCAGAATTGTATTGATATTGTCTGTAGAACGCAGTTGCCAAATCTTCCCAGTGTCGGATGCTAGTTCCATCTAGTTGGTAGAACCACTCAAGCTGTGACCCCGAAAGGCTATCTTGGAAGAAGTGAATCCAAAGGTTCTTATCTGCTGTGTAAGGTTGGATCTTCCTTACGTACGACCTTAGATGCAGCTTGGGACAGGAAGCCCCGTCATATTTGGCGAAGGCTGGCGCCTTAAACTTGTGTGGAATTACTACCCCAGAAGATAACCCCAAATCTCCGAAATCCAGCCCCGGTACATTCTGAATCTCCATGGCGCTCAAGCGGTCTTCTAATTGCTTGTATCTGTCAGCAGCAGGTGGGTATTGTTCGTCGTTGTAGTCCGTCTCGTTGTCGGAGACTGCAGGACTAGGAGCTCCTCCCCCTTGGGGGCTGTCTTTCTCAGCAGAAGACGTAGTTGGATCAGCTTCATTATGGAGTGTGTTCCCAAATCTGCGTCCAGTGTTGAATAACGCAGTCCTCTTTTTCTTCTTCTTCTTCAGGAGTAGAGTCTTCAACTCTTGCTGTCCTTGGGCCAGGCTCAGAACCATCTCTTGAAACTGGGCACTTTGGGCCTGAAGGGCCTTGATTGCTTGCTCACTGGATGAGTCTGGATTCATGATGACTGTTCAAACAAACAGCGAAGAAGATTAAGCAACCTGTGAAATAGGGTACCTGCTATGCATATGGTGCAATCAGATGCGTATGTTTTATGTTTTCAAAGACAAACAAGATTCAACTTTGTAGACAAAAGGGAAACACACTTCATTAGATTAAAATTTCAATTGTTCAACAATCTTGCCCTTAGGCATTACAGGAATGAAAAATACTGGAAAAAGCTATAAAAGGAAATATCCAAAGCCCATCAGTGCTCCCATGGCCTCCTCTTCTCAGTGTTGATGTAGTTATTCAGAACCCGCTCTTCCTCCAATTGTTTATTCAGCCTCTGGACCTTCCGTTCCTGCTCATTGAACTTTTCTCGATAAAAATCCCGTTCTTCCTTTAGCTGCGCCCAAGATCTCTTCATTGTGTCAAAATCAGTGGGTATCTGAGGGGGGAGGACAGTTGGAGAAGCCCCATCTTCAACAGGAGATTCAAGAATGATAGGTCTGACTGCTTCGTACGGCATACCCAACCTCTGAGCGCGGATGCGGACCCATTTGCAATAGGGTTCCAATGGTAGAGAAGTCTTTGGTCCCAACTCATGTGGGTCGGCTTTGTGAATTCTATCCGAAGCTTTAATGAACCCATGGCGTAGTTTGTCACTGTCTTCCTGAAACTCAAAATGGAAGTGGGGAGGCCCATCTCCTCTGGCTCTTCCAAACTGACGGAGGGCTAAGCATGGATTGTAAGAGATTCCCCCTTGGATACAAATCAACGGAACATTAGGGTATTCTCCGCAACGGTCAATAACAGCTACCTCATCCAAACCTCTGAGAGTCCAGGTGATGTCATTATCAGTGAGAGACATTAACCTCCGAGCCCAACCTTTTCCTTCTTCATTCTTCAGCACGAACTTAGGAAGGTGCGAAATAAACCACCTCACTAGCAAAGGAGCACAACACCACGGAGTTCCCCGTTTTCGAGCGGTACGAGCATAGAGTTGTTGTAGAATATCACCCAAAAGAGTGGGTACAGGATTCCGAGACATGAAGATCCTTATGACATGGATACTGATAAAGGTGTCAGGATTGGGAAACAATACCAGACCATAGATCAAAAGAGCCAGAATATCCTCGTACGCCTTGAAGTCCAAGTCATTCCAGAAATCATTAGCCTTGCCAACCAGAAATTTGACTAAAAAGCCCTTGACCCCATTTCTAGTTTCCCAGTTAGCTAATACCTCTTCTTTGGTCAAGGGGAGAATTGCAGCAATCTCTTCAGGCTTAGGAGTCTTTTCCAAACCAGTGAATGGTGTTTGCTCCAAGACAGGGATCCCAAGCAGATAAGAGAACTCTTCCAGGGTAGGGACCAGCTGGAAGTCTTGAAAGGTGAAACAATGATGCAGAGGGTCATAAAACTGGGTCAGAACACTTATCAGTTGTTGGTCCCACTTTGTTGTGACCAAGCCAAGGAGAGAACCATGTCTGTTGATGAAGGAGGAAGTGTTTGGAATCCTACCAACCAAATCCTTGGGAAACTTGTGGTTGAACAAAGTTGAGCCGGACAGTATTCCTGCGCACGGGCATCATGATGTCCTACAAAACAGAGCAAAGATGAAACTTTTTTGTCTTTGAAATGGGTTAGTCCTCTATACAGGATGCATGCAATGGTATGATGGAATGATGCTATGATGAAACACACCACAAGTATTCACATAGGCAAGCATGATAAGGCACACAAGTCACACAAAACATCCCTTAGGCTTTAGGCCAGCATGAGGTTTAGGTATTACCCTCTTTTAGTTTTGTTGGTTAAAACCTGTCCTATCAAAAAGTAATCGGGTTCTAAAGGATCTCATATCATTGGCTACCCTCAATCGGTCATAACTCCATCATCACAATCTTTTCTCGCGGCCAGAACCATCTCGAGAGTTTAGCCTCAATGAGTGTAGCATACTGCTACTGTCCTAATAGCCAAGTTGGTCAATTTAGGGTTCTAAGGTCGGTTGGTGTTTAATGACTCCTTAGAAGACCTATATTCTCCCCGTTGCAACACAAGGGATATAGGTACAGACCAAGGTGCCACACCAACGTAGCCACTGCTTCACCCATGTCGGTCTACGCCGGACAGGTCCCTCACAGATTATGCTACCTAAAAAGGGTATTTCCCAGATCCGGGTTAGGATCTTATGAAACTCCGATGCAATGCCCACAAATATAAAAGCAAACAAAGCAAGCAATTGAAAACAAAGGTGATTTAAGCCCTAAGGTTACTCCACTTTAAAAGGTATCCCCAGCAGAGTCGCCAGTTCTGTGATACGGTGGGAGAACTGACTTGAGGTTTTGCGTTTGTTTTCGCAAATGTTTCGGTTGAGCAAGAGTCGCCACCGACTTTTTATTTTATCCTAAGGAAAGGTTAAAAAGCACAGCAAAAACCTTTGAGATGTTTTCTTGGGTTCGGGGAGTAGATTATAGAAAGGGAATGTATTAACACCCCTTCTATCCATGGTTATGCATGGGCTCTTAGTTACTTGCTTAGATCACTTGCCTTTTGTTTTCAATTGTTTGAAATGGTGCTTGTGTGTGTGGGTTTGAAGATGTTTTGAAAAGAATCCAATGTGGTGGCAACCTTTGTAATGATCCATGTTGGGATGTATACAAAGGTGTACGTCTTTTGAAAAGGTTTTCATTTTGTTTGTGAAAATTGTTTTGAAAGTGTTGTGAGGTGTGTTTTAGAAAATAGGCGAGTGTTTTGTTTTTGCAAGTTGATTCAAGTAACTAAGAGGTTATCTACTCCTAAATTTCTCAAAGATTATTGCTATGTTTTAACCCTTTTAACAAGTTTGTTCCACCATTGTATTTGGTAGACAATCTCATGTTAGGATGTGAAAGGGACGGGCGCGGGTCATCGTTTAGACCATAATTGCAATGGTGCTAAGTATCTTTAGGCAATTTTCTTAAGGGACTTGATCATTTGCTTAGGCGACATTTTGAAAGCGTCATCGAGGGACTATGATCATTTGATTTGTGTTTGGTTTGCCCAAAGAGACCTAACATGCAATATGGCCTAATTTTGAAAGGCAACAAGTGGAATACCCTAGGGGGTGCAAGTGTGATTTGTGTGTTCATTTTCATGCTTGTTTGTCTTGAGATTAGGTCATAACTATTTTGTCGTTTTTAGCATACAAACCCTAATTCTAACATGGTATGATTAGAAAGCAATAAAGTGCGAAAATAAATTTACTAAGCTATTACAAAACCAAATATGGGAAGGGGGGTACAAATGTTCAAATGGGGGATATTTAGACAAGAAATTTAAACCTAAAACTATTACATCAATATTGAATATTTACAAGATGATTAATTTACATTGATTAGATAAAATAAGACAAATATGCAAGAATGCAAAAAGAAGAATTTTTATAGGTATGAAAAAAGAATTATTCATGTAAAATAAAAAGAAAATAAAAGGGTATTATTTTTGAGTATTTTCATATTTTAGGGTAAAACCCTAATTCTATTTAAATAAAATGTATTATTATTTAATTTAATACAAGTATTTATTTATTATGTACAAAAATAAAATAAAGTGAAGTATTTGCCAAAATGTATTTTTATATTAAATATTAATAATAATAATAAAAAAGAACAAAAGTGTATATATTTTGTATTTACCCTAAATATATTAATAAATATATGTATATATGTATTATTTTAAATATGTGTTAAATAATAATAATTAATTAATTTTTTTAATATTTGTAAAAAGGTATTTTTTTTATGTAAAATATTTTCAGAAGGAAAAATAAAATAAAATGAAAATAAAAGTATTTTTACATATTTCTCAATATTTTAATGAAATGTAATATATTCATTTATTTATGTATTAATCAAAAGAAAATAACATAAATACCTAATAAATTAAAAAATGGTGAGAAAAAAGATTTTTATATTTTTAATAACATGAGAAAAAATAAATGAATCAATCAAAAAAGAAAAAAAGTCAGAAATCATTAAAAATAAGTGAAATGGGCTCAGGGGGTTCAAAAGCAATTATGTGGTGCAAAAAGCAATAACCAAACAGGCCCAGCCCAGGAAACTCCTTCTTCAACCTCCAGACTGTATGAACAACAATGAACACGCGTTTTCTATCTTCCAATTCCTGGACTTTCAAGCAAAACTCATAACATGAAAAGTGTAGAGCATTAAGAGACGAATTCAGGGATATAAAGAACTTGACTTAACTCTCTAAGATGAGGGAGAATTTCTTCTCCCCCAATTTCTGACCTAGTTTTTCATCAATGTTCAGAACCAAAATTCTCTAAGCATACATAATATAAATGAAATCTAATCATATGGGCATGTTCAGGGCTATGATTGTGACATGTTTCCTTCACAAACCTAAAGCTAACAATGCCTATACTGAGAGATAGAACTTCATGAATGTACCTGTTCAGTTGGAATCGTGCTTTGCAATGGAGGAGTTTTCAGAGCAAGATGATGATTTGTATAGCTTCCTTGAAGTGTGAGGATGCTATTCCAAGTTCTACTTTGTCTTGAAACTCCCTGAATCGTGCTAGAGAACTTCTACTGCAAAACAGAAAAATAAAAATGGTGAAGTGGCTTGGAGGTGTTACAGATCGTGTTTTGGCTTTTGGTTAGCTTGCATAGATGGTAGGGAAGGTGTGTGAACTGGTTTGGGCAAGAATGCTTGAAGGGATTGAGAGGTGATACTCAAACTACAGGCCTTGCCCTGTTTTTGCAGTTTGAGAGTGATTCTGAGATTGAGGGTGTTTTGGAGGCTAAGGGCTTGTGTATTAGCTTGGTTCTGATGTGTGGAATGTGTTTGATAAGTTTGTCTAAGTGTTATTTAGCTGATATGGTAGTTGGTACAAGTTATGCTCTCTTTCTTGAACTTGAAGCAAACAAAAGCCACTTGATGATTCTAGCCTGTACAGGCCCTCACACTATGCTGCAATCCCTTGCCTTGATCAGTGCAATTTGCTCACAAACTTGTGCCAAGAAGATTTGGACTGTACCACTTGGATTGCAAACTTGACATAAAGTTCTCCTTTTCAAAAATGGAAATAGTGCTTTTTCTAGTTTAGGGTTAATTCTCCATGTAATGTCCAAATGCTTAGAATAACAACTTGGCACAATGGTTTTGCATTAAATTTATGAGTTTCAAAGGGTTTTAGGACCTGTAATGTAGCTTAAGCATGCTGAGATCAAAATGCATAGTGTTATGAACATGTACATGGCCAAGAACAAAAGTGACTTTTTCCCATTTTGCAAAATTCGATTCTCCCTAACCATGAGGTTGTTTGAGAAGTTCTTGGACATTTTGGAAAGCTTGGAATGTGTACTACAATCCATCTTTGAAATGCAAATTGAAATTCCAAGTGGAAGTGTATGGAAAATGGCCTGGAAGTTAGGTAGAAAACCTTGTCAAAAAGGTCAAATTTTCACTAAGTTATGAATGGTTTAGTGCCCTTATTCAAAAATTTGTAACTTGAGATACAAGCCTCATTTGGGAAAACTTAGTGGATAAAAGTTGTAGATTATGCAACAAGCTACAACTTTCATGTTTTGTTTTTTGTTTGAATCCAAATGAATCTTGGTAAAAAAGTGGGGCAAAGTTGGGAAAAAATTAGGGTTTTCCATAACTTAGAAAAATTCTAAGTTATGAAAAATTCCATTTCAAACCCTAATTTGCATTTCTTGGTTTCTTGGTGAACAAGTTTCATGATTTGGCATGTTTTGATGAAAAATGAATCTTGACACTTGATTTTGACCAAAAAGTCAAAGTTTGACTTTTCAGTATACAGTCAAAATTGATCAATTGACTGGGAAATTCAACTGTCAATCTTGTGTACTTGGGATATTTTGAACTTGTTGAGCATGTCAAGATAATTCCATGGGGTCCTTGAGTCCATATGTGAGCTTGGTTTGCCATTGGCTAGGTCAAACAGTCAAAAATTGCCTTTGTGCAGTCAAAACCCTAAAAATGACCATTTTGCCCTTTTGATGATCTGATCAAATTTCTTGAGGAATTGTGATCTAAACTTGATCAAATGGTCCATGTGAGTTCATAATGTTGATGTGGGTCAATTTTCATGAGATTTGACTGTCAATTGGCCACAGTTGACTTTTTCCCAATACAGTTGATTTCTAGGTCAACTGTCCAATTGACTGGGCAAAATTTGGAGTCAAGACTTGAAACTTGGTATGGATAAACTTGGGAGTCCAACATGAAGCATGAAAGTCATCTTGGGCATTTTAGGTCAAAATATCTTTGTGCAAACACAAACCCTAATTTGGGTCAACAGTGCAAAGAGAAATCTTGAGCAGAGGAAACCCTAACTGGATCTTGAGCTCCAAGGGTTTTGTGATGAGAACATGTTGAGGAAATGGGAGGGAAAATTTTGGGGTACAACATACTGCCGATAGGAACCTCTGGGTTCATTTCTTTCAAGATAGTCTGTCAGGGACTCAACTTGAATGGTTCTATTAACTGAAAGGAGCTAATGTCCGCAACTGGGAGGACCTTGCTGCTGCTTTTTACAAGCAATACCAGTATAATGCCGACCTTGCTCCCACGCGTACCCAACTTCAGGGTATGTCTATGGGTGCGAGCGAAGGTTTTAAGTACTACGCTCAGAAGTGGAGAGATCTTGCTGGAAGAGTCCAACCCCCTCTGGCTGACAGGGAGTTAGTGGATATGTTTCTTGGGACTTTGGCTGATCTGTATTTCAATAATTTGATCGGTAGTTCATCATCTGGATTCATTGAATTGATTATGAATGGGGAGAGAGTTGAGGCTGGTATTAAGAGCGGCAAGATACAGAAAGGTGCTTCGTCAAGTACAGAGAAGAAGCCTTTTAAGAAGGAATCTAGTGCAGTTTACAGCTCGAGAAACCAAAACCGACCTGAGCGCCGCCAAGCAGTTAATGCGGTAGTTATATCAAGACTTGTTCTTGCCCCACAATGCAACACTCAGCAAAGAGTAGAGAGACCGCAAAGACAGTATACTCGGCTCAGTATGACTCTATCTCAAATTCTGCCGCAACTGTTGAAAACCAACTTGGTGACTCTGAAGGAGGCTCCAAAGAATCCCAGTACTACATCACTGCTGTATAATTCGAACGCCCGCTGTGCTTTTCGCTCTGATAGCCCAGGGCATGATACCAACAACTGCTGGTGTGATCGGTGGATCTGGAACTGACTGTTTAACGCTGGTTCGCGAAATGTCGTGGAAGCAAGAGTCGCCACCGTCTTTTATTTTCTCCAACATGGACAGGACAAAAGCACAGCAAAATTCCTTATGAAATAGTTTCTCGGTTCGGGAGGTAGATTTATAGAAAGGGAAGGTGTTAGCACCCTTTCTATCCATGGTTATCCATGGGCTCTTAGATACTTGCTCATTTGTGTTTTCAAAAGTGTTTGCTTTTCAATTGTGAGTGGGTTTGAAAAAAGTTTCGTTTGAAAGATTTCAGATCGACTCTTGTATCAGTCCTCAAGAGTGTTTGAAAATTTGTTTTGAAAGCTTTTTTTGAAAAGTGTCAGTGTGAAAAGAGTTTTGATTTGTTTTTTAGAGCAAGTATCTATGAGTTATCTACCTACCCTAAGGAATTAGGCTGTGTAAATGTCCTTAAGGTAGTGCCATCCCACCATTTAGAGGTAGGTAGCACCACCGTTGGAGGTGTTCGGATCAATTCGTTTGTTAGGGACAGTGTGGTCACCAGAGCAACAGTAGGACACCTTAGAAGCTACCCTTATGCCATTGATCCTTTTTATTCCGAGGCAACCGTTTCGAGGCAGCTATTCCGAGGCAACCGTTTCGAGGCAACTTGTTTTGAGGCAACAGGATCAATGGACATAAGGACTTACTAAGACGTCTTATACTCGACGACCACGTTTCGAAGGTAAGGCAACAATGAGGTGTACCCTAAGAGTGGTGTGTGAATTTGTGTGTTATTTTCATGTTATGTTTTATCTTGTATATGTATCATGGTGATCTACGCTTGTTTTTAATTTAGGCCATACATTCTTTCATGCAATTATAATTAAAAGTGCGGAAATTTAAATGCGGAAAGTAAATCCTACGCTTACAAGGCACGGGTCTATACATCGCCAAATTACAAAGACCCGTTTTTAATAAAAATGCGGAAAATAAATAAATTCCTAATTACTATTACATGGCTTGAGCAATTACATATTATTTGAAAGAAGATAAATAAGAATAAATGCGCGAAAAGAAATTAGAATCGAATGTTCGAGGGCGTTGGACCCTTTTGAAATTAAATTGAAATTAAAAGTTAATTAATTATTAAATTAAAGAAAAGAAATGTTTTTTTTTATGTTTTTCGTATTTATGAAATAAAAAAAGAATTTAAAATTAGAAGGAAACCCTAGTTCTAAATATTTTTAATTATTAAAGAAAAGGTTAACGTTTAAAACCTAATTTATGCTAATTAATTAATGTACATATTTATTTACAAAGATAAATAGTAATTATAATAATAAATAATGAGAAAAATAATTAATTAAGAAAAAGATGAAGATGTCAAAAAACCTAATTCTATGCATTTTTTATTTATTAAGAAAAAGTGTTAAAATTAAGACCTAAATTAACTAAGTTAATTATTAACATTTATTTACAAAAAATAATTAATAGTGAAATTACTAAATAATAATAATACTAAAAATGTTAGTTTTCTGAATTTTATTACGAAAAAAATGTTAATTGGTTAGTGATTAATAAAAAGAATAACGATTAATTAATTAAAGGAAAATAATAAAAATAGAGAGAGAGTTTAGGAGTATACGAGCCTGATTGAAGGGGTGAAACAGCTATTGGCGTCATGTGTAAACTGTTTTGTTTTGGCCATTTGTGTTTTGGCTTTTGGCCATTTGTGTTCTGGCCTCAACGTTCCTTAACCTCCTCAAGACGTCTGCCTCGCCATGTATTGGTGTCATGTGTAAAATGTTCTGTTTTGGCCATTTGGCTTTTGGCTTTTGACCATTTGTGTTTTGGCCTCAACGTTCCTTAATGAACCTGCATGAGATCCTGTCTAAAATCTGCAGTGTCGAATCTCATGAACACATTAAATAAAATCATAAAATGCAAATAAAGCCAATATATGAAGAAATTTAATGTTTAGGCACAATATGGCATGTATGAATGATTATATCCTTTTGATCATGGAGATCAAATCAATCTTACCCTTACTGGAAAATTAGTGACAAAAATGCTTTTATGCCCTTTTGATCATGGAGATCAAGTCAGCCTTACCCTTACTGAAGAAGTAGTGAGATGTTGGTTTGTAACTGAGATGGCTTGTTTGTAGTGAGGGAGGGATTTGTAATAAGGATTTCAAGGTATTAGGGTTCTTGAAAGAATTTGATATTCTGACAATGTTGTGGCCAGGTTTTTTTCCTCTTTTTTCTCCTCTTTTCTACTCTCCGGTTTGTGTGAAAAGAAGGTGATTATATAATGGAAATTAGGGTAAAGAAAATGGGCTTTGAATGTGCAATTGGGCCTCCAATGTTCACTTGAGTTCGTCACTTTCCAGGCTAAATCGCAGGGACTTAAGTGCAATTTTTGAAGTTGAAATGTGAAAACTAAATGTAGCTGACATCGATAACTAACCCCTGTCCGAAAATCGGCTCAATCGGATAAACGGTGAATTAGTTATGAATTTTTGAAGTTTCAGCTTAGACAAACTTATTTTGGGCTCCAGTGTCGACTCTGACACGTTCTTCAATAAAAAACTGGTATTGATCGGAGCATAATCCGGTCTCGACCTTTGAAGCAAAGTTGTAGATCTATGAGTCAGGGACCTTGTGTAAAAATATGAGCCCAATCCGATAAAAATTGACCGAGTTATGAATTTTCGAAGTTTCGGCCCAGATGAAATAATATTCAGCATTCAGGATTTTCAGCGTGTCACGCACTCTGAGCAAAAAATGAAGGCCTTTTGAATACCGTTTGAACTCAATACCTTCTGTGAAAATGTAGCCAACTCAATTTGTGAAATTTTGGCGCCGGAACCAGCTCGATACGATGAAAATCGACCAAGTTATGATTTTCTGAACATGACGCAAATAAACTTCTGTCACAAATTTTCTATGCGAAAATACTTGATAAATCCACATTTTTGAAGATCTTCTGATCAAAATTGGCTTCCAGCCGTGAGAGATGAAAACATAGATAATGTCAAGACGGAATTTTGGCCACCGGAATGGGTTCAAAACGAGCCACGATCTTCAAGTTATGAATTTTTTAGCGCGTAAAACTGCACTTTCAGCACACTTTTTCACCATATTTCTTCGAGAAAACTCACACAGTCGGATACCTTCTTTAAAGGATTGACTCTTGAGCCGAACCTGAATTTGAGAATATGTTATCAGAGATATCTTGGCGAAAGAACACCTGAATATGATGCGCCGGGTTGGACTTGTGAATTTTTCTTGAAATGTTTTGAGAAATATGGGAGGGCAAATTTTGGGGTACAACAGTTGCCCCTGTTCAATCTTCTTAGACCTGAGGATGTAGATTGGCTGTCGTGCCTTTCGTAATCCGAAGGTGGAAGATGATTGAACACTAGAGTGCCCAGAAATTTGCACTCACATAGTAGAGTGTCAGCAGTATGATGCAGGGAATGGGCTTACAGATGCCATTTGGAGAGATGGTGGATAGGTGGATGGGCTTATAGATGCCATCTAGGTGTCGATCGCGTAAGAGATTCCTTAGCGAGAACTTGCGTACCTGAGAAAGAAAGATAATTACCTGGCCTGTTACAGGAGTTGATCTTCATACTCTTTATGTATATGTGCCCTGGCTGGATACAGGAATCGAATCTTTAAACTCTTCAGACGTGCCCTGGCAAGATACAGGAATCGAGTCCGGAGAATAGTCGTCAACAGATACACCCTGGAGAGATACAGGAATCGGATCTTCGAACTCTTCAGACGTGCCCTGGCAGGATACATGAATTGAGTCTGGAATATGGTCATCAACAGATACACCCTGGCAGGATACAGGAATCGGATCTTGAGTTGCGACAGTTGATAGGTAATTTTTGTAAGTTGAAAGAGGGAACCTGTGTAGGGTTGCCTAGTGATGAGCTCGTGTAAAGTTGTATCTTGGAAAGAAGGACACCTGTGTAGGGTTGATTGATGATGAGCTCGTGTAAAACTGCATCTGAAATGGAGAAGGAACCTGTGTAGGGTTACTTTGATGACGAGTCAGTGTAAAACTATGTCTGGAGTTTGAGAAGGGAACCTGTGTGGGGTTACTTTGATTATGAGTCCGTGTAAAACTGCATCCTGGAAGAAGTAAAACCTGGGTAGGGTTTCTGATGACGAGTCCGTGTAAAACTGCATCTTTGGGAATAGAGAACCTGTGTATGGTTTCTTTGACGACGAGCCCGTGTAAAACTACGTTTGGAGAGAGAGAACTTGTGTAGGGTTTCTTCGGAATAAGTTCGTGTAAAACTTCTGGATGAACCGGGGTAAGGTCATCTTGAGATAAGTCCGTGTAAGACTTCTGGAGGAACCGGGGTAAGGTTACTGTAGGATAAGTTCGTGTCAAACTTCTTGATGAACCGGGGTAAGGTTACTGTAGAATAAGTTCGTGTAAAACTTCTTGATGAACCAGGGTAAGGTCATCTTGAGATGAGTCCGTGTAAGACTTCTGGAGGAACCGGGGTAAGGTTACTGCAGGATAAGTTTGTGTAAAACTTCTGGATGAACCGGGGTAAGGTCATCTTGAGATAAGTCCGTGTAAGACTTCTGGAGGAACCGGGGTAAGGTTACTGCAGGATAAGTTCGTGTCAAACTTCTTGATGAACCGGGGTAAGGTCATCTTGAGATGAGTCCGTGTAAGACTTCTGGAGGAACCGGGGTAAGGTTATTGCAGGATAAGTTCGTGTAAAACTTCTGGATGAACCGGGGTAAGGTCATCTTGAGATAAGTCCGTGTAAGACTTCTGGATGAAGAAAAGGAACCGGTGTAGGGTTGACTGATGATGAGTTCGTGTAAAACTACATCTGAGGTTGAGAAGGAACCGGTGTAGGGTTTCCTGTTGATGAGCCCGTGTAAGACTTCTTCTGAAAGAAAAGGAACCGGTGTAGGGTTGCCCGAAGATGATCCAGTAGATAATTGTCCTGTTTGGTTTCGGATATTAACCCATGATCAGTTGTCCATTGATTTTTCATGGCTTGTTACCAATGTTGATCTTGAGATATAGAGGTAGACGGTAATCATCTCTTGATTGACCTTTTTTTTTCTGGAAAGAAAAAGTATTAGTCATATGCAGTGTCATGATGCATGAATTGCATGATTTTAAGATGTTCTTAAAAATAAATGAGATATGTATCGTATGATGCGTATGCATGCTATAATGTATGAAGATATGATGTTCAAGAATGTATGTTTTCGTCTAGGAAAGTAAATCCTTGACGGGTGCCGGGAAGTTAAATCCTGGGCTGATGCTGAATAGTAGAGCTTCTTGTTTCCGCTGGGGATGGTAGTTGCAAGAATACCGGTAGGAGAAGATGACTCCGTTGGGGAATAAACTTGGCGAATAGATTACTCTGCGGGGAGTGAACTCTGTGGGGAAAGAGATACTTTGCTGAGATTTGATGATAACTCCGCTGGGGATACCATTGATGAGTTATGTTGAAGGAATTGATGAACTCCGCTGGGGGATAGGAAGACTCCGTCGGGGACGATCTTTCCATGGTAATTGGCTGAGGATAACCCAGTTATAAGCTCTGGTGGGGAGTAACCTTCTGAATAAAGCCGGGGGAGAGCGTCCGTGCTCTGCGGGTGACAAGCTTCCAGAATCTACTGGGGATAAGCTTCCTGCTGGGGAGATGGATTCCACTTTCCTGGGGAGACTTTTGGGCTGTACTGGGGAAGTGACTCCACTGGATGTTCGGATACCGTCGGGGAACAATCTTAGATCAAGACTGCCGGGGATGCTTGTTAAGACTGTTTGTATACTCTGCTGCGGAATGTTGAGATCTGCTGGGGATACCCAATTTCCTTAAGGCTGACTGAGTAGGCCAATTCTTCTTGGGGAGAGTATCGCTGACTTGCTGGCTCACTCTCTGGGGAATTAAGATATCTTGGTTACATTCTTCAGCCGAACTTACCTTGGTACCTTAGTGGACAGAGCAATTGGATTGCTTGGATAACTTATTACTGCCCCTGTTTCTAAGGGAGAAGGAGTCCTATGAGGTGCTTGATAACCGCTGATTGACGAGTCTTCTTCTGGCAGGCAAGTGACGAGGTGACGGGTCATAGTCGTACGCTTTTGATCCCTAACTTTTGCCTGGATGGCCCTTTCGGGTTTTCAGTCCACCGGGATACCCATTTTTGCCCAAGCCGCCTTTTCAGGTTTTCGACTTGCCGGGTGTACAGATTTTTTTTTATTTTCATCCCTTATTTTTGCCCGAACCCTTTTGGTTCGCCGGGAAGCCCTTAATTTTGCCTAGGTGTGTCAACCTAGTGGGTCTTTGATTGTGCGTAGTATTTTTTCGACTATGTCCGTGCTCTCAGGATGTAGGGAGATGCCCCTGTTGATAGTGTTGCCATGCGACCAGAAGATCTTCGTTTGATCGTCTAATGCCCCAAGTGATCCAGACGGAGATTTGCCCCAAGCTGGTTGGCCTATTGAGAGATTCTCTGAATCTTGACTTAACTGCCCCAGATGATGGACAATGATCATGCCATGCCCCTTGATTGGAGGTGTTTTTCCATTTGATGTGACCCTGTTTGTTGAGAAGATTTTTGTTCACAAGATGTTCATCGTGCGAATTTCTCTGCTGTTCGAACAAATAATCATATGCAAACAATGTTATTCTAAGGATGCAAAGCTTATGTCTGTCTTGAAGTTTTTTTGAAAATGCATTTTTTCATAAAAATAAGCAAATTTTGTAAAATGTGATGTCAACTCAGGATTTTACAGCAAGCCTTAAGGAGTCAGGATACCTTTGGTAACAGTATGCTCTCGAACTAACCCATGCTTCAGCTAGGACTTTTAAGGGTTATAATGTGGCCTGGTTCACGGTTTAAGAAACAAAGGATAAAGGCTCAAAGTATATTTGTACCCACCCGCTCTTCGTGATGTTCTTCAAACCTAAACTCAATTGATCGTGCGTTAGACCTTGTTTGAGTCTTTGCTTTGATATTCCGGTGATGGTTCGGATTCTGACAGTTTATTTTGGATAGGCAGTCATTTTTTGTCGAGGGTTTGTAAGACCTCTTTCTTTTTTTTTTTGATTTTGTTATCCCTGTTTTTTGCCTGAACTGTTTCTTTTTGTATTTACAGTCAGCGGGATGCCCCAGTTTTGTAAGTCTCCTTCATAGTTTTTTTTTTGACTTATTGGGCTTTAGTTTTTTTTGGTAATGACTGCCTGTCTTTATGATTGTTCGGAACCATCACTGTCTTTTGTCTTGGAAGGAATCCTTTGATGCTATTCGATGTGCACCTGGATCAACTGAGAGAACTACCTTGCCCCAGGTTATGATTAAGGGTTTTAATTTTCGAAAAGAAAAACTCCTGCTTCTTTGGCTCAAAGGGGGTTGACGAGGGATTATCTTCCTTATAACTCCAGTGTTTAGGAATTAAAACAATGCATGTACCTCATCAGCGGGGTCTGTTCAAAAGCATACTGTAAATTGTGGTATCGTTTTCGTCATCCTCCCTCAAGAGGCTTAGAATTATTAACCGAGCGTTGATCATCACACAAAAATATGAAAGCAATTTGCAATATAGTGAATACGAAATAATTACTTCAAAACAGACATGTGCAATGCATTAATGAAATAACAACGTTTGACATAAAATGTTTGAACAATCAAAGAAAATTACAACTTGAACATTAGAATGAACAAAAAATTTCCAATCCTAGCCATGTTTTGGCAAGGGAGCAGTGGTCACATTGGCAGTCTCAGCAGGCTCGAATTCGATCTCCTTAGCATCGATCATATTCTGGATCTTGTATTTTAGCGCCCAACAATCCTCAGTATCGTGTCCCGGGCTATCAGAATGATAAGCACACCTCGCTTCTGGGTTGTAATTTGGAGAGGAGGTCTTGGGATTTGCAGGAGGGTTGATCACCGCAATCAGATTCAATTTCAACATGTGCTGCAATGCTTGTGACAATGGCATGTTGATATTGGTGAATTGTCTTTTAGGCTCGTCCGGCCTTCGCTGATTTCCCTTTTGTGGTTGTCGGCGTGGTGCAGAACCAGAGATCATGACTGCCCCTGCCTGTTGGTCACGACGACTCTTTTGACTGTATGCAGCATTAGACTCTTTCTTCCCCGTGTAAGGCTTTTTCTGAGTATCCGAAGGTGTAGCCTCTTGAATCTTCCCAGCCTTGATACCAGCTTCAATTCTTTCCCCAGTCAGAATGAGGTCTGTAAACCCTGCAGATGAATTACCAGTGAGATGATTGAAGAACGGCCCAGATAGGGTCCCCAAGAACATATCAACGAGTTCCCGGTCAGTCAGAGGTGGCTGTACCCTTCCAGCAAGGTCCCTCCATTTTTGAGCGTATTCTTTAAAACCTTCGCCTGCACCCATAGCCATTCCCTAAAGCTGAGTGCGCGTGGGAGCAAGGTCAGCATTTTACTGGTACTGCTTGTAGAATGCAGTGGCCAAGTCCTCCCAGCTGCGGATGTTGGCTCCATTCAGTTGGTAGAACCAGTCGAGTTGGGTTCCTGACAGACTGTCCTGAAAGAAGTGAATCCACAAATTCTTGTCAGCCGTGTAGGGCTGGATCCTCCTTATGTAAGACCTGAGATGCAGCTTAGGACAAGATGCCCCATCGTACTTTGCAAAGGCAGGTGCCTTGAATTTGTGGGGGATTACTACCCCAGAAGACAGACCTAGATCTTCGAAGTCCAGGTCGGGCACTTTTTGTATCTCCATAGCATTTAGCCGGTCTTCCAGCTATTTGTACCTATCCTCAGCTGGAGGGTACTGTTCATCATTGAACTCCGTCTCGTTGTCGGAGACCACTGGACTAGGAACCTCTCTCTCTTGGGGACTGTCTTTCCCAACAGATGGGGTAGTCTTCTCAACTTCATTTTGTGATCCAATCCCAGATTTGTGTCTAGGGTTGAACAACACCGTTCTCTTCTTCTTCTTTTTCAAAAGCAGGGTCTTCAGATCTTGTTGCCCCTGGGCCAAACTCATGATCAACTCTTGGAACTGGGCATTCTGAGCCTGGAGAGCCTTGATGGATTGCTCAGTAGATGATTCAGGATTCATGATGAGACTGCTGAAATAAACAGCAAAGAAGGTAAGTGACCTGTAAACAGTGGTACCTGTAATGCAATGATATGTATGATATGCATGCAATGTTTTCAAGGATCTCGCGGGGTAAACAGAGAAACTTGTTAGAATTTGCATTTTGTAGCTTGATTGAAGGCACTGCATATTGTTGAGAGTCCTTCTTCAAGAGTTAAGGCTCACCATATCGAGTGGGTCATAGCCCCTGACTTAAGTCATCATGTCTGGTTTTGATTTCCAAACAACCTTGGTTAGGGGAACCTTCTTCAAGAGTCAAAGCTCACCATGTCAAGTGGGTCATAGCGTCTGACTCAGATTATCAACCTGGCTAGAGGAAAATAAATCCCCTTTTCCCCTTGCTAGACATTCTGATTCATCATGACCTTCATCACAAGCCCTTGAGATCCTTGAAACGGATTAGTCCTTATGCGGGATGTATGCAATGGTATGATGTTATGCTATGCATGGGGTAATGTAGGTAAACCCTATTATGAGTCCCAATTAAGGACTGTAAACAAAACCTGCAAGAAACTCAAGTGTCAGATAACAAGCATGCAAATAGTCAAGTTGGAAGGCACACAAGTCACACAAGAGAAGCCCTTAGAGTTTAGGCCAGCATGGGGTCTAGGTATTACCCTCTTTCAGTTTGTTGGTTAAGACCTGTCCTATCAGAAGTAACCGGGTTCTAGAGGATCCCAATATCACTGACTACCCTCAATCGGTCATAACTCCAGCATCACAATCTTTTCTTGCGGCCAGAACCATCACGAGAGTTTAGCCTCAATGGGCGTAGCATACTGCTACTGTTCTATTGGCCAAGTTGGGTCATTTAAGGTTCTAAGGTCGGTTGGTGCTTAATGACTCCTTAAAAGACCCATATTCTCCTCGTTGCGACACAAGGGATATCGGTACAGACCAATGTGCCACACCAAAGTAGCCACTGCTTCACCCATGTCGGTCTACGCCGGACAGGTCCCTCACATCTTATGCTACATAACAGGGTATCCCCGGATCCGGGTTAGGATCTATGTAACTCCGATGCAATGCCCACAAATATAAAGCAAACAAACACAACAATTGAAAACACAAGTCTGAGCTATCCTAAGGTACACCTCACTTTAAGTATAATGTCCCCAGCAGAGTCGCCAGTTCTGTGATCGGTGGATCTGGAACTAACTGTTTAACGCTGGTTCGCGAAATATTGCGGAAGCAAGAGTCGCCACCATCTTTTATTTTCTCCAACATGGACAGGACAAAAGCACAGCAAAATTCCTTATGAGATAGTTTCTCGGTTCGGGAGGTAGATTTATAGAAAGGGAAGGTGTTAGCACCCTTTCTATCCATGGTTATCCATGGGCTCTTAGATACTTGCTCATTTGTGTTTTCAAAAGTGTTTGCTTTTCAATTGTGAGTGGGTTTGAAAAAAGTTTCATTTGAAAGATTTCAGATCGACTCTTGTATCAGTCCTCAAGAGTGTTTGAAAATTTGTTTTGAAAGCTTTTTTTGAAAAGTGTCAGCGTGAAAAGAGTTTTGATTTGTTTTTTAGAGCAAGTATCTATGAGTTATCTACCTACCCTAAGGAATTAGGCTGTGTAAATTTCCTTAAGGTAGTGTCATCCCACCATTGAGAGGTAGGTAGCACCACTGTTGGAGGTGTTCAGGTCAATTCGTTTGTTAGGGACAGTGTGGTCACCAGAGCAACAATAGGAAACCTTAGAAGCTACCCTTATGCCATTGATCCTTTTTATTCCGAGGCAACCGTTTCGAGGCAGCTATTCCGAGGCAACCGTTTCGAGGCAACTTGTTTTGAGGCAACGGGATCAATGGACATAAGGACTTACTAAGACGTCCTATACTCGACGACCACGTTTCGAAGGTAAGGCAGCAGTGAGGCGTACCCTAAGAGTGGTGTGTGAATTTGTGTGTTATTTTCATGTTATGTTTTATCTTGTATATGTATCATGGTGATCTACGCTTGTTTTTAATTTAGGCCATACATTCTTTCATGCAATTATAATTAAAAGTGCGGAAATTTAAATGCGGAAAGTAAATCCTACGCTATTACAAGGTGCGGGTCTATACATCGCCAAATTACAAAGACCCGTTTTTAATAAAAATGCGGAAAATAAATAAATTCCTAATTACTATTACATGGCTTGAGCAATTACATATTATTTGAAAGAAGATAAATAAGAATAAATGCGCGAAAAGAAATTAGAATCGAATGTTCGAGGGCGTTGGACCCTTTTGAAATTAAATTGAAATTAAAAGTTAATTAATTATTAAATTAAAGAAAAGAAATGTTTTTTTTTAATGTTTTTCGTATTTATGAAATAAAAAAAGAATTTAAAATTAGAAGGAAACCCTAGTTCTAAATATTTTTAATTATTAAAGAAAAGGTTAACGTTTAAAACCTAATTTATGCTAATTAATTAATGTACATATTTATTTACAAAGATAAATAGTAATTATAATAATAAATAATGAGAAAAATAATTAATTAAGAAAAAGATGAAGATGTCAAAAAAACCTAATTCTATGCATTTTTTATTTATTAAGAAAAAGTGTTAAAATTAAGACCTAAATTAACTAAGTTAATTATTAACATTTATTTACAAAAAATAATTAATAGTGAAATTACTAAATAATAATAATACTAAAAATGTTAGTTTTCTGAATTTTATTACGAAAAAAATGTTAATTGGTTAGTGATTAATAAAAAGAATAACGATTAATTAATTAAAGGAAAATAATAAAAATAGAGAGAGAGTTTAGGAGTATACGAGCCTGATTGAAGGGGTGAAACAGCTATTGGCGTCATGTGTAAACTGTTTTGTTTTGGCCATTTGTGTTTTGGCTTTTGGCCATTTGTGTTCTGGCCTCAACGTTCCTTAACCTCCTCAAGACGTCTGCCTCGCCATGTATTGGTGTCATGTGTAAAATGTTCTGTTTTGGCCATTTGGCTTTTGGCTTTTGGCTATTTGTGTTTTGGCCTCAACGTTCCTTAATGAACCTGCATGAGATCCTGTCTAAAATCTGCAGTGTCGAATCTCATGAACACATTAAATAAAATCATAAAATGCAAATAAAGCCAATATATGAAGAAATTTAATGTTTAAGCACAATATGGCATGTATGAATGATTATACCCTTTTGATCATGGAGATCAAATCAATCTTACCCTTACTGGAAAATTAGTGACAAAAATGCTTTTATGCCCTTTTGATCATGGAGATCAAGTCAGCCTTACCCTTACTGAAGAAGTAGTGAGATGTTGGTTTGTAACTGAGATGGCTTGTTTGTAGTGAGAGAGGGATTTGTAATAAGGATTTCAAGGTATTAGGGTTCTTGAAAGAATTTGATATTCTGACAATGTTGTGGCCAGGTTTTTTTTCTCTTTTTTCTCTTCTTTTCTCCTCTCCGGTTTGTGTGAAAAGAAGGTGATTATATAATGGAAATTAGGGTAAAGAAAATGGGCTTTGAATGTGCAATTGGGCCTCCAATGTTCACTTGAGTTCGTCACTTTCCAGGCTAAATCGCAGGGACTTAAGTACAATTTTTGAAGTTGAAATGTGAAAACTAAATGTAGCTGACATCGATAACTAACCCCTGTCCGAAAATCGGCTCAATCGGATAAACGGTGAATTAGTTATGAATTTTTGAAGTTTCAGCTTAGACAAACTTATTTTGGGCTCCAGTGTCGACTCTGACACGTTCTTCAATAAAAAACTGGTATTGATCGGAGCATAATCTGGTCTCGACCTTTGAAGCAAAGTTGTAGATCTATGAGTCAGGGACCTTGTGTAAAAATATGAGCCCAATCCGATAAAAATTGACCGAGTTATGAATTTTCGAAGTTTCGGCCCAGATGAAATAATATTCAGCATTCAGGATTTTCAGCGTGTCACGCACTCTGAGCAAAAACTGAAGGCCTTTTGAATAACGTTTGAACTTAATACCTTCTGTGAAAATGTAGCCAACTCAATTTTTGAAATTTTGGCGCCGGAACCAGCTCGATACGATGAAAATCGACCAAGTTATGATTTTCTGAACATGACGCAAATAAACTTCTGTCACAAATTTTCTGTGCGAAAATACTTGATAAATCCATATTTTTGAAGACTTTCTGATCAAAATTGGCTTCCAGCCGTGAGAGATGAAAACATAGATAATGTCAAGACGGAATTTTGGCCACCGGAACGGGTTCAAAACGAGCCACGATCTTCAAGTTATGAATTTTTTAGCGCGTAAAAACTGCACTTTCAGCCCACTTTTTCACCATATTTCTTCGAGAAAACTCACACAGTCGGATACCTTCTTTAAAGGATTGACTCTTGAGCCGAACCTGAATTTGAGAATATGTTATCAGAGATATCTTGGCGAAAGAACACCTGAATATGATGCGCCGGGTTAGACTTGTGAATTTTTCTTGAAATGTTTTGAGAAAAATGGGAGGGCAAATTTTGGGGTACAACAGCTGGGCTTTGAAGAATAAAGTGCAGGATATGATTGATGCTAAGGAGATTAAGTTTGAAGCGCTGGAAAAACCTAATGTCATAACGGCTCCTATGCCAAAACATGACGCGGGAGTCAATGCAATTGAAGATGATGATGAAGAGTCAGATTTCGACAGCTAGATTTACCCGACTACCGATGGTGGATTAAGCAATTGGACGACAAAAGGACTTCGTGCCCATTTCTTTTATTACACAGTAATAAGACTTTTGTTTTGAGTTTTGTAACAGACAGTTTAAAACTTTATGGCCCGGTGCCTTACCTGAGACACCGTGGCTTCGTTTGAGGGCTTATTATGTGTCATTTCCATATATCATCAATAAAAGCATTGGACGTTTTCTTGCATTACAAATTTTGTGATCCTTGTTTCTCTTTTCTATCTTGCAAAATAGCTATTTGTCTTACACACACTCACATATACAGGTCTACATCCACTCTGGATCCCACTGATAACAACTCTGCTACTGCCAGTTATGACTTTGAAAGTCCGATCAACTAAGCCGAGGACGAAGGTGGGGATGATTGTAAAGTGCCTGGGGAACTTGCTAGACTGTTACTTCAGGAAGAGAGGGCCATACAGCCGCATGAGAAGCCAGTGGAAATAGTAAGTCTGGGTACAGAGGTAGACAAGAAAGAGCTCAAGATCGATGCAAATCTGGAACCTAGTGTTAAGCAACGGTTGATACAGATGCTGCGTGACTATGTTGAGATCTTTGCCTGGTCTTATGAAGACATGCCTGGGTTGGATACCGATATTGTGGTTCACCGCTTGCCAACTAAGGAAGACTGTCCTCCAGTGAAACAGAAAGTTCGCCGAATGCGCCCAGAGATGTTTGAGAAAATCAAGGCTGAGGTTATGAAACAATTTGATGCCGGTTTTCTAGCAGTTACTTCTTACCCGCACTGGGTTGCCAACGTGGTTCCGGTATCGAAGAAGGATGGTAAGGTCCATATGTGTGTGGACTATAGGGATCTGAACAGGGCGAGCCCCAAGGATGATTTCCCTCTGTCTCATATCGACGTTCTGGTTGACAACACCGCACAACATAAGGTATTCTCCTTTATGGATGGTTTTTCTGGTTACAATCAGATTAAGATGGCTCCCGAGGATATGGAGAAGACAACCTTCGTCACGTAATGGGGTACCTTTTGCTACAAAGTCATGCCTTTCGGATTGAAGAATGTTGGGGAAACGTATCAGCGCGCCATGGTCGCTTTGTTCCTGTTGCACCCCAAAATTTGCCCTCTCATGTTTTCCAAAGTCTTCCCCCTGCATGGTTGATCACAAACCCTTGCCTAAGGAAAAAGAAAATTTTTGAGTGGTGCTTTAAGTATCTTTCGATTGGCATTCTGAAAGACCCTTCGATTGGCATTCTGAAGGAGCATTTCGATTGGCATTCTGAAGGAGCACTTCGATTGGCGTTCTGAAAGACCCTTCGAATGGCATTCTGAATGAGCCTTTCGATTGGCATTCTGGACAAGCATTTCGATTGGCATCCTGAAAGACACTTCGATTGAATTGGACAAGCATTTCGATTGGCGTTATGTCAAGGCCTTCGATTGGCATGCCAAGGGAACCTTCGATTCAGCATTGTGTCCAGGCAGCTTCGACATGGCCATTTGAAGAACTCCTTCCAGGCCATTCGAAAGAGGCCATCAAGAGGGCACTCAAACATGTCCAGGTACACTGAACATGAGAAAATGGCATGTCTCCCTTGCGAATATAGAAATAATTAAATGCTGGTTGTGGATTTAATTCCTGAGTTAAAGGCCAGATTCTTGCCTTTTCTGTTCCTAAAGAGCTTATTCGACCAGAGTGATTCTGTGCAACTAAAGACCATTCAAAGAAGCATTCAGAAGGCCCATTCGAAGGGTACATAGGAGGTCCAGTCGAAGGAGGCAAATCAGGGCCAATCGAAGAGCATGGCCTGAAAGCATTCGAAATCCAAAAGCGTCCAGGTTCATTCAAGGGACACAAACGTTTCAGAAAAGGAAATAATTTAATGTGTTTGATTTTTGTCCAGAGCGTTAAAGGCCTGTTTTAATGGCTGTCCCTTGCCATTACTGCACCCTCACGCCCCTATAAATACAAGGGCCAGCAAACACAACAAGGACGAACATTTACACACGAAAATATACAACGAAAAAACACACAACAGAAGAACTTGGAGATACGCTGCCAAAGGTCATCAGCACTTCCAGGAAGCCATACCCAATCCTTGCAAAAACATCCACGCCTAGAAGCCCCGATCGAAACTGCTCCCATCCAGCCAGTGTCAAATCGAAGGTTCCAACTACTGTAAGAGAGGGTAAATTGTCAAAAGACTTTTCATTTTTGCATAACACATTATCACTTGTTGTTACCTTCGATTTGCCATCCTAGACAGGATCAAAGGGCCTGGGTTTGGCACCCAGGTCATGTTTTTTCATGTGCTAACATTTGCTGCCAATTTAGCCTGAAGAGACCCCAACAAGTGCAGGATCGAAGGGCCTGGGATTCAATACCCAGGCCCTGTATTTTATTTCACTCACATACTTTTGCAGATATAACAGCCCAGATCGAAGGAGACACCTTCTCTGGATCGAACCCATTAGTATGCTGGATCGAAGAAGGCATCTCTTCCCTGGATCGAAGGCTACTCCCGCCTTACTGTCTGGCCCAATCGAAGCCTCCATTCCCCCCCTGGGTCGAAACTCCTGGATCGAAGGATCCCCCTTGTATTTTATTTTGTTTTCATAGACTTCCTTTTAATTAACATTAAAATAAAAAAACCACAAAAACATTAGGCTAGTTCTTTTTCTATTAAATTAACTTTGTTAATTAACCTTTAATTATCTTAACATTTTTTCCAAAAAACTAAAATTAAATAGATTTAGATTATTTTTCCCAAAATAAAATAAAACAAAAAAAAGAGTTCTTATTCTTAGGATTTTTTTAGATTCACGCGCGTTTATTTTACTGGGATGTAATAGCTTAAACTAAGACCTTCTTTACTGCTTTATTCCCCTAATTTTGGACATGTAAATAATCCCCCTCCCCGAAGCCTTGTAATAGCGTAGGATTTACAATTCCCGCACTTTAAATTCCTGTACATATATTAACTACTTAGATGTATGATAACTAGGATTGTATGACAAGATTCACTCTTAACTTAAAATTAACAGTAGCTCACCATAACATGCACAGATAATATAACTGAAAATTGACACACTTGCACATGCCACTCCTAGGGTACACCTCATTTGGTTGCCTCGAGCGTGGTCATTAAGTATAGGATATTTTAGAGGTCGTCCTTTTGTCCCAAGATCATAAGTTGCCTCGAAATGGTTGCCTCGATAAAAATGATCTAAGATATTAGGATTACTACTAAAGCGTCCTAACGTTGCTTTAGTGACCACACGTCCCTAAAATCGAATTGACCCGAAAACTCCAACGACGGTGCTACCTACTCCTCAATAGTGGGATAGCACTGTCTAAAGGACAGTTGCACAATTAAATTCCTTTTTGAGTAGGTAGAGGTTCTTAGATACTTGCTCTTTCAAAACAAAACAAACTTTTCACACTTACACTTTTCGAACAAAGTTTTCAAAAACACTTCATACACTCTTGAGGACAGAAACAAGAGTTAAATTGAAGTTTTCAAACAAAACTCTTTTCAAAACCCACAATCACAAAGAAAAGCAAACCTTTTGAAAACATAGTGAGCAAATACCTAAGAGCCTGTGGATAACCACGGATAGAAAGGGTGCTAACACCTTCCCTTTCTATAATCTACCTCCCGAACCCGAGAAACATCTCGAAAAGGAATTTTCTGTGCTTTTGTCCTTTCCCTTGTTGGATAAAATAAAAGACGGTGGCGACTCTTGCTTACCGCGACACTTTGCAAAAACAAACGCAAACGCGAACCAGCATTCAAAAAACAGTCAGTTCTCGTTCCCACCGATCACAGAACTGGCGACTCTGCTGGGGATGTATTTAATAAGTGAGGTGTACCTTAGGATTAGATCACTTGTGTTTTCAATTGTAATGCTTTGTATGCATTAAATTTTGTGGGCTTGTATCAGAGTTCTATAGATCCTAACCCGGATCTGGGGATACCCTTTAGGTAAGTAGCAACAAACTGTGAGGGAACTGTGCGGGGTATACCGACATGGTTGAAACAGTAGCTACGTTGATGTGGCACTTTGGTGAGTACCGGTAACCCTTGAGTTAAGTCAAGGAGAGTACGGGGCCGCCGCGTGGTGTCGTGAAGCATCAATTGACCTTAGAACCTTACTTGACCATCTTGGCCTTTTTTAGGGATAGTGAGATGACCGACTTTGGTGCAGTCCGAAGTTGGTAGATACTCGATACTACACTCATTGAGGATTGTTTTCTTGGAATATTTTGGTCGCTAGTTCAGTGGCTAAACCAAAACGATACATAGAAAACAATCCAATGATATTGAGCTCCTTAGAACCCGGTTACTATTTATATGACAGGTTTTGAGCCAACTAAACTCAAGAGGGTACTTACCTATGGAACCTCATGCAAGCCTGAAATCTAAGGGCTCTTATGTGTGACTTGTGTGCCTTCAAACTTGAACTACTTGTTATCTGACAATAGGGGTTCCTTGCAGGTTTTGTTTACAGTCCTTATCCAATAACTTGGATTTATTGCAGGGTTTACTTACACCACTTCACATTTTTGCTTAAACGCATAGCATATACATCATGCCTTAACATTTCTTTAACCATTTCAAGGATCTCAAGGGTTTGTGATGAAGGTTATGGTAAATCAAATGTCCAGCAAGGGACAGAGGGGATTTATTTTCCTCTAGCCAAGTTTGTATAGAAATCCAAGCATGATAACTTGAGTCAGGGGCTATGACCCACTCGATATGGTGAGCCTGACTCTTGAAGAAGGACTCTCAACAACATGAAGTTCCTTCAATCAAGCTACAAGATTCAAATTCTAACAGTTTCTTGTTTACCCCACAAGATCCTTGAAAACATTGCATACATATATCATACATATCATTGCGTAACAGGTCTTCCAATACAGGTCTCTCATGTTCTCGCTGTTTATTTCAGCAATGGCTTTCCAACCAGACAACCAAGATCTCCGGGCTCAAAACGCCCAACTTCAAGAAATGTTCTTGAACCTATCCCAGGGGCAAGAAGAAATAAAAGCTCTCCTCACAAGGGGCTTGGTCCTAGGGAATCCAGGAGGCATCAGGAATGATCAGTTGGAAGGGCTACAAATTGAGTTGGCAAAAATGAAGATCCAGGTGATGGGACAGCTGGTGGGCTAGATGGCTCTCATTCAAGACTTAGCTCAAAGACAAGAAGAGCTCAGGGTCCTCGTCAACAAGCTGCTTCAAAATAACCAAGTGGGGCAAACAACTAGAGTTAAAGATCAAGTCATCATTCAACCACCTTTGGGGCAAGAAGACAAAGGAAAAGCTCCTCATCTTGCTTCAGGGTTACAAGCCCAGCATCAACCTCGCCAGCATCAACAGGGTAATCGGCGTAAGCGAAATACGTCTGGAAGACATTTCTGAGACTGATATACCATCATCTCTCATACTGAAACACTTGTTGGAGGTCAATCTGATTACTTTAAAGGATCCTCCCAGGAATCCCAACACCTCTGCTCCTACCTACCATCCCAATGAAAGGTGTGCATACCACTCTGACGGTCCGGGACATGACACCGATGACTGTTGGACTCTGAAGAACAAAATCCAAGACTTGGTTGACGGAAGGATGCTGGAGTTCATGCCAGATGGTGAGATGAAAATCTTCCGCTGAGAATTCTCCATCTGAAATGACTAGTTCAAACTAAGAGACTTTTGTTCATTTGAATTCTGAAGTTGTATTTTTCTTTTGTTATTCAAACAATTATCTATTAATGCCAAACTTTGTTTCATTAATGCATTGCATATGTTTGTCTTGATTTGATCCAATCATTTTAATTATATTTAAACTATGCTTTTTACTCACTTTATGACATTCAACTCTTGCTAAAAGTTACAAGCCTTTAGAGGGAGGATGACGAAACAATGCCATAATCTCATACAGTATGCTTTTGGACAGACCTTGCTGACGATGTACAGGCATTTCTTTCAAATCCTAAACACTGGAGTTATAAGGAAGATAATATCTAGTCAACCCCTTCGAGCCAAAGAAGTAGGAGTTTTCTGTTTTAAACACAATTTGAAACCTTTAATTTAAACTTGGGGCAGGGTAGTCTCTCAGTTAATTCAAAAGATGCGCATTGAAGTCGCAGAACTCTCAATTCATAATACAACGAACGACATCAAAAGCATTCCTATGGAATCAAAAGACAGTGGTGGTTCCTTATTTCATAGGCAGTCAATCTCTCAAAAGAGAAAAGCCCACTGAGCCAAAACCTATAAAGAAAGCTTAAGAAAGCTGGGGCATCCCGCTGACTGTAACCTCGAAAACAGGAACAGTCAGGAAAAAGTTGGGGATAAAAAATCAAAAGAACGAGTTCGCTACAAATTCTCAACAACATGAAAAGTGTTGCAAAAATGACTGCCTTCCAACAAATTCAACTTGTGTGAACCATCACAAAAAATGTCGTTCCAGACTCATTTGGAGTTCAAACGCACAATTAACTGAGTTTAGGATTGAAGAACATCACGAAGATTGGGTGGGTACAAATATACTTTGAGCTTTTATCCTTTGTTTCTTAAACCGTGAACCAAGCCACGTTACAACCCTTCAAAAGTCCTAACTGAAGCATGGGTTAGTTCGAAAGCATACTGTTACAAAAGGTATCCTGACTCCTGTAAGGCTTTGCCCTAAATCTTGTGTTGAATTTGTCTTATAAAGAGTTTTCTGCTAAAAAAATGCATTTTTCAAAACTTCGAGACAAGCATAAACTTTGCATTATTTGGATATCACTGTTTGCATTTGGCTATTTGTTTGACAGCGGAGAAATTCACACAACGAGTATCCGATGAACAAAAGCACTCTCAGTGAACAAAATCACTTCAAAAAGGATGACACTTCCATTGACAAATCTCCTATCAATAAGGGGGCATGACATGTCACTATCCAGCACACCTGGGGCAGCCCAGTCAAGATTCCAGGAAATCTCTCAAAAAAGTGCAGAGTAACCAGGGGCAAGTCTCCATCTCTGTCGCTTGGGGCATTGAACATCAATCTCAGTGAAGGGTTACATACAGTCAAACATTTCCAGGCAGTGCCACAAACACTTGATACTAGGGGCAATGACAAATCCCCCCAAAATCCTTCTCATAGGATGACTCCCAGCAAGGGTTTAATCTCTGAAAACCTTTCCCCAGCTGAATCAACCTCAAGAATCCTCGAGGACATCCCCCAACAAAGATGTCACCTCTCTAGCGGACTGACAACAGGGTTTATTTCCCCAGCAACAGTAATTCATCCCCAGCTTGAGTTTGCCTCTCCGACTACTACAAATCAAAGGACCACAACTCCTCTTCCCCAGTAGACTCTGGAAGCTTGTCCCCTGCGAAGCATAAATAAGTCTCCTCAGCCAAATTCAGAGGTTATCCTCACAAGAGTCTAACTGGTTTATCCTCAGCAAGTTGCAACTGAAAGATCATCCCAGCGAAGTTCTTTCTATCCCCAGCGGAGTTCATTCCTCTCATAGACAGAAATTCAATCCCCAACAGGGTTCGCTGTCACCATCAACAGTAATTCATCCCCAGCTGAGTTTTACTTCTCCAAATCAGCAGATCTTCTAGCAGAGTATATACTCCCCACAGAGTCATTTCCTCGTCAGTCCATTCCCCAGCGGAGTTATTCTCTCCTACAGGATTATTCTCCCAATCATCTTTGGTCGTTATCTCCAGCGAGTGAAACTCTTTATTCTCCAACAACAGTCAGGGATTTATTTTCCCAAACTCGGACATACCACAATAGCATTTCATGTTCATACATCATGACATGCGCATACATATTGCATACAGCATAATCTCATTTATTTTGAGAACATCATCATACAATGCATGTCATGCATCATATACGATTAATCATGTACCTTTTCAGGAAAGATGGTTATCATCAACAACTTCCAGCAAGTTCAAGATTTACTTCGGAAACTAAAACAGAGTAATTATCTGCACGATCAAATTCAGCTTTACGCGGGTTCGTCATGAAGAAATCTTACACGGGTTTCTCCTAAATGCATCTTCACACGGGTTTATCCTGAAAAATCCTACACGGGTCCTTTCTCATACATTTCTGAATAAAGTTTTACACGAACTCATCTCACAGTAACCTTACCCCGGTTCATCCAGAAGTTTTACACGAACTTATCCCGAAGTAACCTTACCCGGTTTCCTCCTGAAGTTTTACACGAACTTATCTCACAATAACCTTACCCCGGTTCATCCAGAAGTTTCACACGAACTTATCCCGAAGTAACCTTACCCCGGTTCATCCTGAAGTTTTACATGAACTTATCCCAAAGTAACCTTACCCAGGTTCCTCCAGAAGTTTCACACAAACTTATCCCGAAACAACCCTACACCGGTTCCTTCTCAATTCCAGATGCAGTTTTACACGGACTCATCATCAGGAAACCCTACACCGGTTCCTTCTCAACTCCAGATGCAGTTTTACACGGACTCATCATCAGGCAACCCTACACCGGTTCCTTCTCAACTCCAAATGCAGTTTTACACGGACTCATCATCAGGCAACCCTACACCGGTTCCTTCTCAAATCCAGATGCAGTTTTACACGGACTCCTCATCAGGCAACCCTACACCGGTTCCCTCTCTTCAAGATGCAGTTTTACATGGACTCGTCATCAAGAAACCCTACACAGGTTCTCTCTTTCCAAAGATGAAGTTTTACACGGACTCCTCATCAGGCAACCCTACACTGGTTCCCTCTCTTTCCAAGAGGCAGTCTCACACGGACTCATCATCAGGCAACCCTACACAGGTTCCTCCTTTCCAGATGAAGTCTTACATGGACTCATCATGAAGTAACCTTACCCAGGTTCCCTCTCAGTCCAGATATGCAGTTCACCTCCAAAGTTAGACTTCCCCAGCGGAATCTTCTACACCAACAGGTATGCAAATTCTCGCTAAGGAATCTCTTACGCGATCGACACTCTTGCAAAAGGCATCTATAAGCCCATCCTCTTACCAACAATCTCCAAATGGAATCTGTAAGCCCATTCCCGACATCACAATGTTGATACTACACTGTTGCACCCCAAAATTTGCCCTCCCATATTCCTCAAGATTTGACAAGAATAATTCTCAAATAGCTTAAGATTGCTCAAGGGTTGCACAGTCAAACACCTCCTAAACCAGCTGAAATTAGGGTTTTGGTTCTTTCAAGGAATTTGGGGTTTTCAATGGTCCAATCAAGTCTCATAGGCCTATATACATCCTCAAGCATCTACATGTCAAGTCTTAAGACTCACAATGCCAATTTGCATAGTTAAAAGCTTCATTTGATCTACAGTCAACTGTAAGGGCAAAATGGTCATTTTGCAGTCAAAAGTCAAAAAATTTGGTCAACATCTTATTTTGAGTCCAAAATCATCATTTGATCAAGTCTTGATCATGATTCCACAAGCATGGCTCAAAAATCATCAAGATGCAAGAAGTTACTATTTTTGGACAGTAGAAAAGTCAATTGTATCTTGACCAGGGCATAACTTTTTCATGGTTCATCAGAAAAATCCCATCTAGTGCTCATTTTGAAGGGGATGACATTTCCTACAATCCATCTTCACATTACAAGTCCAAGAAATTCCCTCACAAAAAGTTATCAATTTCTACATTATAGGTCAAATTCAAAAGTCAACAAAAATGCACTTTGAGTCAAAGGCCATAACTTGAGATTGGTAAATCCAAATGACATGGGACCAAAGGCATTGGTTAGAGGACTTCAAGAACTTTCCAAAATGTCCAAGAACATGTTCATATGATCAAAATTGAGCAAGATATGCATTGGAGAAATTGGGAAATGTTTAGGAATTTGCAAAAGTCAATTTTGCTCAAAACACCTTATTTTTGCTAATGGGCCTCAAATCTCTTCTTGAAACTTTATCCATGGCCTATGCACGACCCATCAAGCTTAATTGAATTATTTTCTTATTTTTTATTAATTAATTGGATTTTTAATCAATATTAATTCATTTAATTAATTTAAATTGTAGGAAAATATAAAGATATGGTTTTTCAATCTTTTTGTGAAGCAAGAATGACCTAAAAAGGCTGGCAATTTCGTGCACCAAGTCAAAGATGCAATATCTCCAAATTTGGCAACTTTTTCCAATCATGAAGATTCAAAAATATATGATTTCCAATCAAATATTCAAATCATCATTCCATGGATTTTTGCTCAAGATTCTGACCTAATCTCATTCTCCTATAAATATGCAAGCTAACCCTAATCAAGCACACGTGAAATTTCTGCAGAAAAAGCCATAACCATATTGAGAAAATTTAAGAAAATTGCAAAACTGATTTCTATATTCCAGGGCGATTTAAAGACTTTTGTTGATTCTAATCTATTGCAGGAGTTCTCGGGGACGTTTTGCAATCAAAACCAAGCATTGAAGCTCAAAGAATCATCAAGAACAGAGTCACGGTTTGCTTCTTATTTTCAAAATCGTATTGACTATTTCATGCGCATTTAACATGATTTATTGTTTGTTTTGCATTGCTTGAATCCATATGAAACTAATGGTATAAGTTAATTGAATTATAGTGTACAGAATCACAAGTTACCATGGACAATTTCTAGGGTTCCTGAGCTTTGGATTTGGGGCTTTGCAATCCAGAAAAAATTAGAACCCTTAAGGCATATGGTTGGAATCGTTGAGACCAGACGAACATGATGCAACCTTCGCGAAATATTTATATAGGCCATAGCTCTAATCGCTATTTTTCATCATTGCAGTTTGTGGGGGTTAAAACCCCCCGCTATCTAACATTGTTTTTTGCAGGCACAGCGAGGACGATGATGAGGTGTTGATTCATGGTTGGATAGTTTAAAAAGGCGCGCGTTTTATTTGTTTTTACAGCATATTGTTTGGTTTCTTAATATAATGATTGCGTAGTATTATAATATCAAAGCGTGCAGGTGGTTGGAGTGGTTAAGGCATTGGTTTGAAAGCATTGGGACCTGGGTTCGAATCCTAGGTCCCCCAAACACTTATATTATTTTTCTTAACATAGTTGTGTGCAGAATTCCAAAAGAGGTCTACCATGTACTTCATCTTCCCAAGCGCCAAGTGGCCACAGGCACAAATCTGAAGGTCATAAGTGGATAACTACCATACTCCCAGTCAGCACGCACCATGGAGAAGCCAGAAAGTCAAAAGGGCTTGATGTTAATGGGCCACAGAATTTCCAAACTTACCTCCATATTGGGTCAACACCCCCCTGGGTTCTTTTTTCTCTTTATATTTTCTATTTATTTATTTAACTATTTTATTAATTATTATTATTATTATCATTAAAATTAACCAAATTAGTTTTTCACAATAAAATTCAGAAAAAAACTAAAAATATAATATTTTTATTATTATTTATTAATTTCACCTTAATTTACTATTTTTGTAAATAAATGTAATTAATTAATTTAGTTGTTTTAATTAGGTTAACTTTAATTATTTTCATAACAAGTAAAATAAATTAGAATTAGGGTTTTCTTGACAATTTTAATTTCTTTTATTTTATTTCATTAAAACATAAAAAACTCAAAAAAAAAAATATTTCTTTTAATTAATTAATTAATTAGTTTTAGGTTAAATTTAATTTAATGCAAAATAACCAAAAATTCATTCTTTTCTCACAAAGGGTCAAAACCCTAAGTACTTCTCCGATTCAATTTTTATTCGCGCATATTATTTTTTGACCATATTATGTAATTGTTCCGAGGATGTAATAGCGTAATTAGGACCTTTTTATCGCTTTCTTTATTTTCTCGCATTTATTTTCGAAGGGTTTGTTTTTGGCGATGTAAATACCTGACGCCTTGTAATAGCGTAGATTTACTTTCCGCAATTTATTTTCCGTAACTATTAACTGTTAGATGTATGTTAATTAAACTATGCATGACAAGACTTCTCTGAAATTAAAATCAACCTGTAGCTCACCATAACATGTGCAAAGATAATTAAATTCTGACACACTCGCACATGCCACTCCTAGGGTACGCCTCACTTGGTTGCCTCGAGGTGGTCATTGAGTATAGGGTGTTTTAGAGGTCGCCCTCCTGTCTAAAGATCCAAGTTGCCTCGAAACGGTTTCCTCGGATAAAAAAGGATCTAGGACATTAGGGTTACCGCTAAGGCGTCCTACTATTACTTTGGTGACCACATGTCCTTATAATCGAATTGACCCGACAAAATCCAAACGACGGTGCTACCTATTTCTCACTAGTGGGATAGTACTGTCTAAAGGACATTTACACAACTTAATTTCCTTTGAGTAGGTAGAGGTTCTTAGATACTTGCTCTTTCAAAACAAAAATAATTTTCGCACCTACACTTTTCAAACAAAAGTTTTCAAACAACACTTCATACACTCTTGAGGACAGATACAAGAGTTAAAGCGAAGTTTTCAAAACAAACTTTTTCAAAACCCACAAACACAAGAAAAGCAAAACATTTTGAAAACATAGTGAGCAAGTACCTAAGAGCCCGTGGATAACCACGGATAGAAAGGGTGCTAACACCTTCCCTTTCTATAATCTACCTCCCGAACCAAGAAACATCTCGAAAAGGAATTTTGTTGTGCTTTTGTCCTTTCCTTGTTGGAGAAAATAAAAGACGGTGGCGACTCTTGCTTACCGCGACATTTCGCGAACCAGCATTTCAAAACAGTCAATTCTATTTCCACCGATCACAGAACTGGCGACTCTGTTGGGGAGTACAATAAGTGAGGTGTACCTTAGGATTATATCATTCTATGTTTTCAATTGTATGCCTTGTATGCTTTAATTTTGTGGGCTTGTATCGTAGTTTCATAGATCCTAACCCGGATCTGGGGAATACCCTTTAGGTAAGTAGCAATAAATTGTGAGGGACCTGTCCGGCGTAGACCGACATGGGTGAAGCAGTAGCTACATTGGTGTGACACCTTGGTCTGTACCGATATCCCTTGTGTTGGAACGAGGAGAATATGGGTCTTCTGAGGATTCATTAAGCACCAACTGACCTTAGAACCTTAAATTGACCAACTTGGCCATAGAACAGTAGCAGTATGCTACACTCATTGAGGCTAAACTCTCGCGATGGTTCCGACTGCAAGAAAAGGTTGCTAAGCTGGAGTTATGACCGATTGAGGGTAGTCAGTGATATTGAGATCCTCTAGAACCCGGTTACTATTTTTTAGGACAGGTCTTAACCAACTAAAACTGAAAGAGGGTAGTACCTAAACTTCATGCTGGCCTGAAATCTAAGGGCTCTTGTGTGACTTGTGTGCCTTACCATGTTTTCCTTTTGTGAATACTTGTGGTGTGCCTTTATCATAACATCATACCATCATAACATTGCATGCATCCTGCATAAGGACTAACCCATTTCAAAGACAAGAGGGTTTCATCTTTGCTCTATTTTGTAGGACCTCATGATGCCTGTGCGAAGGAATACTATCTGGCTCAACTTTGTTCAACCACCTGATTTGCTTAAAGAATTGGTTGATAGGATTCCAAACACTACTTCCTTCATTAAGAGGCACGGTTCTCTTCTCGGTTTAGTCACTTCAAAGTGGTACCAACAATTGATGAGCGTCATGGCCCAGTTTTATGATCCGCTATACCATTGCTTCACCTTTCAAGACTTCCAGCTGGTCCCTACCCTGGAAGAATTCACTGATTTGCTTGGTATCCCTGTGTTGGAACAGATTCCGTTCACTGGTTGGGAAAAGACTCTTAGGCCTGAAGAGATTGCTGCAGCCCTTCCTTTGACCAAAGAAGAGATAATGGCTAACTGGGAGACTAGAAGTGGAGTTAAAGGCTTTTTGGCTAAGTTTCTGGTTGGCAAAGCTAATAGTTTCTGGAATGACTTAGACTTCAGGGCGTACGAAGATATCCTGGATCTCTTAATCTATGGTCTAGTATTGTTTCCAAATCCCGATACCTTTGTTAATGTCAACGCCATAAGGATCTTCATCTCTCGGAACCCTATACCCACTCTCTTGGGTGATATCCTGCAACAACTCTATGCTCGTACTGCCCGAAGACGGGGAACTTTGTGGTGTTGTGCTCCTTTGTTAGTGAGGTGGTTTACTTCGCACCTCCCTAAGTTCGTGCTGAAGAACAAAGAAGGAAGGGGCTGGGCTCATAGGATAATGTCTCTCACTGATAATGACATCATTTGGACTCTCAGAGGTTTAGATGAGGTGGTTGTTATTGATCGTTGCGGCCTAACGTTCCATTGATCGGTACCTAGGGAGGAATATCTTATAATCCATGTTTAGCTCTCCGTCAGTTTGGAAGAGCCAGAAGAGCAGGGCCTCATGAGATGTTGATACCTCACATCAGTTTTGAGTTTCAGGTAGACAGTGACGAGTTGCGTCGTAGATTCATCCGGGCTTGGGACAGAATTCACAAAGCTGACCCACATGAGTTGGGACCAAAGACTTCTCTGCCTATGGAGTCCTACTTCAGATGGGTCCGCATCCGTGCTCAAAAGTTAGGTATGCCATACGAAGCTGTCATACCTATTACTCTTGAAGGTCCTGATAGAGACGGGGTTCCTCCAACTGTTCTCCATCCTCAGATACCCACTGATATTGGTACACTGAAGAGGTCTTGGGCACAACTGCAGGAAGAACGGGATTCTTATCGAGAAAGGTTCAACAAACAGGAACAGAAGATCCAGAAGCTGACCAAGCAACTGGAGAACGAGCGGATCCTGAATGACTATATTCGTACTGAGAAGAAGAGGCCATGGGAGAATTGACGGACATTGGATGTTTCTTTTATAGCTTTTGTTTACTTTTCAGTATTTCCATTTCTGTAACGCCTAAGGGCAATTTATTGAACAATTTAAATTCCGAAGTTTAATCTAATACAGCGTGTTTCCTTTTTGTCTACAAAGTTGAATCCCGATTGTCTTTGAAAACATAAATCATACGCATTTCATTTCATCATATGCATAACAGGTACCCTTTTTACAGGTCACTTATCTTCTTCGCTGTTTATTTCAGCAATCATCATGACTTCTGAACCTTCTACTGAACAAGCTATCAAGACCCTCCAGGCCCAGAATGCCCAGTTCCAAGAGTTGGTTATGAGCCTAGCCCAGGGTCAACAGGAGTTGAAGACTCTGATTCTGAAGAAGAAGAAGAAGAAGAAGAAGAGGACTGTGTTGTTCAACACTGGACGCAGATTCGAGAATGGACTACAAAATGAGGTTGATCTGACTACTTCCTCTGTAGGGAAAGACAGTCCCCAAGAGAGAAGGGTTCCTAGTCCCGTGGTCTCCGACAACGAGACGGATCATAATGATGAACAGTATCCTCCTGCTGAGGATAGGTACAAACAGCTGGAGGACCGCTTAAGTGCTATGGAGATTCAACATGTGCCCGGGTTGGACTTTGGAGACCTAGGCTTATCCTCTGGGGTGGTGATTCCACATAAGTTCAAGGCGCCTACTTTTGCAAAGTACGACGGGGCTTCCTGTCCTAAGCTACACCTTCGGTCGTATGTAAGGAAGATCCAACCTTATACAGCTGACAAGAATTTGTGGATCCATTTCTTTCAGGATAGTCTTTCAGGGACTCAACTCGAATGGTTCTATCAGCTGGATGGAGCCAGTATTCGTAACTGGGAGGACTTGGCTACTGCGTTTTATAAGCAGTATCAGTACAACTCCGACCTCGCTCCTACGCGTACCCAACTCCAGGGTATGTCACTAG
The DNA here is from genome assembly GCA_948472305.1 of Vicia faba. Lineage (NCBI taxonomy): Eukaryota > Viridiplantae > Streptophyta > Magnoliopsida > Fabales > Fabaceae > Vicia > Vicia faba. Next base: position 257,290,593 of record OX451740.1, read on the forward strand.
GGACGGGTGAAGGATTTAAGGAGTATGCTCAAAAGTGGAGAGACCTGGCTGGAAGGGTGCAGCCACCTCTAACTGACCGTGAACTTGTGGATATGTTCTTGGGGACCCTGTCTGGTCCGTTCTTCAACCATTTGATTGGAAATTCTTCTGCCGGGTTTACAGACCTTATCTTGACTGGTGAGAGAATAGAAGCTGGTATCAATTCGGGGAAGATACAGAAAGGTGCCTCCTCGGGCACTGAGAAGAAACCATTCAAGAAGGAATCTAGTGCTGTCTATGGTTCAAGGAGACAGAATAAACTGGAACGCCGCCAAGCTATCAACGCAGTGGTAATTTTAAAGCCTGCTGCTGCTCCTCAGCAATATAACCAATAAAGTGGTGAGAGACCCAGAAGGTAGTTTACTCGACTCAGTATGACTTTGTCCCAGATATTGCCGCAGCTACTGACAACCAATCTGGTGACTATAAAAGAAGCTCCGAAGGTTGTAAACACAACATCTCCAAAGTACAATCCTAACGCCCGCTGTGCTTATCACTCTGATAGCTCGGGGCATACTACGGATGATTGTTGGGCTCTGAAGAATAAGGTTCAGGACCTTATTGATGCTAAAGAGATAGAGCTCGAGGCGCCCGAAAGGCCCAATGTTGTGACTGCTCCCATGCCCAAGAATGGAGTGAATGCTGTAGAGGAAGACCTGTATGTAGCCTTTGTGGACGATATTGTTACTCCGCTGTTGACTGTCAAGAGGAACCTGTTGCTATCCGGTTTATTTCCGGGATGTAGTGAAGGTTGCTGTTGTACCCCAAAATTTGCCCTCCCATATTCTTCAAGATTTGTCAAGATCAATCTTCAAATGGTTCAAGATCTCTCAGAGGGCTGCACAGTCAAACATCCTCCTAAGCCAGTCAAAATTAGGGTTTTGGTTCTTGCAAGGAATTTAAGGTTTTCAATGGTCCAATCAAGTCCCATAGGCCTATATACATTGTCAAGCATCTACATGCCAAGTCTCAAGACTCACAGCATCAAATTGCACAGTCAAAAGCCCTACTTGATCCACAGTCAACATCTTATTTTGAAGCCACAATCATCATTTGATCAAGTCTTGATCATGATTCCACAAGAATGGCTCAGAAATCATCAAGGATGCAAAAGTTGCTATTTTTGGACAGCTGAAAAGTCAACTGTAACTTGACCAGGGCATAACTTTTTCATGGTTCATCAGAAAAATCCCATCCAATGCTCATTTTGAAGGGGATGACATTTCCTACAACTCATATTCACATTCCAAGTCCAAGAAATGCTCCCACAAAAAGTTATCAATTTCTACATTATAGGTCAATTTCAAAAGTCAACAAAAATGCACTTTAAGTCCAAGACCATAACTTGAGATTGGTAAATCCAAATGACATGAGACCAAAGGCATTGGTTAGAGGACTTCAAGACCTTTCCAAAATGTCCAAGAACATGTTCATATGATCAAAATTGAGCAAGATATGCATTGGAGAAGTTGGGAAATTTTTGTGAATTTGCAAAAGTCAACTTTGCTCAAAACACATCATTTTTGCTAATGGGCCTCAAATCTCTTCTTGAAACTTTGTCCAAGGCCTATGAACGACCCATTGAGATTAAATTGAATTATTTTCTTATTTTTATTAATTATTTGGATTTTTAATTGATTATTAATTCATTTAATTCATTTAATTGTAGGAAAATATCAAGATAGGGTTTTGCAATCTTTTCATGAAGCAAATATGACCAATATGAGCTGGAGATTTTGTGTGCCAATCAAAGAGACAAGAATATCCAATTTTGGCAAGGTTTTTCAATCAAAAATATGCAAAAGATTTGATTGAAAATCAAATATTGAAAACATGAATGCCATGGATTTTTGGAGCAAGATTTGACCTAAAACCATTCTACTATAAGTGCACAACCAAACCCTAATGCTATACACGTGCAAATTGCTGCCAAAACACCATAACCAATTCCAAAAAATATCAAAGAAACTCAAAACTGTTTTCAGTGTTCTAGGGAGAATTAAGGACTTTTGTGGATCCAAAGACATTGCTGGGAGCTTCCTGAACGATTTGCAATCAGTTTCCAATTTCATAGCTCAAGAAATCTCCACAAACAGTCACACGGTTTGGTTACTTTTTCCATAATCGTAATTCAATATTCATGCATTATTAATAAGATTTTGTGTGTGTATTGGATTGCTAGAACCTTTCTGAAGCTAATGGTATAGGTGAATTGCATTATGGTGCCCTGAAATGCAAATCACCATTGGAGAATTCTAGGTTTTTCAAGCTTCAAAATTAGGGCTTTTCAGGTCCGGTAAAATTAGAATCTCCAACGCCCATGGTTGAATTCGTCAAGGCCAGACGAATCAAACCCAACCCTCGCGCCCTATTTATATAGCTTGTACATCTAATCGCTATTTTTGGCCATGCTAAGTTATGGGGGTTAAAAACCCCCGCTATTTGATTGTTTTTTACAGGCAAAAGGAAGAAGATGACTGACGTGTTTACACATGGTTGGTTGGTTTGAATAAAAGGCGCGCTTTATTGGTTACAGCATATGTGTTGTTTGTTTTAATATTATTTTTATTGCCCATTATAATAACAAAGACAGGCGCTTGGCATAGTGGAGGATGAATTGTCTGGTGACCATTGGGACCTGGGTTCGATTCCCAGGTCCCCCATAATTTCTATATTGTTTTGCTTAATATATTCATGTGCAGCGCTTGCCAAGGAGTCCACCGTGCATATCACATACCCATGCGCCAAGTGGCCATAAACGTGCATCCAATGGTCAAAAAGTGGAGAACACCATGCTCCCAGTCAAGGCGTGCTCTGGACAATCCCAGAAGTCAACGCAGGCTTGGCTTAATGGGCCAGGAATTCCAGGCTTCACCTCCATTATTGGGTCAACACCTGTTGGCTGAAGATTTTGATAATGTTATTAGAAGCCAAATGAATTAAACGTTTCGATCGAAATGAGGTAAAGCGTCATGTTTCGAAGTAGCAGAAGCAGTGTTTCGAATAAAGCTTGGAGCTTCGAGTGGCTATTATAGGGACATATCTAAAAGAAGTCTCGAAATAGCAATAAGGATGTGTCTGGGAAGTGCGTTCGAAACGGAGAAGTACCAAAGCATTTGAAATTCAAATGGAAGCGGGATATTTGAAGTTTGAAAGTTATGTGCTGGAGCATTTGGGGACACGTGGAAGGAAGAAAGAAGCATTGTTCTGCATGTTCTGAACGTGGCATAATCCTATAGCAAGACCGTTATGGTCGAAGTAGTATAAGTAGAAGTCTTAGTATTAGGATTTCGTGTGTCATATCTATTATACTAAATACTCAGTAACATTCAAACTACCACATGGCAAGGGAAACGAATGCAAGAGAAATGTATGTATGATAGCACCATGTATTTCTGATTTAATGAAAACCTTTTACCATTTCCAGCACTTTCCTTTATCTTTTTGTCAAATAACATTTACAAGTTTTTTTCATTTACAGTCTTTTCACTTTGAACTCTCTTCTTCAAAGTTTTACATTTTAATGCTTTCTTCACATTTCAAGCACTTTATATATCAGAGAACTGTCATATTTCCCATACCTTTACCTTCAAGTCTTATTCTTCGAACGCATATTTTTACTTAAAGTCATTTACAGATTTCTTGCATTTAACGCTTTCTTCATATTTCAAACCTTTTACGTTCCAGAAATCCCTTATATTAACTGCTTTATAATTCGAAACCATTTACTTAACTTTTATGCAAGTTTATATGTCTTTACAATTAACATTTATTCATGCAACTTAGTTTCACACACACATTTTGATTACACCTTTAGATTTTTGAGAGAGAAATAGAAATAAGCCAAATGCATATACAACACTCAAATATCAACCATGAATATCTGTTCAATCGTGAGAGTAACCTTAATGTCCAAGGAATCCTAGGATCAATCTAGTCGATCCTGTGAGTTACCAGAGGAATTGAATAACAGTCAAAAAGATTATTCGATAGTTTGGAAGACTAGCGGTTGTTTACCAGAAATCACTGGAAACAAATTGGCACACCCGGTGGGACCAATAATTGGATATTAGAAACAAAGATTGTTGAGACATAACCATTATAAAAACGTTGGAACTTAAGAAGTTTGCTGTTTTATGAACCTGAGAAGTGGTAAAATAACCAACAGCAACCAACCTTTATCCAGAAGAAAAAGTTTGGACAAAATGTCTAATTCTAACAATCAACAAGGGGAACAAAATGCCCCACATACAACAGGCACTAATGTGTCCACTTCGATCGGAACGTCTAATGCGATCCCTTCGAATGCACAGTCTGTTGCATCTTCAACCAGTAATATAGCCACCAATGGAGTAAGTGGCATATCAACTAATAGTTCGATCTTAGGAAATACTGGAACCATTGGTTACCCTGGGGGATTCGTTCCACCATCAGGGACACAATCCCATTTCGCCACTCCGTTAACTAGACCACCCGGTTTCGATGGAAATAGAACCAGAAATTCCTCCTATGGAATGCCAACATCTTTTATGGCAGGTTTACACAATTCCACATCGAATTCATCCGCACAACTAGGGTCTGGGAAGAATCAGTTTATGACAAATAACCAAGGGTCAGTGGGTTATAGCACAATGCCTATTTTAACCACAGAAAACCAGTTGGCTTTTAGGCAATTGATGGATGACAGTAACCATAATATGATAGGGGTGTTAGCACAAACCATGCAAGAGATATTTGCCCCAATAGTGCAAAATGTGACTGTGACAAACAGAGAAAACGCGGACAATATGAGTCGAATAGCAGATTTCTTTGCTCCCCCAGAAAGGCGTAGGCAGAATCAGGCGGGATTTCGAGCAAACATGTCTGTTATAGAACAAATTGCTAACGACCCAATTTATAGACCACCTAGAGAAGAAGTTAACTTAGGGGCCAGGGCACCAAGGTTAGAAGCCCCAATAATCCCAGGCCCACAAAGAGAAATTATGGAACCAGGGGCAAGGGTCGAAAGGCTAGAAGCCCCAGAGTTTCGAGAAGAACAACCTAGGGGAGTTGTCTTGGTTGGTCGAAATCAAGATGCCGATGCTGTCGTTCATAGAATTCGAAACGATAACATCTTAGCAGAAAACAACCTAACCACCATGATAGAGAGAGTCATGGCCCAGAATGGCCTCAACACAGGAATGAGAAGACCAAATTATGCTTCTCCTATATTGGATTGCATAATGCATACTGATTTACCAAGGGGATATAAAGTCCCTAAATTTACAAAGTTCGCTGGGGATACCAATGAGTCAACAGTCGAACACATAGCGAGATATCTAACCGAAGCGGGAGATATAGCCAATAATGAAGATCTCAGGATCAAATACTTCTCAAGTTCCTTGACTAAAAACGCCTTCACATGGTTTACCACTTTGCCTCCTGGGTCCATTGACACTTGGGCTCTCTTGGAGAGATTATTCCATGAACAATTTTACATGGGACAGTCGAAAATAAGTTTGAAGGAATTGGCCAGTGTTAAGAGAAAGTTCACTGAACCCATAGATGATTATCTGAATAGATTTAAACTTTTGAAATCCAGATGTTACACAGTGGTGCCTGAACATGAATTAGTCGAAATGGCCGCTGGTGGCTTGGATTATTCTATTCGAAAGAAACTAGACACTCAATATTTGAGGGATATGGCTCAGTTAGCCGATAGGGTTCGACAGGTCGAAAGACTAAAGGCCGAAAAAGCCAGAGTCTTTAAGAATAGCAAGAAAGAAAGGATTTCCTATGTTGGGATTGAGGAAGCAGAAGAATATCCGGAATTCGAATTCGAAGAGGTCGAAATCGACCTCGCTGAATTAAAATAGGCCCCACCTTATTCCTGCAGATTGTTAGTTCCCACAAAAGGGAAAGACATTGTTGAAAATGAGAAAAGTGACAAATTTCCAAAGAAGGTTTATACCTTCGACGTCACTAAATGTGACGAAATTTTTGACTTACTTGTCAAAGATGGCCAACTAATTGTGCCATCAAATGTCAAAATACCTCCTTTGGATCAGAGAAAGAAGAGAGGATTTTGCAAATATCATAGTTTCCTAGGCCACAAAACCTCACAATGTTTTCTTTTCAGGGACTTAATTCAAAACGCAATCAAAGATGGCAGACTAAAGTTTGCTGATAAAGTGAAGATGAAAGTGGACGAAGATCCCTTGGACGTCGCAGACACCAACTACTCCGAGCCTGCATGCATTGGAGAGATCAACATGGTGGAAACTGATCAAAGCGACGCCCTAACAGGAGAGAAGGGTGCTGAAACTGAAAACTGGGTGATGGTCGAAGTCAATAAGGAGGTCACTGAAGACATCCAAAATACGCCAGAGACTTCGATTGCCGCACCTACGGTTGTTGCAAGAGAAACCAAGGCTACTGAAGGCCATGGAAATCAACACCAGGAACTAACACAAGTCACTGAAGGCTTGAGGCTGGAATTGGAGAAAGTCCAAATCACGCAGCCAATTTCCCCTCAGAAGGAAATATGGGACACTCTAGGGGAACCCAGTGGAAAATTTGACTATTTGGTCAAGTATTCTGCCCCAGAGAGTTCGAAGGTTCAGATTAAGGATATAAAGCCCACAGGATGGGGCGATGATGAAGCTAAGGGGGAAGATGTTGAGATAAATATGGTGGATATGGAAAGGCCTCGCTCTGAGATGGAGGAAGTAGAAAAATACTTAGAAAAAGAAAAGTATAGAATGGAGGATAATCACACTGGAGATGCTAGTCTCAAGGATTATCTCATGACATGCCACAAAGGAGATTCAGGCATGATATTATGCCCTAGGTGCAGCATCCTCTACAATCAAAGAATAGCCGCGAATTTCGAAAGGGTACAGAGGACTCGAACTGGCAACAATTGGCGCCAGGATAACCAGCTTTGTAGGTGTTATCCCAAGGCTGGAGAAAGTTTGCTGGAATTTGTGTTTCGCTGCTACAAAGGGGCAACCAAGTGTTTGATTTGCCCAAGGTGTTCTGCTGTGTATGACCAAAGCATGGTCAGGGCCTTCGAAACGATTCCCTTTGCCCCTTGCTGGAACCATCAAGAAACTGTCCAGATGGGCCCACGTTTCGACAGCAGACACAAACAGCGAAGGCCTGATAGCCCTCACCCCAAGGCTGCTCGAAGAGTGACTTTCAAACTCCCTGCTGAAGTGCCAACCGATAGATGGTTACAGGTCAGAAATGACAAAGGCAAAGATAGATGGAGAAACACTGAACGAAATGCACGCCATGCGGTGACGTACAGGAGGCAATTTAACACAGCAAAAAGGGAGGAGGTGAGATTAGAAAATTACAAAGGAAGGAACCCCATGTCAAGATCTCAGTGGCGCAGACAGCAAAGGATTCGAAAGGCTGAGAGAGAAGCTGTGGCAAACAAAGGGGTTGCTTCAATAAAAAACCAAGGTGAATCTAGCACCAACAAACCAAAAAATCAAACTGAAGACAAACCTCCAGTCAATAGGAGGCTATTCTCTGAAGTACAACGCGATGAACCAAAGGAATACACTCCAGGTCCGGAAGAGGACGAAGATATGATAACAAATAACTTCTAATAGGAGGGGGAGTCTTCATCTAACCTGAACTGTAATGTGGTGTCTGTGCTTCCCTGTGAATTTGGGCAGGAAACCGAAATCAATGAATATGAGGAGGAAGACACCACAGATTTGATGAAACATAGGCCTGCGTACTACTATGTGATGGACAATGGGGCTGTTGAGGAACAAAATGCGTTCTTCGAACGTCCAGAACCTGCAATGAAGAACCATCTCAAGCCACTTTTTATTCGGGCGAAAGTTGGTGTCCATGGTGTGAACAAAGTTCTAGTGGATGGGGGTGCTGCAGTCAATTTGGTCCCCCATTTCATGCTAAAAAGATTAGAGATCCGTGAAGGAGACATCAAGCCCAATAATATGGTTCTGTCCAATTATGAGGGAAAAGTGGGCAAAACCCTGGGAGTGGTCCAGTTGGAATTGACAATAGGCTCAAGCTGTAGGCCCACCATGTTTATGGTGATCGAAGCCAAGGCCAACTATAACTTACTGTTGGGAAGGGAGTGGATCCATGGCGTGGGGGCAGTTCCTTCGTCAATGCATCAGCGACTAGTTCTGTGGAGAGATGATGGAATCGTGGAAAACATCGAAGCAGACCAGAGTTACTTTATGTCAACTGTCAATTTAGTTGACAAGAGGGATTATGATAAAAATCTGGCAAAGATTGCTCCGTGTGTTCCAAATGATGAGATTAATGAAACTAGAAACGCCCACTACTACATGACCCTTCGTCATGATGGCCTTTACTGGGATAGAACAATAATCAGTGAAGAAGAGGGAGTCGAAAGCACTATACAAAAACGGCCAGCAGGCTGGGACTTCGACAACCTTATCCATGACTGAGTCTACCTTTTTCGAAAGGATTTCGGCCTATATGGCTGAGAACAAATCAAAAGCGGCCTTAGAGGCTGAAATACATAAATCAACTATAAAGATGAACGAAGTAAGTGGGGATGGCTCGAAATGCTCACCTTTCGAAGAGTTTGAGATGGATCAAAGGTTGGATGCCATCTATGATAAAGAACCCTTAGGCTTCGAAAGGGACCCCATAAACTCAGGTGCCAAAATGTTGGCACAAGATCCACTCGAAGAAGTCAACTAAGGGGATGAAAAAACGAAAAGAGTAACCTATATAAGTGCTAAACTTAGCCCATGTCTCAAGAAGGAAGTGATCGAAGTCCTCAAGGAAAACAAAGATTGCTTCGCTTGAGATTATGACGAGATGCCTGGTTTAAAGAGGGAGTTGGTCGAACACAGACTGCCAATCAAAGATGGCAAGAAGCCCATCAAACAAACTCCCAGAAGATTCGCACCAGCGGTTCTCACAAAAATTAAAGCTGAGATCGAAAGGTTGCTGCATTGAAAATTCATCAGAACAACAAGGTACGTCGAATGGTTAGCAAACATAGTACCTGTTATTAAGAAAAATGGTTCTTTAAGAATTTGCATAGATTTTAGGGATTTAAACACTGCAACCCCTAAAGATGAATATTCCATGCCTGTGGCAGAAATGCTAGTAGATTCTGCTGCAGGGTTCGAATACTTGAGTATGTTAGATGGATATTCTGGGTATAACCAGATTTTCATTGCTGAAGAAGATGTTGCAAAGACAGCATTTCGTTGCCCAGGAGCCTTAGGCACCTACGAATGGGTGGTGATGCCTTTTGGTTTAAAGAACGCTGGGGCAACTTATCAAAGAGAAATGAATTCAATTTTTCATGATTTCATTGAAATCTTCATGCAGGTGTATATTGATGATATAGTCATCAAATCTATATCTGCAGAAACACATTTGCATCATTTAAGCCAATCATTCGAGCGAATGAGAAAACATGGCTTAAAGATGAATCCCCTTAAATGTGCATTTTTTGTGCAGGCTGGAGATTTTCTTGGTTTTGTGGTTCACAAGAAAGGAATTGAAATCAACCAGAACAAAACCAAAGCCATAATGGAGACGAAAGCACCTACGTCAAAAAGGGAGTTGCAATCTCTGCTAGGGAAAATTAACTTCCTCAGAAGATTCATTTCGAACCTAAGTGTACCCAAGCTTTCTCTCTGTTACTTCGTCTAAAGCAAGGCCAAGCCTTCGAATGGAACGAAGCTCACCAGGAGGCATTTGACAGGATAAAAGAATACCTTTCTCAGCCTCCCATTTTGTCCCCACCTTCATGGGGGAAGCCCATGAGATTGTACATATCTGCCTCTGAAGTTAGTATAGGTAGTATGCTAGCACAAGAAGATAGCAATGGCATCGAAAGAGCCATATACTATTTAAGTAGAGTGCTAAATGATGCAGAAACCAGATATAGCAATTTAGAAAAGCTATGTCTCTGCTTGTATTTCTCTTGTATGAAACTCAAGTATTATATAAAACCTGTTGATGTTTATGTTTCATCTCATTTCGATGTCATTAAACATATGCTTTCAAGACCAATAATGCATAGCAGAGTTGGCAAGTGGGCTTTAGCCTTAACAGAATATTCTTTGACTTTCATGCCTTTAAAAGCTATGAAAGGTCAAGTGATTCCTGACTTCATTGTGGACCATTCTTTGTTTGAGCAGATTGTCATGAGTTACGTCGAAATGCAACCATGGAGATTGTACTTTGATGGTTCAACCCACAGGAATGGAAGTGGTGTTGGAGTCCTTCTGATTTCTCCTGAAGGAATTCCAACAAAATTCAAGTATAAATTAGATGGTCCCCGTTGTTCGAACAACGAAGCTGAGTATGAAGCGCTCATTGTTGTACTTGAAGCTTTGTTGGAATTGGGGGCAACCAGAGTCGAAATTAAAGGAGACTCTGAATTAGTGGTCAAACAAATCACAAAGGAATACAAGTGCATAAAGGAAAATTTAATGGTATACTTCGTCGTAGTCAATAGGCTATTGAGGAAATTTGAATACATGGATATTCAACACATACCAAGAATAGAGAACCAAGAAGCAAATGACTTAGCACAGTTGGCTTCGGGTTATAAAGTGTCTACCAAGAACTTCAAGGATTTGGTTGAATTAAGGGGAAGAGTTATGGCTACTAGATTCACACCATCGGATTTGGAAAGTATGAAATTGGGATATGCTGAGAAACAGGGATTCGAAATATTAGCCATAAATACTTTGTCAGATGCAGATTGGCGAAGTCCACTGAAGAATTATTTAGCAGACCCAACTCTAAATGTGGATAGAAAGACAAAATATAGAGCATTGTCGTATCTCCTCATGGGGAACGAATTGTTTAAAAAGACCCAAGAGGGTGTATTATTGAAATGCCTAGGAGAAAGTGAGGCATATTTAGCATTGTCTGAAGTCCATAATGGGGCATGTGGGGCACATCAAGCAGGCCATAAAATGAAATGGCTGTTATTTCGATACGGTTTGTATTGGCCTAGCATGCTCAAAGATTGCATAGACTTTGCTAAAGGATGTGAGAAATGTCAGAAACATGCAGGAATTCAACATGCCCCTGCAAGTGAGTTGCATTCGATCATCAAACCATGGCCATTTAGAGGATGGGCATTGGATTTGATAGGAGAAATAAATCCTGCTTCGTCCAAAGGACAGAAATACATCTTGGTGGGAATAGATTATTTTACCAAATGGATCGAAGCTATACCATTGATAGTTGCTGATCAAGAGGCTATTATTGAATTTATACAAAAGCACATTATCTATAGGTTCGGATTGCCAGAGAGCATAACCACAGACCAAGGCTCTGTGTTTACTGGTAGAAAGATGCAAGGATTTGCCCAAGAAATGGGGTTTAGATTGCTAACATCAACGCCATATTATGCTCAAGCAAACGGTCAAGTCGAAGCAGCAAATAAAGTAATAATAGGATTAATCAAGAAGCATATTGGGAAAAAGCCAAGAAACTGGCATAAAACTCTGGACCAAATATTATGGGCTTGTAGAACATCTCCTAAGGAAGCTACTAACACTACGCCTTTCCAACTCACATTTGGTCATGATGCAGTGTTGCCAGTAGAAATTCATCTACAGTCAGTTCGAATTCAGAGACAAAACGAAATCCCAGCTGCATTATATTGGGAAATGATGATGAATGAATTAGTTGAGTTGGACGAAGTTAGGTTACATGCATTGGAAATGTTGATGAGACAAAAAGAAAGAGTGGCCAGAACATACAATAAAAGGGTGAGGAAAAAAGTATTCATTATTAATGACTTGGTTTGGAGAGTCATATTGCCTATGGACAAGAATAATAAAGCGTTAGGTAAATGGTCACCTCATTGGGAAGGACCTTTTTGAATATTAAAAGTATTCTCAAACAATGCATACGAAATCGAAGAACTCATGGATGATAAACGTATCCTAAAGGTTAATGGGAAATATTTAAAGAAATATAAGCCACGCCTGCAGGAGATTCGAATAATAACAACGTAACCAAGATGTTATAAAAGGCCAAGATGGCAAGATAAAATGCCAAAATGGCGTTATTCGAATATTACATATAAGAAACCAAAATTGTAGTCAAATAAACATCAAAAATCTAGAAATAAGAGTTATTTTTCAATCGATTAAAAGCGCTTCGAAATGATTCAAGTTTCTGCTGAGCGAACCGCCTGGCTCCTTCCAAGGTTGCCACTTCTCCTTTAAGTCGTTCTGCAGTCTCCATTTCCGCAAGCCCCTGGTTGAGAAGCTCTTCGAATTGGTTACCAGCAGTATTGGTTTCGAAGGCTATTTGTTGTTCTTTAGCCTCCTTAACCTTCTGTTGAAGTTCCAGAATCTGCCTTTCCCAAAGAAGTATGGACTCAGCTCGAGCCTCATAGTCAGTTTTCGCCTGCTTCAGATGCATAGCTTGATCTTCAGCTTCTTGAGAGAGTTTCAAAGCTTGTTCATAAGCAGCGTCCATGGCAATGCGTTTCTCTTGAACCTTCTTGGCAGCAGATTCGTCTTGGAGAAGGTAACCAGTTACGTTGTCCAGCAAAGCCTGAAGATCGAACAAGAGAGTACTAACTGGCAAGGAGCAGGTAGAAAGATTGACCTTTGTGAGCAGCTCCTTCATAGTATAGCAAGCAGTACTATCTTGGTTAAGCACTTCGAATATATCCACATTGAGAATGGTTTTCCTAATTTTATTAAGAATAACAATTCTTTCGTCTGTGGGAAGAGGATAGCTGGTCGAACTTGTGCCAGCCCTAGCAAGCGGGACGTCCCTCTGAGCCAACTTTGCCTTCATGTACCCAATAGGGTCATTTCGTCTCAGAAGTGCCAGTTCCTCGTCAGTCATTCGAGACAAAGAGGATTGAGGGAGTTCCACACGTAGGGGAGCCACGTCCATTTCAACCTCTGTGGGTTCGTTGGTTGCATTACCATCCCCTTCATTCATTTCGTGCTCTTGGTCTTCTTCATCCTCATCCAAGTCCACCACTTCGATACCATCCCTTTCGCTGCTATTTGCGTTGGACTCCGTCCCAGCAGTTGAACCGTCATTGGCATTCTCCTCCTCAGATTCTTCGTCTGCAGATTCTTCGGCTCTTTGCCCAGAATCAGCTTTCTCTTCTTCAGTTTGAGTGTCCTTTGGGTCCTCTTGAAGAGTTTCAAGAGGGGACTTTTGAAGAGAAGCCCTTTGCAAATCCTCTGTAGATGTTTGAAGGGTTGTTTCGTTTATCTCTTTCAGAGGAATGGAGGTACCTTGATCATCCTGTTGTTCAGAAGTTCCAGCCAGAACCGCCATATTGGAGGAACCTTTATTTTGAATCAGATTGCTGGAATCTCCTTGAGGAGAGGAGTTGAGCGGAGCAGTAGCTCTGGATGGTGAGTTCGAAGTAGTCGAGGCTGGATTCAAGATGTTCTGCAAGGAACAACAGAATGGTAAAAGAAATTCACCAAGGTGATAAGAAGTTATTATTGTCAAAAATTTAAAGGTCCAATTTACCTGTGGACTCTCGGAGGAGAGGTTACTAGCTATACGTTCCAACGTTGTGTTGGAGGTCGAAGGTGGATTTTTGGATTTGGGTAAGGGAGCAGCATCCCTGGAATCAAGTCCAGAGACACTAGTTGGAATGGAACTTTTCGAAATATCTTTCTTTGGCTTCTTCTTCGAAGCAGTGTTTGAGTTTCCTCCAGCCTTGGGATCTTCCCCAGTGGTGCTTGATTTCCGCTTCTTAGGAGTAGTAGGAGGAAGCTTGTTTGTCTGAAAGGATTTTTAAACGAAGAGTTAGATGTAAACCATAAAACATGAGTGAATTCGAAGCATCAAGGCTAAGTGATTACCGTTGGAATTGGAACACTGATTGTTGTTGGTGTTATTGTTGGTGTTGTGGTTGCAGCAATAGTGGTTGTTTCGGGTGGAGTCACTTTGTCAGTAGTTTCGATGGAAGTTTGAGAGGCACTCCCTTCTTTCGACTTCGAGGCAGCTGTCTTTATCCTGATGGCTGAAAATCAAAACAATTAAAGCAAAGGTTAAAGATATGGAAAATAAAAGACGTTTGGGACTTTCCCAAGCATTCGCACCTGTGCCTTGATCAGATTTAATTGACATGGCAGAAAGGTCGTATCGAAGGTGTCCTAGGAAATCATGAAGCCAGTATCGAGACCATGTCACAGTCTCAGATGGCTTTGGTTTCCTTTGAAGATATTTGAACATCTCTTTGCAAGTAAACCACCAAGGATATGGAGGAAACCAAGCCAGAGCCAGTTCTGAGGTAGGTAATCTGGGAAATTTAGGTGGATGCATTTCGAATGCCAACCTATACCTATCCTCATGTGACAGCCCTGAAGGAAGTTTTAACTTAGAAACTTTTTGTTTAAACTTTTCCTTCAAGGTCTCAGCCGCTTGATGCACAGTGGAGTCCAAGCGCGTGGGGTCATAAGTAGTTTCAAAAATAATTTTGGAAAGCTTTAATCTCTTTGGCATGAGTAAACATAACTTTCTTTGTTGGTACCTGCACATTGAAGGCATCAATTAGTTTCTGTTGAATTGTAAGTGTATCGAACATATAAGTTTGATAAAACTTGGTCCACCATTCCAGAAACCCTTTAGCTGTGAGATGGGTAGGTTCGAAGGTTATCAGCTCAAATTGGGCAAAGCCTTGATATTGTTCTTGCTGTATTTTGGCTTCCCGTGCCTTGAAAGTTCGTCCAGAAGTGATGGCACTCTCAGTTTGAAATAAAGGTTCAGGAATCAGTTGGCATAAGCCAAACTGCCTCGAAACAAATTTTGGTTGGTAGGCAAAGAGAAAAATCGGGTTCTTGGCTGGAGTTATTCTTGAGGAAATGAGTCTAGGTAGCAAAAAGGCTCTCCATACATCCTGAATCTCCTTGCTCTTGATAGCTTCTGAGAGAGCCATGGTGAACCAAGAAGGTCCATGAGCCCTCGAAGCAAAAGGCGCCATGCTCTCTTCGAACTTGTGCCTTTTGGAGAATATCATGATGTACTTCGAGAATTGGACTTTGAAGTCATCTTTGTCGTCATTGGGAGTCAATCTTCGAAGCCTAGTGCCTTCGACTATCCTATCATTTATCTCAGAATCTTGCTCATCAATGATGTTGGCGGTTGATAAGGAGGGTTCGAACATGGCATTTAGCCATAGTTGAAGTAACCAAAAAGGGCCATCCAATAGAATATTTTTGGAGGTGTGGGATTTGAGGCTCGAAACAGCTGACCTCAGGCTTTCATAAAGGTCAACTAAGAGCAGTTCACTTAGGCACACTTTTCAATTTTCATGCAAGTCCCTAGCTAGAGGAATGAACCTACTAGCTACCTTTAGGGATCTACTACAGAAAACGTATCTTGACAACCACAAGGTTAAGAAAGCAATGTGCTCTACGTCAGACACATTGTCCCCCTCATCATGGTAATGACTGATAAACTTGGAAAAACTGGCTAGCTTGACTTTGAAGTCAATTATGCTTTAGTGTTCTTCGTTATCGGGTATATAAGTTTCTCCCACTGGCGATAGCCCAGTGATGGCCGCTATGTCGAAGAAGGTTGGGGTGATCATTCCGCCTGGGAGATGGAAAGTGTTATAGGTACTGTCCCAGAAATAGAGGGACGCGAATAGCAGAGGGTGGCTGTAGGTGAAACCAGGCTTCGATAGCTTAATCAGGTTATAGATACCTAATTCTTCCCATTGCTGGGATTTCTTAGCTTTTACTTTCTTGAACCAATTTTGATAAGCGATATCAGAGGTGGGGCAAGATCGAAATGGCTTAAAATTACTTTTTACATAATCCAATACAAAGGGGTCCTTGGGAGGAACAGTTGGGTTTTCTATGGTATTTGAACTAGAAGATTCTACTGCCTTAGGGGCATCCATTTTGTTAAACAAGGGTTTAAAACTATAACAAACTGGGAAAATCGTCCTGGTGTCTTTTAATATTTCAAAAACCGTAAGAGGGCCATTTAAAGCTAACCCCTTACCAGCAACGTTGGTAGGAATGAGTACCTGTGACGCATACAGCATTTCTTTTTCCTTTGAAATCATCTGAGGGGCAAGAACGGATTGACCTTGGTGAGTGATGATTTTACTTTCCATGGTAGTGCCTGCAGGTTTTCCTTTCTTCTTGGAGACTTTCTTGAGTTGGGATGAAGTAGAAGAAGACATTTTTGAAAGATGTTGAAAGTTTTTTTTTTGACGAGAGAAGGAGGGTAAAAGATTTAGAGTGTGAAAAGAAAAGAGAAAGATTAAGTTGGTGATGTTTTATAATGGGGAAGTTTAAGCATCCACCGAATAAGGGTGTGATACGTGGAAATCATGGGTTGGTGTGATGAAGAGGTGGCGTGGAGTTAACATGGGTAATAGGCGTGATTTAAAGATAATCATTATTTGTAACTGCACCATGCTGTGAAGTGGCTCCAGGCGGTTAAGGAATCCAAAAGGTGCTATGATTGACGTGACTGGAGTCAAAACGCATTAAATGTTACGATGATTCGAAAGTCACATCAAAATCTTGTGTAGATGTTTAAAATAGGTATTTCTCAGAGGAATCAAAATACATATTTTAAAGGGGCAATTTGTTGGCTGAAGATTTTGATAATGTTATTAGAAGCCAAATGAATTAAACGTTTCGATCGAAATGAGGTAAAGCGTCATGTTTCGAAGTAGCAGAAGCAGTGTTTCGAATAAAGCTTGGAGCTTCGAGTGGCTATTATAGGGACATATCTAAAAGAAGTCTCAAAATAGCAATAAGGCTGTGTCTGGGAAGTGCGTTCGAAACGGAGAAGTACCAAAGCATTTGAAATTCAAATGGAAGTGGGATATTCGAAGTTTGAAAGTTATGTGCTGGAGCATTTGGGGACACGTGGAAAGAAGAAAGAAGCATTGTTCTGCATGTTCTGAACGTGGCATAATCCTATAGCAAGACCGTTATGGTCGAAGTAGTATAAGTAGAAGTCTTAGTATTAGGATTTCGTGTGTCATATCTATTATACTAAATACTCAGTAACATTCAAACTACCACATGGCAAGGGAAACTAATGCAAGAGAAATGTATGTATGATAGAACCATGTATTTCTGATTTAATGAAAACCTTTTACCATTTCCAGCACTTTCCTTTATCTTTTTGTCAAATAACATTTACAAGTTTTTTTCATTTACAGTCTTTTCACTTCGAACTCTCTTCTTCAAAGTTTTACATTTTAATGCTTTCTTCACATTTCAAGCACTTTATATATCAAAGAACTGTCATATTTCCCATACCTTTACCTTCAAGTCTTATTCTTCGAACGCATATTTTTACTTAAAGTCATTTACAGATTTCTTGCATTTAACGCTTTCTTCATATTTCAAACCTTTTACGTTCCAGAAATCCCTTATATTAACTGCTTTATAATTCGAAACCATTTACTTAACTTTTATGCAAGTTTATATGTCTTTACAATTAACATTTATTCATGCAACTTAGTTTCACACACACATTTTTATTACACCTTTAGATTTTTGAGAGAGAAATAGAAATAAGCCAAACGCATATACAACACTCAAATATCAACCATGAATATCTGTTCAATCGTGAGAGTAACCTTAATGTCCAAGGAATCCTAGGATCAATCTAGTCGATCCTGTGAGTTACCAGAGGAATTGAATAACAGTCAGAAAGATTATTCGATAGTTTGGAAGACTAGCGGTTGTTTACCAGAAATCACTGGAAACAACACCCCCACTGGTTTCTATTTCTCTTTTTATTTTCTTTCTTTTTATTTTCTTTAATAACTATTATTATTATCATTTAATTAACTAACAAATTATTTTTATAATAAATTCAGATAATCAAAAGATGTAAATATTTTTATTATTTATTATTTTTACTATTAATTATTTATTTTATAAATAAATTTTAATTAATCAACTTAGTTTAAATTAGGTCTAATTTTATCTTTTTCATAACAAATAAAATAAACTTAGAATTAGGGTTTTCTTGACTTTTAATTTCTTTTATCTTTATTTTTCATTAAGACATAAAAAAAAACACAAAAAATTTTTCTCTTTTAATTAAAAATTTAATTGGTAAATTAGTTTTACTTTTAATTAATTGCAAAAGGACCAATTTCAATTCTTTTCTCAAAAAGGGTCAAAACCCTAAGGACGTCCCGATTTAATTCTTTCGCGCGCATATTTATTTTAATTCATTATTTTGATTATATTATTGTAACTGTTTCCGAGGATGTAATAGTTAATTAGGCTTTTACCGCTTTCTTTATTTTTCTCGCACTTATTTTTCAAACGGGTTTTGTTTTTGGCGATGTATAGACCCGCGCCTTGTAATAGCGTAGATTCAACTTTTCCGCAATTTATTTTCCGCACTCTTAACTGTTAAAAATGCATGAAAGACTTGTATGAAAAATAAAATCAAAACGTAGCTCACAAATGCATGTTCAAAGATAAACATAAACTGAAACAACACACATGCACATGCCACTCCTAGGGTACGCCTCACTGGTTGCCTCGACGTGGTCGTCAAGTATAGGGTGTTTTAGAGGTCGCCCTCCTGTCTAAAGATCCAGTTGCCTCGAAACGGTTGCCTCGGATGACAAAGGATCTAGGACATTAGGGTTACCTCTAAGGCGTCCTACTGTTGCTTTGGTGACCACACATGTCCCTAATAATCGAATTGACCGGAATACCTCCAACGACGGTGCTTCCTACTTCTCAATAGTGGGATAGTACTGTCTAAAGGACTCTTACACAGCCTAATTCCTTAGAGTAGGTAGATTTATCATGGGTACTTGCTCTCTCAAACAAACAAAACAACTTTTCGCAACTACACTTTCAAAAGGTTTTCAAACAAATATTTCATACACTCTTGAGGACAGATACAAGAGTTACCTAGAAATTTTTCAAACGAAACTTTTTCAAAACCCACACACACAAGAAAAGCAAACAATTTTTGAAAACATAAGAGCAAGTACCTAAGAGCCCCTGGATAACCACGGATAGAAAGGGTGCTAACACCTTCCCTTTCTATAAATCTACCTCCCGAACCGAGAAACATTCTCGAAAAGGAATTTTGCTGTGCTTTTGTCCTTTCCTTGTTGGAGAAAATAAAAGACGATGGCGACTCTTGCTTACCGCGACATTTCACGAACCAGCTTAAAAAATAGTCAGTTCTATTTCCACCGATCACAGAACTGGCGACTCTGCTGGGGAATGTTAATAAGTGAGGTGTACCTTAGGATTAGATCATTGTGTTTTCAATTGTATGCTTTGTATGATTTAATTTTGTGGGCTTGCATCAGAGTTTCATAGATCCTATCCCAGATCTGGGGAATACCCTTTTAGGTAGCATAAGCTGTGAGGGACCTGTCCGGCATAGACCGACACGGGTGAAGCAGTGGCTACGTTGGTGTGACACCTTGGTCTGTACCGATATCCCTTGTGTTGCAACGAGGAGAATATGGGTCTTCTGAGGAGTCATTAAGCACCAACTGACCTTAGAACCCTAAATTGACCCAACTTGGCCATAGAACAGTAGCAGTATGCTACACTCATTGAGGCTAAACTCTCGCGATGGTTCTGGCCGCAAGAAAAGATTGCGATGCTGGAGTTATGACCGATTGAGGGTAGTCAGTGATATTGAGATCCTCTAGAACCCGGTTACTTTTGGTAGGACAGGTCTTAACCAACGAAACTGAAAGAGGGTAGTACCTGAACTTCATGCTGGCCTAAACTCTAAGGGCTCTTTTGTGTGACTTGTGTGCCTTCAAACTTGACTACTTGCATATTCTTATCTGACACATGAGTTTCCTGCAGGTTTTCTTTACAGTCCTTAATCTGGGCTTATAATAGGGTTTACTTATGTCACTCCACGCATAGCATAACATCATACCATCATACCATTGCATACATCCTGCATAAGGACTAATCCATTTCAAGGATCTCAAGGGTTTGTGATGCAGGTCATGACGAATCAAAATGTCTAGCAAGGGGAAAAGGGGATTTATTTTCCTCTAGACAAGGTTCATAACTTGAGTCAGGGGCTATGACCCACTCGATATGGTGAGCCTTGACTCTTGAAGAAGGACTCTTAACAACATGAAGTTCCTTCCATCAAGCTACAAAATTCAAATTCTAACATTTTTTCTTGTCTACCCCGCGAGATCCTTGAAAACATTGCATGCATACATACACATCATTGCATAACGGGTACCCTTTTACAGGTCGCTTACCTTCTTCGCTGTTTATTTCAGCAATGGCTTCCCAACAAGACAACCAGGATCTTCAGGCTCAAGAGACTCGGTTCAGGGAAATCCTCCTAAACCTATCCAAAGGGAAGGAAGAGTTGAGGACACTCCTCATGGGGAATTTGGTCAGGAAGAGTCCTGAAGACGACAAGGACGAACGACTGAAACATCTGCAAGCTGAGGTGGATGCAATGAGAACCCAGATGCTGGGGCAAATGGCTCTTATCCAAGGCTTGGCTCGGGAGCAAGAAGAGTTGAGAACCATGGTCAACTAGCTTCACCAAGAGAGATACAACATGAAGCAAGCAGTCCAAGTCAGGGACCAGGTCATTGACCAGCTTCCAAGAGGACAAGAGTCTGGTATGGTGAAGAATAGACCTCTCCAAATTGCTACCACTTCACAGGTCCAACCACAACCTCGCCCAGAGCAACGGGTTGATCAGAGTAAGCCCCGAAGGCAATTTACCAAGCTCAACACGTCGTTGTCTCAAGCTTTACAACACCTGTTGAGGTTGAATTTGGTAACTCTAAGGGCTCCTCCCCGGAATCCCAACATCTCTGCTCCTACTTATCATCCCAATAGAAGATGTGCATACCACTCTGATGGTCCGGGACATGACACAAACGACTGCTGGTCTCTGAAGAACAAGATCCAGGATCTGATTGATGAAGTAGCAGTGGAATTCACCCAAGATGGCCAGGATGAGTTCTTCTACTATCCCTGCAAGATTCACCATTTGAAGTGACAAGTCCTAGGATTGAAAAAAACTTTTGTTCATTCGAATGTTCAAGTTGTATTTTTCTTTGCTTGTTCAAACATTTGTTCATGTCAAACTCTTTTACTTTATCAATGCATCGCATATGTCTGTTTTGAATCAATATATTCGCATTCGCTATATTCAAACTACTTTCATTTTTTGTGATGTTCAAACTCTCGATTAATAATTCTAAGCCTCTTGAGGGAGGATGACGAAAACGATACCATAATCTACAATATGCTTTTGAACAGACCCCGCTGATGAGGTACATGCATTGTTTCAAATCCTAAACACTGGAGTTATAAGGAAGATAATCCCTCGTCAACCCCTTCGAGCCAAAGAAGTAGGAGTTTTTTTTTTTCTTTTCACAAAAATTAAAACCCTTAATGATAACCCGGGGCAGGGTAGTTTTCTCAGCTGATCCAGGTGCACAATGAACAGCATCAAAGGAGTCCTTCTGAAACAAAAGACAGTGATGGTTCCCTATAATCATAAAGACAGGCAGTCATTATCTCTCAAAATAAAAGCCCATCAAGTCAAAACCTATGAAGGAGACTTACAAAAAACTGGGGCATCCCGCTGACTGTAAACACAAAAGAAACAGTTCAGGCAAAAAACAGGGATAACAAAATCAAAAAGAAAGAGGTCCTACAAACCCTCAACAAAAAAAGGAATGACTGCCTATTCCAAATAAACTGTCAATATCCGAACCATCACTGGTATATCAAAGCAAAGACTCAAACAAGGTCTAATGCACGATTAGCTGAGTTTAGGTTTGAAGAACATCACGAAGAACGGGTGGGTACAAATAAAATTTGAGCCTTTATCCTTTGTTTCTTAAACCGTGAACCAGGCCACGTTATAACCCTTAAAAGTCCTAGCTGAAGCATGGGTTAGTTCGAAAACATACTGTTACGAAAGGTATCCTGACTCCTTAAGGCTCGCTGTAAAAGCTCGAGTTGACATCACATTTTACAAAATTTGCTTGTTTTACTGAAAAATGCATTTTCAAAAACTTCAAGACAGACATAAGCTTTGCATTCTTAAAATAACATTGTTTGCATATGATTATTTGTTCGAACAGCAGAGAAATTCACACGATGAATATCTGGTGAACAAAGGTCATCTCAAGTGGAAGAAACACTTCCAATCAAGGGGCATGGCATGATCATTGTACATCATCTGGGGAAGTTAAGTCAAGATTCGGAGAATCTCTAAAAAAGCCAACCAGCTTGGGGCAAATCTTCGCCTGAGTCACTTGGGGCATTGGGCATGAATTCCAGCTACGATTCTTGCCTGATCAAGCGAAGATCTTCTGGTCACATGGCAACACAACAACAGGGGCACCTCCCTACATTCTGAGAGCGTGGACATAGTCGAAAAAATACTACGCACAATCAAAGACCCGCTAGGTTGGCACACCTAGGCAAAAATAAGGGCTTCCTGGCGAACCAAAAGGGTTCGGGCAAAAATAAGGGATGAAAATGAAAAATTTGTACACCCGACAAGTCGAAAACCTGAAAAGGTGGCTTGGGCCAAAATGGGTATCCCGGTGGACTGAAAACCAGAAAGGGCGGTCCAGGCAAAAGTTAGGGATCAAAAGCGTACGACTATGTCCCGTCATCTCGTCACTTGCCTACCAGAAGAAGATTTGTCAATCAGCAGTTATCGAGACCTCCACAGGCGTCTTCTCCCACAGAAACAGGGGCAATCAGAATTGTCTAAGCGATCTAGTTGCTTTGTCCACCAAGGTACCAAGGCAGATTCGGCTGAAGAACATGACCAGGATACCTTCACTCCCCGCAGAGTAAGGAAAGAATCAACAATACTCTCCCCCGAGCAGAGTTGGTCTCCCATCAGCCCTGAAAAGGCACAGTATTCCCCAGCAAGTCAGCGATACTCTCCCCAAGCAGAGTTAGTCTACGGTCAGCCTTAAGGAAGTTGGACATCCCCGGAAGATCTCAATATTCCCCAGTGGAGTATACAGATGTTCCTAATCAAGCATCCCCGGCGGTCTTAATATAGGATTGTTCCCCGAAGGAATATCAGACACCCCAGTGGAGCCATTCCCCAGTGCAGTCCAAAAGTTTCCCCAGGAGAGTTGAATCAATCTCCCCAGTAGCTTCTGGAAGCTTATCCCCGGTAGATTCTGGAGGCTTATCCCCCGCAGAGTACGAAAGCATCTCCCCGGCTTTATTCAGAAGGTTATTCCCCACCAGAGCTTATAACTGGGTTATCCTCAGCTAATTACCACGGAAAGACCGTCCTCGGCGAAGTTCTTCCTATCCCCCAGCGGAGTTCATCAAATTCCCCAACATGACTTATCAACGGTATCCCCAACGGAGTTATCATCAAATCTCAGCGAAGCATCTCTTCCCCACAGAGTATTTCCCCGCAGAGTAATCTCTCCAACAAGTTCATTCCCTAATAGAGTCATCTTCTCCTACCGGTTTATCCTTGCAATCATCATCCCCAGCGGAAATGAAGAACTCTACTCTTCAACATCAGCCCAAGATTCCACAAACTCCCGGCAGTCGTCAAGGATTTATTTTCCTAGAAGAAAATACATTCATCACATTATCATACACCATGACGCATGCATATACGCATCATAACACACTATCTCATTTATTTTTGAACATCATGACATCATGCATTTCATACATCATGACATTGCATACAACTGATGTTTTGCCTTTTCAGGAAAAAGGTCAATCCAAAGATGATTACTACCAACTGTCGCAATTCCAGATTCGATACCTGTATCTAGCCAGGGCATATCTGTGAGTAATTGATTGTAGATTCGATACCTGTATCCAGCCAGGGCATGTCTGCATGAAGAGTTTAGAGATTCGATACCTGTATCCAGCCAGGGCATATCTGTAGACGACCAGTTCCAGATTCGACACCTGTATCTAGCCAGGGCATATCTGTGAGCAATTGATTGTAGATTCGATACCTGTATCCAGCCAGGGCATATCTGCATGAAGAGTTTAGAGATTTGATACCTGTATCCAGCCAGGGCATATCTGTAGACGACAAATTCCAGATTTGATTCCTGTATCTAGCCAGGGCATATCTGTGAGTAATTGATTGTGGATTCGATACCTGTATCTAGCCAGGGCATGTCTGCATGAAGAGTTTGTAGATTCGATACCTGTATCTAGCCAGGGCATGTCTGCATGAAGATTTTGGAGATTCGATTCTTGTATCCAACCAGGGCATATCTGTAGACGACCAAATTCTGGATTCGATACCTGTATCCAGCCAGGGCATATCTGTGGACAACCACATTCCAGATTCGATTCCTGTATCTAGCCAGGGCACATCTGCGAGTGATTTGATTGTGGATTCGATACCTGTATCCAGCCAGGGCATGTCTGCATGAAGAGTTTAGAGATTCGATACCTGTATCCAGCCAGGGCATATCTGTAGACGACCAGTTCCATATTCGACACCTGTATCTAGCCAGGGCATATCTGTGAGCAATTGATTGTAGATTCGATACCTGTATCCAGCCAGGGCATGTCTGCATGAAGAGTTTAGAGATTCGATACCTGTATCCAGCCAGGGCATATCTATAGACGACCAGTTCCGGATTCGATACCTGTATCAATCCAGGGCATATCTGTGGACAACCACATTCCAGATTCGATTCCTGTATCTAGCCAGGGCACATCTACGAGTGATTTGATTGTGGATTCGATACCTGTATCCAGCCAGGGCATGTCTGCATGAAGAGTTTAGAGATTCGATACCTGTATCCAGCCAGGGCATATCTGTAGACAGCCAGTTCCAGATTCGATACCTGTATCTAGCCCGGGCATATCTGTGAGCAATTGATTGTGGATTCGATACCTGTATCCAGCCAGGGCATATCTGCATGAAGAGTTTAGAGATTCGATTCCTGTATCCAGCCAGGGCATATCTGTAGACGACCAGTTCCAGATTAAACACATGTATCTAGCCAGGGCATATCTGTGAGCAATTGATTGTAGATTCGATACCTGCATCTAGCCAGGGCTTATCTGCATGAAGAGTTTGAAGATCAACCCCTGTAACAGGCCAGGAAATTATCTTTCTTTCTCAGGTACGCAAGTTCTCGCAAAGGAATCTCTTACGTGATCGACAGTCTCCCGATGGCATCTATAAGCCCATCCTCCTATCCTCCATCTTTCCAAATGTCATCTGTAAGCCCATTCCCGACATCACACTGCTGATACTCTACTATGCGAGTGCAAATTTCTGGGCACTCTAGTGTTCAATCATCTTCCACCTTCGGATCACGAAAGGCACACAAGCCAATCTACATCCTCAGGTCTAAGAAGATTGAACAGGGGCAACTGTTGTACCCCAAAATTTTCCCTCCCATATTCTTCAAGATTTGTCAAGATCAATCTTCAAATGGTTCAAGATCTCTCAGAGGGCTGCACAGTCAAACATCCTCCTAAGCCAGTCAAAATTAGGGTTTTGGTTCTTGCAAGGAATTTAAGGTTTTCAATGGTCCAATCAAGTCCCATAGGCCTATATACATTGTCAAGCATCTACATGCCAAGTCTCAAGACTCACAGCATCAAATTGCACAGTCAAAAGCCCTACTTGATCCACAGTCAACTGCAGGGGCAAAATGGTCATTTGGCAGTCAAAAGTCAAAAATTTTGGTCAACATCTTATTTTGAAGCCACAATCATCATTTGATCAAGTCTTGATCATGATTCCACAAGAATGGCTCAGAAATCATCAAGGATGCAAAAGTTGCTATTTTTGGATAGCTGAAAAGTCAACTGTAACTTGACCAGGGCATAACTTTTTCATGGTTCATCAGAAAAATCCCATCCAATGCTCATTTTGAAGGGGATGAAATTTCCTACAACTCATCTTCACATTCCAAGTCCAAGAAATGCTCCCACAAAAAGTTATCAATTTCTACATTATAGGTCAATTTCAAAAGTCAACAAAAATGCACTTTAAGTCCAAGACCATAACTTGAGATTGGTAAATCCAAATGACATGAGACCAAAGGCATTGGTTAGAGGACTTCAAGACCTTTCCAAAATGTCCAAGAACATGTTCATATGATCAAAATTGAGCAAGATATGCATTGGAGAAGTTGGGAAAGTTTTGTGAATTTGCAAAAGTCAACTTTGCTCAAAACACATCATTTTTGCTAATGGGCCTCAAATTCCTTCTTGAAACTTTGTCCAAGGCCTATGCACGACCCATTGAGATTAAATTGAATTATTTTCTTATTTTTATTAATTATTTGGATTTTTAATTGATTATTAATTCATTTAATTCATTTAATTGTAAGAAAATATCAAGATAGGGTTTTGCAATCTTTTCATGAAGCAAATATGACCAATATGAGCTGGAGATTTCGTGTGCCAATCAAAGAGACAAGAATATCCAATTTTGGCAAGGTTTTTCAATCAAAAATATGCAAAAGATTTGATTGAAAATCAAATATTGAAAACATGAATGCCATGGATTTTTGGAGCAAGATTTGACCTAAAACCATTCTACTATAAGTGCACAACCAAACCCTAATGCTATACACGTGCAAATTGCTGCCAAAACACCATAACCAATTCCAAAAAATATCAAAGAAACTCAAAACTGTTTTCAGTGTTCTAGGGCGAATTAAGGACTTTTGTGGATCCAAAGACATTGTTGGAAGCTTCCTGAACGATTTGCAATCAATTTCCAGTTTCATAGCTCAAGAAATCTCCACAAACAGTCACACGGTTTGGTTACTTTTTCCATAATCGTAATTCAATATTCATGCATTATTAATGAGATTTTTTGTGTGTATTGGATTGCTAGAACCTTTCTGAAGCTAATGGTATAGGTGAATTGCATTATGGTGCCCTGAAACGCAAATCACCATTGGAGAATTCTAGGTTTTTCAAGCTTCAAAATTAGGGCTTTTCAGGTCCGGTAAAATTAGAATCTCCAACGCCCATGGTTGAATTCGTCAAGGCCAGACGAATCAAACCCAACCCTCGCGCCCTATTTATATA
This sequence comes from Vicia faba, assembly GCA_948472305.1. NCBI lineage: Eukaryota > Viridiplantae > Streptophyta > Magnoliopsida > Fabales > Fabaceae > Vicia > Vicia faba. The sequence continues at coordinate 257,317,649 of OX451740.1, forward strand.
GCTTGTACATCTAATCGCTATTTTTGGCCATGCTAAGTTGTGGGGGTTAAAAACCCCCGCAATTTGATTGTTTTTTACAGGCAAAAGGAAGAAGATGACTGACGTGTTTACACATGGTTGGCTGGTTTAAATAAAAGGCGCGCTTTATTGGTTACAGCATATGCGTTGTTTGTTTTAATATTATTTTTATTGCCCATTATAATAACAAAGACAGGCGCTTGGCGTAGTGGAGGATGAGTTGTCTGGTGACCATTGAGACCTGGGTTCGATTCCCAGGTCCCCCATAATTTCTATATTGTTTTGCTTAATATATTCATGTGCAGCGCTTGCCAAGGAGTCCACCGTGCATATCACATACCCAGGCGTCAAGTGGCCATAAACGTGCATCCAATGGTCAAAAAGTGGAGAACACCATGCTCCCAGTCAAGGCGTGCTCTGGACAATCCCAGAAGTCAACGCAGGCTTGGCTTAATGGGCCAGGAATTCCAGGCTTCACCTCCATTATTGGGTCAACACCCCCACTGGTTTCTATTTCTCTTTTTATTTTCTTTCTTTTTATTTACTTTAATAACTATTATTATTATTTAATTAACTAACAAATTATTTTTATAATAAATTCAGATAATCAAAAGATGTAAATATTTTTATTATTTATTATTTTTACTATTAATTATTTATTTTGTAAATAAATTTTAATTAATCAACTTAGTTTAAATTAGGTCTAATTTTATCTTTTTCATAACAAATAAAATAAACTTAGAATTAGGGTTTTCTTGACTTTTAATTTCTTTTATCTTTATTTTTCATTAAGACATAAAAAAAACACAAAAACATTTTCTCTTTTAATTAAATAATTAATTGGTAAATTAGTTTAACTTTTAATTAATTGCAAAAGGACCAATTTCAATTCTTTTCTCAAAAAGGGTCAAAACCCTAAGGACGTCCCGATTTAATTCTTTCGCGCACATATTTATTTTAATTCATTATTTTGATTATATTATTGTAACTGTTTCCGAGGATGTAATAGTTAATTAGGCTTTTACCGCTTTCTTTATTTTTCTCGCACTTATTTTCCAAACGGGTTTTGTTTTTGGCGATGTATAGACCCGCGCCTTGTAATAGCGTAGATTCAACTTTTCCGCAATTTATTTTCCGCACTCTTAACTGTTAAAAATGCATGAAAGACTTGTATGAAAAATAAAATCAAAACGTAGCTCACAAATGCATGTTCAAAGATAAACATAAACTGAAACAACACACATGCACATGCCACTCCTAGGGTATGCCTCACTGGTTGCCTCGACGTGGTCGTCAAGTATAGGGTGTTTTAGAGGTCGCCCTCCTGTCTAAAGATCCAGTTGCCTCGAAACGGTTGCCTCGGATAACAAAGGATCTAGGACATTAGGGTTACCGCTAAGGCGTCCTACCGTTGCTTTGGTGACCACACATGTCCCTAATAATCGAATTGACCCGAATACCTCCAACGACGGTGCTTCCTACTTCTCAATAGTGGGATAGTACTGTCTAAAGGACTCTTACACAGCCTAATTCCTTAGAGTAGGTAGATTTCTCATGGGTACTTGCTCTCTCAAACAAACAAAACAACTTTTCGCACCTACACTTTCAAAAGGTTTTCAAACAAATATTTCATACACTCTTGAGGACAGATACAAGAGTTACCTAGAAATTTTTCAAACGAAACTTTTTCAAAACCCACACACACAAGAAAAGCAAACAATTTTTGAAAACATAAGAGCAAGTACCTAAGAGCCCGTGGATAACTACGGATAGAAAGGGTGCTAACACCTTCCCTTTCTATAAATCTACCTCCCGAACCGAGAAACATTCTCGAAAAGGAATTTTGATGTGCTTTTGTCCTTTCCTTGTTGGAGAAAATAAAAGACGGCGGCGACTCTTGCTTACTGCGACATTTCGCGAACCGGCTTAAAAAACAGTCAGTTCTATTTCCACCGATCACAGTTGCCATCTGTGTTCTGTTTCACCTGCTGGTTGTCCATCTTTGAAGTCAGGTATCCAAAACCTGATGGATAATAAAGAGATCTTGTTCGAGAAGATTGTTGTTCCTGCTACCCCTACTGAAGAAGTGTCCATTGTTACTATCTTCAACAATTCTCCCAAAGCTCCCTCAAGGAAGCCTGTCAAAATCATGCCTGCTCAGAAGATTGCTCCCATAATCATCACTGTTCCGGGGCCCATCCCCTATACATCTGACAAAGCTGTCCCGTGGCACTATGGGGCAGATGTTTATGTTCTTAGAGGTAAACAAAAGTTTGATACTAGTACCGGCGTCAGCAACATCATCGGGCCCGCTAAAGTCACCCACAGTGGTAGACTTTTCTCACCAGATATTGCGCCACCAACAATCCAGAGACCTATTGTCATCACACCTGCAAGTGTGCCTGCTTCCCTTCCTGATCAAGTTCCCATTTCTACCCCTGCTGCCGAGTCATCTGACGCTCGGGGCAAAGGGATCGCTACTGATATGCCTACCCAGACGGAGGCACCGAAGACAACCACTGTTGAAGCTTCCAAGCAGGAGATGGAAGAGATTCTTAAGATTATCAAGAAGAGTGATTTTAACGTAGTTGAGCAGCTGGGGCACACCCCATCAAAAATTTCTATGCTATCACTGTTAATGTGTTCAGAGGCCCATGCCAAGGCCCTGATTACCTTCCTAAAGACGGCCCACGTGCCACAAGAGACATCTGCTGATCAGTTCACTGATTGTGTGGCCAACTTAACTGCTGATAATGGTCTGGGTTTCTCCGACGCCGATCTGACCGCTAAAGGGAAGAACCATAACAATGCCATGCATGTCTCCATTGAATGTAGGGGCACTACTCTTGCCCATGTGCTGGTTGACACTGGTTCCTCATTGAACGTATTGCCCAAGAAAGCTCTAGACAGGCTGGATTGCGAGGGTTTGGAGTTAAAGCCAAGTAACATCGTCGTCCGAGCCTTTGACGGGTCTAAAAGGATGGTGCATGGCGAGGTTGATATTCCAATCAGGGTTGGTTCTCAGGTCTTCGACTCTACATTCTACGTTATGGACATCCGACCATCCTACTCTTGTTTGCTGGGTCGTCCATGGATCCATAAGGCTGGAGCTGTGACCTCCACACTGCATCATGTTGTACCCCAAAATTTGCCCTCCCATATTTCTCAAAATATTTCAAGAAAAATTCACAAGTCCAACCCGGCGCGTCATATTCAAGTATTCTTTCGCCAAGATATCTCTGATAACATATTCTCAAATTCAGGTTCGGCTCAAGAGTTAATTCTTTAAAGAAGGTATCCGAATGTGTGAGTTTTCTTGAAGAAATATGGTGAAAAAGTGTGCTGAAAGTGCAGTTTTTACGCGCTAAAAAATTCATAACTTGAAGATCGTGGCTCGTTTTGAACCCGTTCCGGTGGCCAAAATTCCGTCTTGACATTATCTACGTTTTCATCTCTCACGGCTGGAAGCCAATTTCGATCAGAAGGTCTTCAAAAATGTGGATTTATCAGGTATTTTCGTGCAGAAAATTTGTGACAGAAGTTTATTTGCGTCATGTTCAAAAAATCATAACTTGGTTGATTTTCATCATATCGAGCTGGTTCCGGCGCCAAAATTTCACAAATTGAGTTGACTACATTTTCACAGAAGGTATTGAGTTCAAACAGTATTCAAAAGGCCTTCGTTTTTCGCTCAGAGTGCGTGACACGCTGAAAATCCTGAATGCTGAATATTATTTCAACTGGGCCGAAACTTCGAAAATTCATAACTCGGTCAATTTTTATCGGATTGGACTCATATTTTTACACAAGGTCCCTGACTCATAGATCTACAACTTTTCTTCAAAAGTCGAGACCAAATTATGCACCAATCAATACCAGTTTTTTATTGAAGAACGTGTTAGAGCCGACACTGGAGCCCAAAATAAGTTTGTCTGAGCTGAAACTTCAAAAATTCATAACTAATTCACCGTTTATCCGATTGAGTCGATTTTCGGACAGGAGTTAGTTCTCGATGTCAGCTACATTTTGTTTTCACATTTCAACTTCAAAAAATGCACTTAAGTCCCTGCGATTTAGCCTGGAAAGTGACGAATTCAAGTGAATATTGGAGACCCAATTGCACATTCAAAGCCCATTTTCTTTACCCTAATTTCCACTATATAATCACCTTCTTGTCACACAAACCAAAGGAGAAAAAAAGGAGAAAAAGAGAAAAAAAAGAGAGGAGAAAAGGAGAGAGAAAAAAAAACCTTGCCACAACACTGTTAGAATATCAAACTCTTTCAAGAACCCTAAAACCTTGAAATCCTTATTACAAATCCCTCTCTCACTACAAACAAGCCATCTCAGTTACAAACCAACATCTTATTACTTCTTCAGTAAGGGTAAGGCTGACTTGATCTCCATGATCCAAAGGGCATAAAAGCATTCATGTCACTACTTTTCCAGTAAGGGTAAGGTTGATTTGATCTCCATGATCAAAAGGGTATAATCATTCATACATGCCATATTGTGCCTAAACATTAAATTTCTTCATATATTGGTTTTATTTGCATTTTACGATTTTATTTGATGTATTTGTGAGATTCAACACTGCAGATTTAGACAGGATCCCAGGCAGGTTCATTAAGGAACGTTGAGGCCAAAAGCCAAATGGCCAAAAGCCAAATGGCCAAAGTAGAAAAACATATGCATGACACCAATACATGGCGAAGCAGACATTAAGCCAGAGATTAAGGGAACGTTGAAGCCAGAACACAAATGGCCAAAAGCCAAAAGCCAAAAGCCAATTGGCCAAAGTAGAACAACTTATGCATGAAACTCAATCCAATGGCCAAAGAATGCAGACCACGGTACTCAGGAGTCAATACTTCAAAAAACCTCCCCTTGGGCCAGACACCCCCTATGGTTTGCTCAATTCTTAATTTTTATTTGTTTTTCCTTTTTATTCTTTTAATTGTTTTTTAATTGTTTTCTTTTAATTCCATAAAATAATTTTCGTAATAAATATAAAATACAGAAAAATCAAAAAAATGTTTATTTTATTAATATTAATTTTACTATTATTATTTTTGTAAATAAACTTTAAACAATTAATTAGATTAATTTAGGTTTCAAAACTTTAATATTTTTCTTAATAAATTAAATATGTAGAAATTAGGGTTTTTAACTTTTTCATCATTTTTTAATAAATAATTTTCTCATCATTATTATTATTATTAACTACTAATTTATTTTGTAAATAAACATGTACATAAATTCTTTAGTAAATTAAGTTAAACTTTAACATTTTTCTCAAATAATTAAAAATAACTTAGAATTAGGGTTTCTTTTAATTTTAATTTGAATTTTCTTATTTCATAAATACAAAAAAAAACCTAAAAAACACTTCTTTTATTTCAATAAATAATTAATTAATTTTTAATTTCATTTAATTTCTTTAAAGGGTCCAACGCCCTCGAACGTTCTATTTTTATTTCTTTCGCACATTTATTTTCTTTCAAATATTATGTAATTGCTCAAGCCATGTAACTCGGACATTTTATATTTCCCGCATTTTATTTCTTTACTTTCTGTCAAATCGGGTCCTGGTTAATTTTGGCGATGTGGACCCGCGCCTTTTGTAATAGTTTAGAACTTTAATTTCCGCAACTTTTTTAACTGTTAATAATTGCATGCAAGAATGAATGTCTAAATAAAAACAAACGCATAGATCACTTTGACATGACAAGACAAAAATAAACGAATCTGACACACAAATCACACACCACCCCTAGGGTACACCTCACTGTTGCCTTGCCTCGAAAGGTGATCGTCGAGTAGAGGATGTCTTAGTAAGTCCTCATGATCCGGGAACCTGGCATGAGGGTAGCTTCTAAGGTGTCTTCCCATTGCTCTGGTGATCACCATGTCCCTAAAACTCGAATTGACCCGAACACCTCCAACGGTGGTGCTACCTACCTCTCAATGGTGGGATGGCACTACTTTAAAGGACACTTACACAGACGAATTCCTTAGCGTAGGTAGGTTCTCAAGGATACTTGCTCTAATTTCAAACAAATCAAAACATCTTTTCACCAACACATTTTCAAAAGCTTTCAAAGCAAACTTTTCAAACACTCTGACGTATGAGTCGAACTGAAATTTTTCAAAGAAACTTTTTTAAAACCCACATTGAAAAGCAAACAAACCATTTTTGAAAACACAAATGAGCAAGTATCTAAGAGCCCATGGATAACCATGGATAGAAAGGGTGCTAACACCTTCCCTTTCTATAATCTACCTCCCGAACCGAGAGCAATCTCTTTAAGGAATTTTTCTGTGCTTTTGTCCTTTCCATTTGGAGAAAATAAAAGACGGTGGCGACTCTTGCTTCCGCGACATTTCGCAAACCAGCGTTAAACAGTCAGTTCCAGATCCACCGATCACAGAACTGGCGACTCTGCTGGGGATATCTTTATAAGGTGAGGTGTACCTTAGGACTAAGATCACTGTGTTTTCAATTGCTTTCTTTGCTTGCTTTAAAATTGTGGGACTGTCTTGGGAGTTCTATAGATCCTAACCTGGATCTGGGGATACCTTCTTAGAAAGTAGTAACAAGGCTGTGAGGGAACTGTGCGGGGTATACCGACATGGTTGAAACAGTCTGCTACGTTGATGTGGCACTTTGGTGTGTACCGGTAACCCTTGAGTTCAGTCAAGGAGAGTACGGGGCCTCCGTGTGGTGTCGTGAAGCATCAACAGACCTTAGGAACCTTAATTGAACTATCTTGGCCTCTTTAGGGTAGTGAGATAACTGACTTTGGTGCAGTCCGAGGTTGGTTGATACTCGATACTACACCCAATTGAGGGTTGCTTTCCTGGAATATTTCGGTCGCCAGTTCAGTGGCTAAATCGAAACGATGAACCATGAAAGCAATCCCGTGATATTGGGAACTTTAGAACCCGGTTACTTTGATAGGACAGGTTGAGCCCACCAACTTCAAGAGGGTAATACCCAGACCCCATGCTGGCCTAAACTCTAAGGGTTTCTCTTGTGTGACTTGCGTGCCTTCGTACTTGACTACTTGCATGCTTGTTATCTGATACATGAACTACTTGCAGGTTTTGTTTATAGTCCTTAATAGGGACTCATAACAGGGTATCTAAGTTTCTTACAGGTTTTGGTTTGCAGTCCTTAATTAGGACTCCTAACAGGGTTTACCGACTTTCTTGCAGGGTTTGTTCTAGTCCTTAATTGGGACTCATGACTAGTATACTGAATCTCTTGCAGGTTTTGGTGTGCATTCCTTAATTGGGACTCATAACAGGGTTTACCTACATCACCCCATGCATAGCATGACATCATACCATTGCATACATCCTAACCCATTTCAAGGAGCTCAAGGGCTTGTGATGCAGGTCATGGTGAATCAATTATCCCAGCAAGGGGCAAAGAGGATTTATTTTCCTCTAGCCAAGGTTGTCAGGGGCTATGACCCACTGGATATGGTGAGCCTTTGACCCTTGAAGAAGGGCTCTCTACAACAGGAAGTTCCTTCAATCAAGTTGCCAGTTTCCAACTCTAACAAGTTTCTCTGTTTACCCCGCGAGGTCCTTGAAATCATTGCATGCATATCATACACATCGTTGCTTAACAGGTACCCTTGTTGCAGGTTACTTACCTTTCCCGCTGTTTATTTCAGCAATGGCTTTCCAACCAGACAACCAGGACCTTCTTGCTCAAGAGACTCGGTTCGGGGAAGTCCTCCTGAATCTATCCAAGGGGCAGGAGGAACTAAGGACACTCCTCATGGGGACCTTTGTCAAGGACAGTGCTGAGGATGAAAGGCTGAAACACCTACAATCTGAGATGGATGCTATGAAAGCTCAAATGCTGGGGCAGAGGAATGCCATTCAAGGTCTAGCGCAAAGACAAGATGAGCTCCGGTTTCTTGTCAACCAACTGCTTCAGGGTAACCAACTGGGGCAAAAGTCTAAGGGTAAAAAGCCATTCATCATCCAATCATCCTCGAGACAAGAGGATAAGGGGAAAGCTCCTCAAATGGCTCCAATGCCACAAATTCAGCATCAACCTCACCAGCTTCAGCCAGACAAGCCCAGAAGGCAATTCACCCCGCTCAACATATCGCTGTATCAAGCTTTGCAACGCCTATTGAGGTTGAATCTGATCACATTAAGGGCTCATCCCCGGAATCCCAACACAGCATCTCCTGCCTATGATCCCAATAAGAGGTGTGCCTACCACTCTGCTAGCCCAGGACATGATACCAATGAATGTTGGGATCTGAGGAACAAAATCCAGGACCTGATCGATGAAGGGGCATTGGAGTTCACACAAGATGGACAGGCTGAATTTTTCTACCGTTCCTCCAAGGCTCACCAGTTGAAGTGACAAGCTCCGAGACTAGGAAACTTTTGTTCATTCGAATGTTCAAGTTGTGTTTTTCTTTTGACCGTTCAAGCATTTATTCATGTTAAAACATTGTTATTCCATTAATGCATCGCTTATGTCTATTTTGAATCAATATATTCGCATTCACTATATGCAAATTGTTTTCATATTTTTTCTGATGTCAACTCTCGTTAATTCTAAGCCTCTTGAGGGAGGATGACGAAAACGATACCGCAATCATTACAGTATGCTTTTGAACAGACCCCGCTGATGAGGTACAGGCATTGTTTCAATTCCCAAACACTGGAGTTATAAGGATGATAATCCCTCGTCAACCCCTCTGAGCCAAAGAAGTAGGAGTTTTTTTTTCTTTTCAAAATCTAAAACCCTTAATCATAACCTGGGGCAGGGTAGTCTCTCAGTTGATCCAAGTGCATAACGAATGACACCAAAGAGGTCCTTACAAAACGAAGAAAGACAGTGATGGTTCCGAATAATCATAAAGGAAGGCAGTCATTATCAAAAAATAAATAAATAAACACCCATTAAGTCAAAACCCATGAAGGAGACTTACAAAACTGGGGCATCCCGCTGACTGTAATTCCAAAAAAGGAAACAGTTCAGGCAAAAAAGAAAGGGATAACAAAAAATCAGACAAGAAAGAGGTCCTACAAACCCTCAAAAAAAAAAAAAAGGGAATGACTGCTTATTCAAGATAAGTTATCAACATCCGAACCATCACTAGAAAATCAGGGCAAAGACTCAAAACAAGGTCTAACGTATGATCAACTGAGCTTAGGTTTGAAGAACATCACGAAGAGCGGGTGGGTACAAATAATTTGAGCCTTTATCCTTTGTTTCTTAAACCGTGAACCAGGCCACGTTATAACCCTTAAAAGTCCTAGCTGAAGCATGGGTTAGTTCGAAAGCATACTGTTACGAAAGGTATCCTGACTCCTGAAGGCCTACGGTAAAATACGGAGTTGACATCACGTTTTACAAACATTCATTTGTTTTATGAAAAAAGAATGCATTTTCAAAATCTTCAAGACAGACATAGGCTTTGCATTTTTGACATAACTTTGTTTACATATGACCTTTTGTTTGAACAGCAGGGAAATTCGCACGACGAATGCCTAATGAACAGAAGTACCTCCAATCAAGGGGCAGACATGAGCATGGTCCATCATCTGGGGCAGTCCAATCAAGATTCGGAGAATCTCTCAAAGGCCAAATAGCCTGGGGCAAATCTCCTCCTGAGTCACTGGGGGAATTTCAACAACGAATCTGGCCTGATCAAACACCTTCTGGTGGCACGACAAAACACTTCTAACAGGGGCAACTCCCTACATTTTGAGAACGGACATAGTCGGAAAAATACTACGCACAATCAAAGACCCGCTAGGTTGACATACCTAGGCAAAAATTAGGGCTTCCCGGCGAACCAAAAGGGTTCGGGCAAAATGAAGGGATGAAATGAAAAATCTGTACACCCGGCAAGTCGAAAACCTGAAAAGGCGGCTTGGGCAAAAATGGGTATCCCGGTGGACTGAAAACCCGAAAGGGCGGTCCAGGCAAAAGTTAGGGATCAAAGCGTACGACTATGTCCTGTCATCTTGTTACCTGCCTACCAGAAAAAGGTTTGACCCTCAATAATTATCAGCATCCCACATGTGCCTCCCCCATAGAAACAGGGGCAATAACGGGTGGTTTAAGCAATCTGGTCGTTCTGTCCTCCAGGGTATCAAAGTAGGTTCCATTGAAAGACCTAACCAATACAGTTCAATACTTCCCCAGGAGAGTCCAATCTAGTCTCCCCAGGAAAGCTGGAATTCACATCCCCAAGCAGCAAGCTTATCCCCAGTAAGTTACGGAAGCTTACCCCTCTCAAGGCATGAACGCGTCGCCCGGCTTTATTCAAAGAGTTATTTCCTTAACAGGATATAACTGGGTTATCCTCAGCCAAAAGCCACAGAAAGAGCGTCGTCGACAAAGTCTTCTTACCCCAGCGAAGTCTATCAACACTTCCAACAACAAAGGCATCCTCAGCAAGTTACTATCAACATTCAGCAAAGCATCTCTATCCCCACAGAGTGTTGCTTCCCAGCATGGTCGCTAGAGTATCTTTTCTCCCCGCAGAATCTTCCATTCGCCAAGTTTATTCCTCAACGGAGTCATCTTATCCTACCAGTATTCTTGCAGTTATCATCCCCAGCGGAAGCAAAATCTATTCTTCAACATCAGCCCAGGATACGACTTCCCGGCACCTGTCAAGGATTTACTTTCCTAGACGAAAAACACATTCATAAAACGTCACATACATCATTATAGCATGCATAGATGCATCATATCACCCCAATCTCATTTATTTTTGAGAACATCTTAAAATCAGGCAATTCATGCATTATGACATTGCATACAACTAATTCGTTACTTTTTCAGGAAAGAGCGATCAACAGATAAAAGTCTTTACCCGTTGAGGTAGTAATCGTCCCAGATTCCTTCATCATTCTGCTGAGGTAGTAATCGTCCCAGATTCCTTCATCATCCTGCTGAGGTAGTAATCGTTCCAGATTCCTTCATCATCCTGCTGAGGTAGTAATCGTCCCAGATTCCTTCATCATCCTGCTGAGGTAGTAATCGTCCCAGATTCCTTCATCATCCTGCTGAGGTAGTAATCGTCCCAGATTCCTTCATCATCCTGCTGAGGTAGTAATCGTCCCAGATTCCTTCATCATCCTGCTGAGGTAGTAATCGTCCCAGATTCCTTCATCATTCTGCTGAGGTAGTAATCGTCCCAGATTCCTTCATCATTCTGCTGAGGTAGTAATCGTCCCAGATTCCTTCATCATCCTGCTGAGGTAGTAATCGTCCCAGATTCCTTCATCATCCTGCTGAGGTAGTAATCAGATTCCTTCATCATCCTGCTGAGGTAGTAATCGTCCCAGATTCCTTCATCATCCGGCTGAGGTAGTAATCGTCCCAGATTCCTTCATCATCCTGCTGAGGTAGTAATCGTCCCAGATTCCTTCATCATTCTGCTGAGGTAGTAATCGTCCCAGATTCCTTCATCATTCTGCTGAGGTAGTAATCGTCCCAGATTCCTTCATCATCCTGCTGAGGTAGTAATCATCCCAGATTCCTTCATCATCCTGCTGAGGTAGTAATCAGATTCCTTCATCATCCTGCTGAGGTAGTAATCGTCCCAGATTCCTTCATCATCCGGCTGAGGTAGTAATCGTCCCAGATTCCTTCATCATCCTGCTGAGGTAGTAATCGTCCTAGATTCCTTCATCATTCTGCTGAGGTAGTAATCGTCCCAGATTCCTTCATCATTCTGCTGAGGTAGTAATCGTCCCAGATTCCTTCATCATCCTGCTGAGGTAGTAATCGTCCCAGATTCCTTCATCATTCGGCTGAGGTAGTAATCGTCCCAGATTCCTTCATCATTCTGCTGAGGTAGTAATCGTCCCAGATTCCTTCATCATCCTGCTGAGGTAGTAATCAGATTCCTTCATCATCCTGCTGAGGTAGTAATCGTCCCAGATTCCTTCATCATAGATTTGGAGTAGCAATCGTCTCAGATTCCTTCATCACATCCTTATCAAAAAAACCTCCTCTGGTTCAGTCAGATCGACCCTAAGATCTCCCCGATTCTTATCCCAGTAGAAGACACCCAAGATTTTTCTCAACGAGCGTTGTTGAAGTTAAAGTCTCCCAAGGTTCTCTTACCATTCATGATAAAGCAGTAACCATACCTGGTTCATTCATCATCTTTTGAAGCTCCAGATCCAGCTCCTGTAACCAGTCAGGACATATCTATACCAAGCATCTAAAATCAGCTCCTGCAGCGTGTCAGGTACTCATTTTCTATTTTGCAGGTATGCAGGTTCTCGCTAAGGAATCTCTTACGCGATCAACATCCAGATGGCATCTATAAGCCCATCATCCTATCCAGCAATCTCCAAATGGCATCTATAAGCCCATTCCCCCATCACACTGCTAACATGTGAGCGCAAATTTCTGGGCACTCTAGTGTTCAATCATCTTCCACCTTCGGATTACGAAAGGCACGTCAGCCAATCTGCATCCTCAGGTCTAAGAAGATTGAACAGGGGCAACTGTTGTACCCCAAAATTTGCCCTCCCATATTTCTCAAAATATTTCAAGAAAAATTCACAAGTCCAACCCGGCGCGTCATATTCAAGTATTCTTTCGCCAAGATATCTCTGATAACATATTCTCAAATTCAGGTTCGGCTCAAGAGTTAATTCTTTAAAGAAGGTATCCGAATGTGTGAGTTTTCTTGAAGAAATATGGTGAAAAAGTGTGCTGAAAGTGCAGTTTTTACGCGCTAAAAAATTCATAACTTGAAGATCGTGGCTCGTTTTGAACCCGTTCCGGTGGCCAAAATTCCGTCTTGACATTATCTACGTTTTCATCTCTCACGGCTGGAAGCCAATTTCGATCAGAAGGTCTTCAAAAATGTGGATTTATCAGGTATTTTCGTGCAGAAAATTTGTGACAGAAGTTTATTTGCGTCATGTTCAAAAAATCATAACTTGGTTGATTTTCATCATATCGAGCTGGTTCCGGCGCCAAAATTTCACAAATTGAGTTGACTACATTTTCACAGAAGGTATTGAGTTCAAACAGTATTCAAAAGGCCTTCGTTTTTCTCTCAGAGTGCGTGACACGCTGAAAATCCTGAATGCTGAATATTATTTCAACTGGGCCGAAACTTCGAAAATTCATAACTCGGTCAATTTTTATCGGATTGGACTCATATTTTTACACAAGGTCCCTGACTCATAGATCTACAACTTTTCTTCAAAAGTCGAGACCAAATTATGCACCAATCAATACCAGTTTTTTATTGAAGAACGTGTTAGAGCCGACACTGGAGCCCAAAATAAGTTTGTCTGAGCTGAAACTTCAAAAATTCATAACTAATTCACCGTTTATCCGATTGAGTCGATTTTCGGACAGGAGTTAGTTCTCGATGTCAGCTACATTTTGTTTTCACATTTCAACTTCAAAAAATGCACTTAAGTCCCTGCGATTTAGCCTGGAAAGTGACGAATTCAAGTGAATATTGGAGACCCAATTGCACATTCAAAGCCCATTTTCTTTACCCTAATTTCCACTATATAATCACCTTCTTGTCACACAAACCAAAGGAGAAAAAAAGGAGAAAAAGAGAAAAAAAAGAGAGGAGAAAAGGAGAGAGAAAAAAAAACCTTGCCACAACACTGTTAGAATATCAAACTCTTTCAAGAACCCTAAAACCTTGAAATCCTTATTACAAATCCCTCTCTCACTACAAACAAGCCATCTCAGTTACAAACCAACATCTTATTACTTCTTCAGTAAGGGTAAGGCTGACTTGATCTCCATGATCCAAAGGGCATAAAAGCATTCATGTCACTACTTTTCCAGTAAGGGTAAGGTTGATTTGATCTCCATGATCAAAAGGGTATAATCATTCATACATGCCATATTGTGCCTAAACATTAAATTTCTTCATATATTGGTTTTATTTGCATTTTACGATTTTATTTGATGTATTTGTGAGATTCAACACTGCAGATTTAGACAGGATCCCAGGCAGGTTCATTAAGGAACGTTGAGGCCAAAAGCCAAATGGCCAAAAGCCAAAAGCCAAATGGCCAAAAGCCAAATGGCCAAAGTAGAAAAACATATGCATGACACCAATACATGGCGAAGCAGACATTAAGCCAGAGATTAAGGGAACGTTGAAGCCAGAACACAAATGGCCAAAAGCCAAAAGCCAAAAGCCAATTGGCCAAAGTAGAACAACTTATGCATGAAACTCAATCCAATGGCCAAAGAATGCAGACCACGGTACTCAGGAGTCAATACTTCAAAAAACCTCCCCTTGGGCCAGACACCCCCTATGGTTTGCTCAATTCTTAATTTTTATTTGTTTTTCCTTTTTATTCTTTTAATTGTTTTTTAATTGTTTTCTTTTAATTCCATAAAATAATTTTCGTAATAAATATAAAATACAGAAAAATCAAAAAAATGTTTATTTTATTAATATTAATTTTACTATTATTATTTTTGTAAATAAACTTTAAACAATTAATTAGATTAATTTAGGTTTCAAAACTTTAATATTTTTCTTAATAAATTAAATATGTAGAAATTAGGGTTTTTAACTTTTTCATCATTTTTTAATAAATAATTTTCTCATCATTATTATTATTATTAACTACTAATTTATTTTGTAAATAAACATGTACATAAATTCTTTAGTAAATTAAGTTAAACTTTAACATTTTTCTCAAATAATTAAAAATAACTTAGAATTAGGGTTTCTTTTAATTTTAATTTGAATTTTCTTATTTCATAAATACAAAAAAAAACCTAAAAAACACTTCTTTTATTTCAATAAATAATTAATTAATTTTTAATTTCATTTAATTTCTTTAAAGGGTCCAACGCCCTCGAACGTTCTATTTTTATTTCTTTCGCACATTTATTTTCTTTCAAATATTATGTAATTGCTCAAGCCATGTAACTCGGACATTTTATATTTCCCGCATTTTATTTCTTTACTTTCTGTCAAATCGGGTCCTGGTTAATTTTGGCGATGTGGACCCGCGCCTTTTGTAATAGTTTAGAACTTTAATTTCCGCAACTTTTTTAACTGTTAATAATTGCATGCAAGAATGAATGTCTAAATAAAAACAAACGCATAGATCACTTTGACATGACAAGACAAAAATAAACGAATCTGACACACAAATCACACACCACCCCTAGGGTACACCTCACTGTTGCCTTGCCTCGAAAGGTGATCGTCGAGTAGAGGATGTCTTAGTAAGTCCTCATGATCCGGGAACCTGGCATGAGGGTAGCTTCTAAGGTGTCTTCCCATTGCTCTGGTGATCACCATGTCCCTAAAACTCGAATTGACCCGAACACCTCCAACGGTGGTGCTACCTACCTCTCAATGGTGGGATGGCACTACTTTAAAGGACACTTACACAGACGAATTCCTTAGCGTAGGTAGGTTCTCAAGGATACTTGCTCTAATTTCAAACAAATCAAAACATCTTTTCACCAACACATTTTCAAAAGCTTTCAAAGCAAACTTTTCAAACACTCTGACGTATGAGTCGAACTGAAATTTTTCAAAGAAACTTTTTTAAAACCCACATTGAAAAGCAAACAAACCATTTTTGAAAACACAAATGAGCAAGTATCTAAGAGCCCATGGATAACCATGGATAGAAAGGGTGCTAACACCTTCCCTTTCTATAATCTACCTCCCGAACCGAGAGCAATCTCTTTAAGGAATTTTTCTGTGCTTTTGTCCTTTCCATTTGGAGAAAATAAAAGACGGTGGCGACTCTTGCTTCCGCGACATTTCGCAAACCAGCGTTAAACAGTCAGTTCCAGATCCACCGATCACACATCAGAAGCTGAAATACCCGGTCAAAGGGAAGATTGTGACAGTGCAAGGGGAGGAAGAATACATGGTCAGCCACCTCAAATCATTCCGGTACATAGAGATGGATGGGGAATTCATTGAGACTCCATTCCAGCACTTTGAAGAGGTCCCTCAGGCACTGGCGTAAGCTGAGACTGTGATTGAAGATCCTCCTTTAAAGATGGCTTCCTTAAAGGATGCCCGAGCTGTTATCGAGAAGGGTGAGTGTGCAAACTGGGGCCGACTTCCTGATTTTACTCAGAAGACTTATAAGTTTGGTTTGGGTTTCACTGCAGAAGCTCAAAGGGCTGTTCGTAGTGCAAGGATTGGAAGACCTCCTGTGTTTATCAGCAACTCGGGAGTAAATTCTATTGAAGATGGCATGGAGGAACCTGAATTCGACAGCTGGATCTACCCTACGACCAACGGTGGACCAAGCAACTGGACGGCGAAAGACTTCATACCTATTACTTTTGTCACTCAGTAATGAACTCCTTTGTTTTGAATTTGTAACAGACAATAATTTGAAACTTTATGGCCCGGTGTCTTACCCGGGGCACCGTGGCTTCATTTGTGAGGGCTTTTGTGTGTCATTTTCATATATCATTAATAAAAGCATTTGGATGTTTTTTGCATTTCAAATCTTGCGCTCCTTGTCTTTCTTTATTATATATTGCAAAAACAGCTATTTACACACACTCACATATACAGGTCCCAATCCACTTTGGATCTCACTGGTAACGACTCTGCTACTGCCAGTTATGACTTCGAAAATCCATTAACTTAGCCGAAGACGAAGGTGAAGATGATTGCAAAGTGCCTGGTGAGCTTGCAAGACTGCTACTTCAGGAAGAGAGGGCCATTCAGCCACATGAAGAGCCAGTGGAAATGGTAAATCTGGGTACGGAGACAGACCAAAAGGAAGTCAAGATTGGTGCCAATCTGGAGCTTAGTGTGAAACAACGGTTGATTCAGATGCTGCATGACTATGTGGAAATCTTTGCCTGGTCTTACGAAGATATGCCTGGGTTGGATACCGACATCATGGTTCATCATTTTCCTACCAAGGAAGAATGCCCTCCGGTAAAACAGAAGGTCCGCTGTATGCGTCTAGAGATGTCCGAGAAAATCAAAGCTGAGGTTATGAAACAATTTGATGCCGGGTTTCTAGCAGTAACTTCTTACCCTCAGTGGGTCGCCAATGTGGTTCCAGTGCCGAAGAAAGACGGTAAGGTCTGAATGTGTGTTGACTACAGGGATTTGAACAGGGCGAGCCCTAAGGATGACTTCCCTCTGCCTCACATCGACGTTCTGGTTGACAACACTGCTCAGCATAAGGTATTCTCCTTCATGGACGGGTTCTCCGGTTATAATCAAATCAAGATGGCTCCTGAAGACATGGAGAAGACCACTTTTGTTACTCAGTGGGGCACCTTTTGCTACAAGGTCATGCCTTTTGGGTTGAAAAATGATGGGGCAACGTACCAACTTGCCATGGTTGCTTTGTTTCATGACATGATCCATCATGAGATTGAAGTATACATCGACGACATGATTGCAAGGTCCCAAACTGAGGAGGAACACCTGGACCATCTACAGAAGCTGTTTGACCGGTTGAAGTTGTACAAGCTGAGGTTAAACCCGAACAAGTGCACCTTCGGGGTGAGATCTGGAAAACTACTAGGCTTCGTCGTGAGCGACAAAGGTATTCAAGTGGACCCTGCCAAAGTGAAAGCCATACAAAAGATGCCAATTCCCAAGACAGAGAAAGAAGTCAGAGGCTTTCTGGGACGGTTGAACTACATTGCCTGATTCATCTTGCACCTAACTGCTACTTATGAACCAATCTTCAAGCTACTGAAGAAAGATCAAGTAGTACGTTGGAACGATGAATGTCAGGCCGCTTTCGAAAGAATCAAAGAGTATCTCCAAGAGCCACCCATTCTTATGCCACCGATTGAAGGGAGACCTCTAATGTTATACTTGACAGTACTTGATAACTCAATGGGATGTGTGCTGGGGCAGCATGACGAGTCTGGCCGAAAAGAGCACATTATTTATTACCTTAGAAAAAAGTTTACCGACTGTGAGACCCGATACTCACTGCTCGAGAAAACTTGTTGCGCTTTGGTATGGGCTGCTCGCCGGCTGAGACAGTATATGTTGACTCACACTACTCTGTTGATTTCAAAAATGGATCCAATCAAGTATATCTTCGAAAAGCCTGCCTTGTCCGGAAGAATAGCAAGATGGCAGATGATCTTGAATGAATATGACATCCAGTACACGACTCAGAAAGCAATCAAGGGAAGTGTATTGGCAGACCATTTGGCACATCAGGCAGTGGATGACTACCAATTGATGAACTTTGAATTTCCAGACGAGAATATCATGGTAGTGACTGATTGTGAAGTACCTGGACCGGATGAAGGACCTGAGGAAGGATCCCGATGGTCTATGCACTTTGACGGAGCCTCAAACGCTTTGGGAAACGATATTGGCGCTGTGATCATATCTCCAAAAGGCTCTCATACTCCACTTACCGCCCGACTATGTTTCAACTGCACCAACAACATGGCGGAGTATGAAGCATGCATCATGGATCTTCGAGATGCAATTGACCTAAGGATCAAGTTTCTGAGTGTCTTCGGAGATTCCGCTCTCGTGATTAGTCAGATCAAAGGCGAGTGGGATACGAAACACCCAAATCTTATTCCTTACAAGGAGTATGTATTGACATTGCTTCCCCATTTCAAGGAGATAACTTTTGAACACTTCCCAAGAGAGGAGAATCAGTTGGCGGACGCGCTAGCTACGATGTCTTCTATGTTAAAAGTTAAATGGGACAACGAGGCTCCCCAGATCATTATCTGGAAGTTGGATGAACCTGCACATTGTTGTGATCTTGAGACCGAAGAGGTAACAGAAAAACCTTGGTATCATGAAGTAAAGAGGTACCTTGAAGCCCAAGAATACCCCGAGGGTGCATCCGTTAATGACAAGAAGTTTCTGAGAAGGTTCGTGGCAAAGTTCTTCCTCAGTAATGACATTCTTTACAAACGAAACCATGATTCAACCTTACTGCGTTGTGTGGATAAGACTGAAGCAGAAAGGATCATGGTAGAGCTGCATGAAGGTACCTTTGGAATGCATTCCAGTGGACATACCATGGCAAAGAAAATCATTCGGGTAGGATATTACTGGTCCACAATGGAAGCCGACTGTTATCAGCATTCTCGGACATGTCACAAGTGCCAAGTCTATGCTGATAAGGTGCACATACCTCAAGTTCCTTTGAACGTCTTGACAGCACCTTGGCCTTTTGCAATATGGGGCATTGATATGATCGGCGAGATCAGACCTACGGCATCCAACGGGCATCGCTTCATCCTGGTAGCAATTGATTACTTTACGAAGTGGGTTGAAGCAGCTTCCTTTGCTACCGTAACCAAGAACGTCGTGGCACGGTTCATTCGGCACAACCTGATCTGTCGATACGGGGTACCAGAGAGGATCATTACGGATAATGGTACCAATCTTAACAACAAGATGATCACTGAGCTCTGTGAGCAATTCAAGATACATCACCATAACTCTTCTCCCTATCGGCCGAAGATGAATGGGGCTGTAGAAGCAGCTAATAAGAACATCAAGAAGATTGTGCAGAAGATGACAACGACCTACAAAGATTGGCACGAGATGTTACCGTTTGCTCTTCATGGGTACCGTACCTCAGCACAGACGTCAACAGGGGCAACACCCTTTTCCTTGGTCTATGGCATGGAGGCAGTCCTGCCCATTGAAGTTCAGATACCCTCTCTCCGGATAATGAAGGATGCAGGTTTGAGCGAAGACGACTGGATCCAGACTCGGCTTGATCAACTAAACCTAATCGACGAAAAGAGACTCACTACTATTTGTCATGGTCAGACGTACCAAAAACGGATGATCAAGGCATTTAACAAGAAAGTCAGACGACAAGAGTATCAAGTTGGGGACCTGGTAATCAAGCGCATCATTCTACCTCAAGGTGATCCCAGGGGCAAATGGACCCCTACGTACGAAGGGCCATTTGTGGTTAAGAATATCTTCTCAGGAGGTGCGATGATATTAACCACCATGGATGGTGACGACCTTCCTCACCCCGCCAATGCAGACATAGTAAAAAGATACTACGCATGATTAAAAGACCCGCTAGGTCGACTGGCCTAGGCAAAAATAAGGGCTTCCCGGCGAACCAAAAGGGTTCGGGCAAAAATAAGGGATGAAAATGAAAAAATCTATACACCCGGCAAGTCGAAAACCTGAAAAGGCGGCTTGGGCAAAACTGGGTATCCCGGTGGACTGAAAACCCGAAAGGGCGGTCCAGGCAAAAGGTAGGGATAAGCGTAATACTATGTCTCATTGGATCACCCTGCATCCAGACTTCGGTATCGACTATCAGGCTCGGACGACACCAATCAATCAGCTTCATCTCCAACTAAGCAGCAAAGTGATGAGACGCTCAAAGACATAAAGGCGATAGTAGAGTTGGAACCCAGTGGGATTTTTCACATAGCTATTTTATTTCCTTTTCACAAATTGTATAAACTCTATTTTGTTCGGCGGCGTTCTCTTACTAGGACGTCAGCCTCTTGTATACGAAATGCCTATTTACAGGCAAACTTCAAAATCAATACAAGTTCACTTTTTCAGACAAATTACAAATTGTTTTTCCTTTATCTGTTTTGTTTTGCAAAGAACGTCCAATGTTCATTTTTGATATATGCATTTGACATTAATTGTTGTTCATAAATATTTGCATGCGAAACAAAGGACCAATTACAGGTGACATCAGAAACAGGGGCAATAATGAATTGTCTAAGCGATCGAGTTGCTCTGCCCACCGAGGTACCAAGGTAAGTTCAGCTAAGGAATATGGCCAAGATACCTTCACTCCCCGCAGAGTAAGACAAGATTCAGCAATACTCTCCCCAAGCAGAGTGGGCCTCCCATCAGCCCTAAAAAGGCACAGTATCCCCAGCAAGTCAGCAATACTTTTCCCCTGAGCAGAGTTGGTCTACCATCAGTCTTGGAAAAGTTGGGTATCCCCAGAAGATCTTAATATTCCCTAGCAGAATATACATATATCCTCAGCAAGCATCCTCGATAGTCTTGATATTCCTCGACAGAAATATAATATTGTTCCCCGGTGGAATACAAGATACCCCCAGTGGAGTCATTCCCCAGCGCAGTCTAAAAAGTTTCCCCAGGAGAGTTGAATCATCTTACCCATTAGATTCTGGAAGCTGGTCCCCTGCAGAGTACAAATATCTCTCCCCGACCATATTCAAAAGGTTATCCCCCACCAGAGTCTAACTGGGTTATCCTCAGCAAGTTGTTACGACGGAAAGATCGTCCTCAGCGAAGTTCTTCCTATCCCCAGCGAAGTTTATCATCAAAATCCCCAACAAAGCATAGCAACGGAATCCCCAGCGGAGTGATCGTTAAAATCTAAGTGAAGCGTCTCTTCCCATAGAGTAATTCCCCGCAGAGTAATCTCTTCGCCAGGTTTATTCCCCAACGGAGTCATCTTCTCCTACCAGTTTATTCTTGCAATCATCTTCGTTCATCATCCTCAGCGAAAATGAAGAACTCTACTCTTCAACATCAGCCCAGGATTTAACAAACTTCCCGGCATTTGTCAAGGATTTATTTTCCCAGACGAAAATACATTCATAAACATTTCACATTTCATATCTCCTGCTTACATACATGATAAAGTGCATATGACACAATCTCATTTATTTTGGAGAACATCATGACATCATGCATTTCATATATCATGACATTGCATACAACTAATGTTTTTCCTTTTCAGGGAAAGGTTAATCAAAAGATGATTACCATCAACTTTTGCAGTTCCAGATCAACACCTGTATCTAGCCAGGAAATATCTGTGAGCGACTGATTATAGATCTATACCTGTAACTAGCCAGGAAAGTTATCTACATGAAGAAATTGAAGATCAACATCTGTAACAGGCCAGGAAATCATCTTTCATTCTCAGGTCAGAGATCTACACCTATATCCATCCAGGAAAGCTATCTCTACCAACCCTTTTTAAGTTCCGGATCAACACCTGTATCTAGCCAGGAAATATCTGTGAGCGATTGATTGTAGATTCAATACCTGTAACTAGCCAGGAAAGTTATCTACATGAAGAGATTGAAGATCAACACCTGTAACAGGCCAGGAAATTATCTTTCATTCTCAGGTCAGAGATCTACACCTGTATCCATCCAGGAAAGCTATCTCGACCAACCTTGTTTAAGTTCCAGATCAACACCTGTATCTAGCCAGGAAATATCTGTGAGCGATTGATTGTAGATCTATACATGTAACTAGCCAGGAAAGTTATCTACATGAAGAGTTTGAAGATCAACACCTGTAACAGGCCAGGAAATTATCTTTCATTCTCAGGTCAGAGATCTACACCTGTATCCATCCAGGAAAGCTATCTCGACCAACCTTATTTAAGTTCCAGATCAACACCTGTATCTAGCCAGGAAATATCTGTGAGCGATTGATTGTAGATCTACACCTGCAACGAGCCAGGAAAGTATCTACGTGAAGAGATTGAAGATCAATACCTGTAGCAAGCCAGGAAGACTATCTTTCTTTCTTAAGTCAGAGATTAATACCTGAAACCAGACAGGACAACTATCTCATCGGCCAGCCTTCTTAAGTTCCAGATCAACACCTGTATCTAGCCAGGAAATATCTGTGAGCGATTGATTGTAGATCTATACCTGTAACTAGCCAGGAAAGTTATCTACATGAAGAGTTTGAAGATCAACACTTGTAACAGGCCAGGAAATTATCTTTCATTCTCAGGTCAGAGATCTACACCTGTATCCAGCCAGGAAAGCTATCTCGACCAACCTTGTTTAAGTTCCAGATCAACACCTGCATCTAGCCAGGAAATATCTGTGAGCGATTGATTGTAGATCTATACCTGTAACTAGCCAGGAAAGTTATCTACGTGAAGAGATTGAAGATCAACACCTGTAACAGGCCAGGAAATTATCTTTCATTCTCAGGTTAGAGATCTACACCTGTATCCATCCAGGAAAGCTATCTCGACTAACCCTTTTTAAGTTCCAGATCAACACCTGTATCTAGCCAGGAAATATCTGTGAGCGATTGATTGTAGATCTACACCTGCAATGAGCCAGGAAAGTATCTACGTGAAGAGATTGAAGATCAATACCTGTAGCAAGCCAGGAAGACTATCTTTCTTTCTTAAGTCAGAGATTAATACCTGAAACCAGACAGGACAACTATCTCATCGGCCAACCTTCTTAAGTTTCAGATCAACACTTGTAACTAGCCAGGAAATATCTGTGGACGACGGATTGTAGATTAATACCTGAAACCAGACAGGACAACTATCTACTTGACTATCATAAAGCAACCTTACACCGGTTCCTTCTCTTCCAAGATGCAGTTTTACACGGACTCATCATCAAGCAACCCTACACAAGTTTCTTCTTTCAACTTATGAAGTTACAATTCTACAAACTACAGGTATGCAAATTCCCACTAAGGAATCTCTTACGCGATCGACACCCCTGGATGGCATCTTTAAGCCCATCTCCACAATTATCCATTACATCTCCAGATGGCATCTATAAGCCCATCCTCCTATCCATCATCTCTCCAGATGGCATCTATAAGCCCATCCTCCTATCCATCATCTCTCCAAATGGCATCTGTAAGCCCATTCCCGACATCACATTGTTGATACTACACCATGCGAGTGCAAATTTCTGGGCACTTTAGTGTTCAATCATCTTCCACCTTCGGATCACGAAAGGCACGCAAGCCAGTCTACATCCTCAGGTTTAAGAAGATTGAACAGGGGAAACTGTTGCACCCCAAAATTTTCCCTCCCATATTCCTCAAGATTTGATAAGAATAATTCTCAAATAGCTCAAGATTGCTCAAGGGTTGCACAGTCAAACACCTCCTAAACCAGCTGAAATTAGGGTTTTGGTTCTTTCAAGGAATTTGGGGTTTTCAATGGTCCAATCAAGTCTCATAGGCCTATATACATCCTCAAGCATCTATGTGTCAAGTCTCAAGACTCACAATGCCAATTTGCACAGTTAAAAGCTTCATTTGATCTACAGTCAACTGCAAGGGCAAAATGGTCATTTTGCAGTCAAAAGTCAGAATTTTTGGTCAACATCTTATTTTGAGTCCACAATCATCATTTGATCAAGTCTTGATCATGATTCCACAAGCATGGCTCAAAAATCATCAAGATGCAAGAAGTTACTATTTTTGGACAGTAGAAAAGTCAACTGTATCTTGACCAGGGCATAACTTTTTCATGGTTCATCAGATAAATCCCATCCAGTGCTCATTTTGAAGGGGATGACATTTCCTACAATCCATCTTCACATTCCAAGTCCAAGAAATTCCCTCACAAAAAGTTATCAATTTCTACATTATAGGTCAAATTCAAAAGTCAACAAAAATGCACTTTGAGTCAAAGGCCATAACTTGAGATTGGTAAATCCAAATGACATGGGACCAAAGGAATTGGTTAGAGGACTTCAAGGCCTTTCCAAAATGTCCAAGAACATGTTCATATGATCAAAATTTAGCAAGATATGCATTGAAGAAATTGGGAAATTTTTAGGAATTTGCAAAAGTCAACTTTGCTCAAAACACCTTATTTTTGCTAATGGGCCTCAAATCTCTTCTTGAAACTTTATCCATGGCCTATGCACGACCCATCAAGCTTTATTGAATTATTTTCTTATTTTTTATTAATTAATTGGATTTTTAATCAATATTAATTCATTTAATTAATTTAAATTGTAGGAAAATATAAAGATATGGTTTTTCAATCTTTTTGTGAAGCAAGAATGACCTAAAAAGGCTGGCAATTTCGTGCACCAAGTCAAAGATGCAATATCTCCAAATTTGGCAACTTTTTCCAATCATGAAGATTCAAAAATATATGATTTCCAATCAAATATTCAAATCATCATTCCATGGATTTTTGCTCAAGATTCTGACCTAATCTCATTCTCCTATAAATATGCAAGCTAACCCTAATCATGCACACGTGAAATTTTTGCAGAAAAAGCCATAACCATATTGAGAAAATTCAAGAAAATTGCAAAACTGATTTCTATATTCCAGGGCGATTTAAAGACTTTTGTTGATTCTAATCTATTGCAAGAGTTCTTAGGGACGTTTTGCAATCAAAACCAAGCATTGAAGATCAAATAATCATCAAGAACAGAGTCACGGTTTGCTTCTTATTTTCAGAATCGTATTGACTATTTCATGCGCATTTAACATGATTTATTGTTTGTTTTGCATTGCTTGAATCCATATGAAACTAATGGTATAAGTTAATTGAATTATAGTGTACAGAATCACAAGTTACCATGGACAATTTCTAGGGTTCCTGAGCTTTGGATTTGGGGCTTTGCAATCCAGGAAAAATTAGAACCCTTAAGGCATATGGTTGGAATCGTTGAGACCAGACGAACATGATGCAACCTTCGCGAAATATTTATATAGGCCATAGCTCTAATCGCTATTTTTTGTCATTACAGTTTGTGGGGGTTAAAAACCCCCGCTATCTAACATTGTTTTTTGCAGGCACAGCGAGGACAATGATGAGGTGTTGATTCATGGTTGGATAGTTTAAAAAGGCGCGCGTTTTATTTGTTTTTACAGCATATTGTTTGGTTTCTTAATATAATGATTGCGTAGTATTATAATATCAAAGCGTGCAGGTGGTTGGAGTGGTTAAGGAATTGGTTTGAAAGCATTGGGACCTGGGTTCGAATCCCAGGTCCCCCTAAAACACTTATATTATTTTTCTTAACATAGTTGTGTGCAGAATTCCAAAAGAGGTCTACCATGTACTTCATCTTCCCAAGCGCCAAGTGGCCACAGGCACAAATCTGAAGGTCATAAGTGGATGACTACCATACTCCCAGTCAGCACGCACCATGGAGAAGCCAGAAAGTCAAAAGGGCTTGATGTTAATGGGCCACAGAATTTCCAAACTTACCTCCATATTGGGTCAACACCCCCCTGGGTTCTTTTTTCTCTTTATATTTTCTATTTATTTATTTAACTATTTTATTAATTATTATTATTATTATCATTAAAATTAACCAAATTAATTTTTCACAATAAAATTCAGAAAAAAACTAAAAATATAATATTTTTATTATTATTTATTAATTTCACCTTAATTTACTATTTTTGTAAATAAATGTAATTAATTAATTTAGTTGTTTTAATTAGGTTAACTTTAATTATTTTCATAACAAGTAAAATAAATTAGAATTAGGGTTTTCTTGACAATTTTAATTTCTTTTCTTTTATTTCATTAAAACATAAAAAACTCAAAAAAAAAATATTTCTTTTAATTAATTAATTAATTAGTTTTAGGTTAAATTTAATTTAATGCAAAATAACCAAAAATTCATTCTTTTCTCACAAAGGATCAAAACCCTAAGTACTTCTCTGATTCAATTTTTATTCGCGCATATTATTTTTTGACCATTTTATGTAATTGTTCCGAGGATGTAATAGCGTAATTAGGACCTTTTTATTGCTTTCTTTATTTTCTCGCATTTATTTTCCAAGGGTTTGTTTTTGGCGATGTAAATACCCGACGCCTTGTAATAGCGTAGATTTACTTTTCGCAATTTATTTTCCGCAACTATTAACTGTTAGATGTATGTTAATTAAACTATGCATGACAAGACTTCTCTGAAATTAAAATCAACCCGTAGCTCACCATAACATGTGCAAAGATAATTGAATTCTGACACACTCGCACATGCCACTCCTAGGGTACGCCTCACTTGGTTGCCTCGAGGTGGTCATTGAGTATAGGGTGTTTTAGAGGTCGCCCTCCTGTCTAAAGATCCAAGTTGCCTCGAAACGGTTGCCTCGGATAGATAAGGATCTAGGACATTAGGGTTACCGCTAAGGCGTCCTACTATTGCTTTGGTGACCATATGTCCCTATAATCGAATTGACCCGACAAACTCCAAACGATGGTGCTACCTATTTCTCACTAGTGGGATAGTACTGTCTAAAGGATATTTACACAGCTTAATTTCCTTTGAGTAGGTAGAGGTTCTTAGATACTTGCTCTTTCAAAACAAAAATACTTTTCGCACCTACACTTTTCAAACAAAAGTTTTCAAACAACACTTCATACACTCTTGAGGACAGATACAAGAGTTAAAGCGAAGTTTTCAAAACAAACTTTTTCAAAACCCACAAACACAAGAAAAGCAAAACATTTTGAAAACATAGTGAGCAAGTACCTAAGAGCCCGTGGATAACCACGGATAGAAAGGGTGCTAACACCTTCCCTTTCTATAATCTACCTCCCGAACTGAGAAACATCTCAAAAAGGAATTTTGCTGTGCTTTTGTCCTTTCCTTGTTGGAGAAAATAAAAGACGGTGGCGACTCTTGCTTACCGCGACATTTCGTGAACCAGCATTTCAAAACAGTCAGTTCTATTTCCACCGATCACATACACCATGCGAGTGCAAATTTCTGGGCACTCTTGTGTTCAATTATCTTCCACCTTCGGATCACGAAAGGCTAGAAAGCCAATCTATATCCTCAGGTTTAAGAAAATTGAACAGGGGCAACTGTTGCACCCCAAAATTTGCCCTCTCATGTTTTCCAAAGTCTTCCCCCTGCATGGTTGATCACAAACCCTTGCCTAAGGAAAAAGAAAAAATTTTAGTGGTGCTTTAAGTATCTTTCGATTGGCATTCTGAAAGACCCTTCGATTGGAATTCTGAAGGAGCATTTCGATTGGCATTCTAAAGGAGCACTTCGATTGGCGTTCTGAAAGACCCTTCGATTGGCATTCTGAATGAGCCTTTCGATTGGCATTCTGGACAAGCATTTCGATTGGCATCCTGAAAGACACTTCGATTGACTTGGACAAGCATTTCGATTGGCGTTATGTCAAGGCCTTCAATTGGCATACCAAGGGAACCTTCGATTCAGCATTGTGTCCAGGCAGCTTCGACAGGGCCATTTGAAGAACTCCTTCCAGGCCATTCGAAAGAGGCCATCAAGAGGGCACTCAAACATGTCCAGGTACACTGAACATGAGAAAATGGCATGTCTCCCTTGTGAATATAGAAATAATTAAATGCTGGTTGTGGATTTAATTCCTGAGTTAAAGGCCAGATTCTTGCCTTTTCTGTTCCTAAAGAGATGATTCGACCAGAGTGATTCTGTGCAACTCAAGACCATTCGAAGAAGCATTCAGAAGGCCCATTCGAAGGGTACATAGGAGGTCCATTCGAAGGAGGAAAATCAGGGCCAATCGAAGAGCATGGCCTGAAAGCATTCGAAATCCAAAAGCGTCCAGGTTCATTCAAGGGACACAAACGTTTCAGAAAAGGAAATAATTTAATGTGTTTGATTTTTGTCCAGAGCGTTAAAGGCCTGTTTTAATGGCTGTCCCTTGCCATTACTGCATCCTCACGCCCCTATAAATACAAGGGCCAGCAAACACAACAAGGACGAACATTTACACACGAAAATATACAACGAAAAAACACACAACAGGAGAACTTGGAGATACGCTGCCAAAGGTCATCAGCACTTCCAGGAAGCCATACCCAATCCTTGCAAAAACATCCACGCCTAGAAGCCCCGATCGAAACTGCTCCCATCCAGCCAGTGCCAAATCGAAGGTTCCAACTACTGTAAGAGAGGGTAAATTGTCAAAAGACTTTTCATTTTTGCATAACACATTATCACTTGTTGTTACCTTCGATTTTCCATCCTAGACAGGATCAAAGGGCCTGGGTTTGGCACCCAAGTCATGTTTTTTCGTGTGCTAACATTTGCTACAGATTTAGCCTGAAGAGACCCCAACAAGTGCAGGATCGAAGGGCCTGGGATTCAATACCCAAGCCTTGCATTTTATTTCGCTCACATACTTTTGCAGATATAACAGCCCAGATCGAAGGAGACACCTTCTCTGGATCGAACCCATTAGTATGCTGGATCGAAGAAGGCATCTCTTCCATGGATCGAAGGCTACTCCCGCCTTACTATCTGGCCCAATCGAAGCCTCCATTCCCCCCTGGGTCGAAACTCCTGGATCGAAGGATCCCCCTTGTATTTTATTTTATTTTCATAGACTTCCTTTTAATTAACATTAAAATCAAAAAACCACAAAAACATTAGGCTAGTTCTTTTTCTATTAAATTAACTTTGTTAATTAACCTTTAATTATCTTAACATTTTTTCCAAAAAACTAAAATTAAATAGATTTAGATTATTTTTCCCAAAATAAAATAAAACAACAAAAAGAGTTCTTATTCTTAGGATTTTTTTAGATTCACACGCGTTTATTTTACTGGGATGTAATAGCTTAAACTAAGACCTTCTTTACTGCTTTATTCCCCTAATTTTGGACATGTAAATAATCCCCCTCCCCTAAGCCTTGTAATAGCGTAGGATTTACAATTCCCGCACTTTAAATTCCTGTACATATATTAATTGCTTAGATGTATGATAACTAGGATTGTATGACAAGATTCACTCTTAACTTAAAATCAACAGTAGCTCACCATAACATGCACAAATAATATAACTGAAAATTGACACACTTGCACATGCCACTCCTAGGGTACACCTTATTTGGTTGCCTCGAGCGTGGTCATTAAGTATAGGATATTTTAGAGGTCGTCCTTTTGTCCCAAGATCATAAGTTGCCTTGAAATGGTTGCCTCGATAAAAATGACCTAAGACATTAGGATTACTACTAAAGCGTCCTAACGTTGCTTTAGTGACCACACGTCCCTAAAATCGAATTGACCCGAAAACTCCAACGGCGGTGCTACCTACTGAAGAAGTGAAAAACACAAGAAGGGGGGTTGAATTGTAAAACTGAAAATCAATTGCAATGAACACGATATTTTTATCCTGGTTCGTTTGATCTCAAACTACTCCAGTCCACTCGTCAAGGTGATTTCGCCTCTCTCCAACGAGGTCTTAATCTACTATATTCAACTGAATATTACAATCTGCTTTAACAACTGCTAAAGCCTTCTTGAAGCAAACCACAAACCGGTTTCTCAAGGAATTACTTTCTTACAAAGAATTGAAATCTAGGTGTGTGAATATTTTCTACAAAACTGTTTATCACAACTGTGATATTACACAACTTAAGCTTATGGAAACTAGATTGCTAAAATAATTGAGTAAGGAATTTTGGAGCTTTTAGCAAACTGAGAATAAGAAGATGATGAATAGCTTTTAGGCGTGGAAATTGTTGTAGAGCATTAGCCAATTCAATCTTCATTGACTTGTTTATATAGCATTGAAATTGGTAAACGTTGGAGCAATAAGTCTGATTCAATGCCAATAACAATCTTTCCTTATTAAGCAGATCTTGTCTAGAATGATGCCGTTGGTAATAACTCGTCTTGAATGCACAGTGCCGTTTCTACTTAAGCATGTTCTGGCTTTGGCTCATTCTGACGCTGCTTAAGTGCTGATGAACTGTTGTTGTCTTTATCAGAGTTCAGAGTGTTGAGCGCAGATCTGTTCATCAAGCTTCAGCATAAGCGTGAGTTGTTCTTCTGATTCTGGTATCTGATATAGCATCTTCTGATGCTGATGTTGATATCTAATTTTCTGATGCTGATTATGATGTACTCTTGTTGATACCCATCAGAGTTTATGTAAAACAGAAAGTAATTTTTAGGTAGCAAATAGTTCTTACATGAATCACATAATTAATATATCATTTCATTTTGTTATCATCTAAACTTAAACTTAGGGTAGTAGATTCAAACTTTGTTCTAACAATCTCCCCCTTTTTGATGATGACAAAAACTAGATATTTTTTAATTGAAAATAGCGTGAAAAAGTATCAGAGATAACTAAATGATAAGATGCATCAGAATTAAATAAGAAGTTATCAAAGATAAGGGATAAAGAGATATCAGAGTTGGGATCGGAGATACTCCCCCTGAATTTATTACTTCCCTTTTTAATTCCGAGAGTCTTCAGGATCAGATCTTTATTGAATTGTTGAGCATCAGAATATTGGAGCTTTGACTATCAGAACTTCAGATCAGAATATCAGAGCTTCAGAGTATCAGAGCTTTATCAGAGCTTTGCTTTGGATCAGAGTATCAGGGCTTTGTTCTTCAGTGAATCAGAGAGCATTCTTGTACCTGTAGACTTATGCAAAAAACAGAAAACATATACAAGTATATCAGAGTTAGAATGTTTGAGACTTTTTGTCTCAGTAATCCGTTATTGAAAAATATCATTCTTGTTCTCCCCCTTTTTGTCAGCAATCAAAAAGTGTAAGTGATGTGCTAAAACGATCAGAGCAGAAAAACTTGTTATATTAAAACAGTACAAAAGATATGCAAAGAAAAACATTGAAAATATCATGAATGAAAAAAAACTAAGGTTGGGGAGGAAAGCGTGTGAACAGAGTCTCCAGCATTGCCTTAATCTGATCAGCAGTTTCAGTCTGCTTGTGCACCATGCTGACTACTGTATCTATCTTGCTATCTTGCACATCTATCCTTTCCTTCATCTTCTGATCATTTTCATCCATTCTTTGCTGCAGACGAATATCATTCAGCTTCAGCTCTTCCAGAGTCTGCCTGTCCAAGGCAGCTTGAGAAACATCAGAAGCAGGAAGCTTCTGAGAGCTTTCTGCAACATCTTCAGCTTGACTGACTTCAGCTTGAGTAGTCTGATCTTCTTCTGGCTGCACTTTTGAAGTTGGGCGCTTCTCAGACCATGGCTCACTATCCAGAAGGAGCACGTCTTCCTGTGGCAGCTGACTTTCAACTTCCTTCAGCAGCTTGCTGAAGTTCTGTTGTGCCTGCTCATAGTTGATATCCTGCAACTTGAGGGCTTCAGTACGTACCCAAATTCTGAATCGTGTCCAGAGCTGGTCTGAGGCAGCAGGATCAATCATCCCAGGGAAAACTTGCTTCAGAGAAGCAATCCACTGCTGCAAACCTGTTTCAAAATTCACAATGCCAGAGCCAACATCTGGCTGTTTTGGTTTTGGAATGGCTATTTTATGTTTGAGATCAGCAAGACGGTCAAGGATTGTTAAATCGATGAAGGTCCTGCTGGGGTCTTTTGTAGTTTATTTTGGAGATGTTTGTTTGGGAGATGGAGTGGGAGAGTCAGAAATAATAATTGGACTGTGGGGAGTTTTTGGAGTATTTGGAGGGGTAGTTTCTGGCGAGGATGGCAGCTGGGCCATGGTTACAGTTGTTCCACATGGCAGCTGAATTGCCAGAGGTTGTGGCTCGGAGGATTGAGGAGAATGAGGTTCAGGTGATGGAGGTGATGGTGTTTCAGAATGATGAAACTCAGGTTGAGGAGGTGATGGTTGAGGTGATGGTTGAGGTGATGGTGGATGAATTTCTGGTTGAGGAGAGGGAGAAGGAATTGCTGGTTATGGAGAAGGAGGTGGAATTTCTGGTTGTTCAGGAATTTGTGGTTCTTCTGGTATGGGTGAGAGAGGTTGTTCTGGTTGAGCAGAGTGGGTAATTTCTGGTTCAATGTTTGGATTATTTGAGAGGTGATCAGAAACACGTTGATCAATGTCAGACAGAACTTTGTCAAGTTCTGATGCTGTTAAAGTTGAGGGTTTTGGATGTTTGGTGCGGGGTCTTCTGAGAGTCAGTGACTCAGAAGGGTCATCTTCTGGTTCGGTTTCATCAATAGTTGCTATGGGGATTGGAATTTCATGTGAAGCTGGGGTTGGGATTGATGTTGGAATAGCAGAAGAATTTAAAACAGAAGCAGCAGATAAATTACCTCTTTTCTTGGGTGTCTGCTGGGATGATCCTTCTGAAGTGGCCTTCCTTTTCTTCGTCTTCTTCAGTGTAACTTCTGGTTGAGGTTGGTGCAGATCTTTGATATTCAGCTTGGGATCTGTACCATCAGCCTTGCACGCGTCCAAGTATCTGAGAACCACCACTGGTTTAGATTCTATCTCAGAAAATAATGGAAAGTCGTCCAGAGGGACTCTTCTGCTGGTGATGTCAGCAAGAGGAGTAACGCTGGGCTCCTTTCTGATATTCTCTATCAGTTTCATTTTCTTCAGATTCTTCGCGTTCAGAGGCTTGCCAACAGTTGGTTCAATAGTACTTAATTCTTGAGCTTCTATGAGGTGCTCTATCAGCCTATTCTCAGTTAGAATATCTGATATTAACCTCCCAAAGGGTATCCAATCCCTCTTGGTTCTTTCTTCTTCCCTGGTCTCCTTGACGCTGGTCCTGAGGTGGTTAAATAGAAGATGAGCCAAGTTGATTTTTACCTTCTGATTAATAAAGTAGATCAGAAACTGTTGATCTATATTTATATAATCAGGGGAGCTTGTTGGCTTCCTGTGATTAAAACACCCCAGAATAATCTTCGCCCAAACTCTGTGGTGATCCTTTAAGTCTCTGATTTTGCTGCTGGGCACCCCAAGGGTGAAAATCTGTTCTGCTATGACACCAACGTCAGAGCATCTTTCAGCCATATCAATATAGCGGACGCCACCGCCACTGTAACCAATCAATTTTGCTATGTGATCCTCAGTGATCACAATCTTCTTTCCCATTATATAGGAGGTGACTTAATGTGTTGATGAGGACGCATGAATCTAGAACTCCTTGACCAAAGCTGGGAACGTTGGTCCAACCAACCTGTCAAAATATCTCTCCCATTTCTGTGCCCTAACTTCTTCTGTCAAGTCAAATCCATTTTCTTTCAGACCGTTAAAGTCAATAATCAGTTCAGACAACACTTCCAAATTCTTCACTGGTGTAAGAAGTGTTCTGAATGGAACTTGGTACTGTTCAGAGGAAGCTTTCTTCTGAGAACCTGCAGAAGCATTGCTGGAGGTTACCATGTTCACACTTAGGGTTTTTCTGAGAAAACTGAGAAAATGGGTTTAAGTTTGAAAGAGATGAACACACAGAAAATGCAGAAAATATTTGAGAGATTATGAGAAACGGTAAAGGATTAATGTGAGAAGTTAAAGTGCTTAAATAGATTTCAAAATACTTTTTGAAAGTGTAAACAGTTTCAAGAAAGAGAAATAAAATCATGATTACGTTTTAAAACATGATTACTTTCATTTAATGCTTGCTGATTTTGGGGGATTTGAGAAAGATACTTGAAACGGTTACCGGACATGTGTCTCAATGCACCCAATCAGCGTTTTGCCTTCTCAGAAGCGTGCACGCGTTCTGCTTCAGAGATTTGCTGATGATTGGATGACACTTGTTTGATTTAGTGAGAAGCACGTCTATCCTTTAGCTGAAACGCTCAGATCTTTAAGACTAGCATCTGATACAATCTGCATGTTCTATCTTTCTGAAAGGAGATTGATCAGAAGTTCACAGTAAAACAAATACATTCTGAAAGATAATATATGGAATTAAAACATTTTCACTCTGGGCAGATTTTCATGCTGAGATGTTTCAGAATGAAATTGAATCTATCTTCAGAAAGGGGTTTAGTGAAGATATCAGCCCATTGATGGTCTGTATCAATAAATTTTAAGTTCAAAATTCCTTTCTGAATATAGTCCCTAATGAAATGATGTTTTATTTCTATATGCTTAGCTCTATAATGTAAAATGGGATTCTTACTTAAGCAAATAGCAGAAGTATTGTCACATAGTATAGGGATGTTACTCTCAAAAATCTGGAAGTCTTCAAGCTGACTTTTCATCCAGAGCATTTGTGTGCTACATCCTGCTGCTGCTATGTACTCAGCTTCTGCTGTTGATAGCGCAATTGTGGATTGCCTTTTGCTGGACCAAGAGATCAGATTTTCTCCCAGAAACTGGCAGCTTCCAGAAGTACTTTTACGCTCTACTCTGTCTCCAGCAAAGTCAGCATCGCAGTAGCCTACTAAGCTGTAATCACTAGATTTTCTATAAAATAAACCCAGATTAGTAGTACCTTTCAGATACTTGAAAATTCGCTTAACAGCTGTTAAGTGAGATTCTCTAGGATCTGATTGGAATCTAGCACAAATACATACGCTGAATAAGATATCAGGTCTTGAAGCTGTCAGATAAAGGAGAGAACCAATCATACCTCTGTAGACCTTCTGTTCTACCTTTTTGCTTACCTCTTCTCTTTCCAGAATACACGTGGGATGCATTGGAATCTTTGATGGCTTACATTCTGAGAGGTCAAATTTCTTCAGAAGATCTCTGACATATTTGCTCTGATGAATGTAAGTTCCCTCTGGAGTTTGATTGATCTGAATTCCTAGAAAGAATTTCAGTTCCCCCATGAGGCTCATCTCAAATTCTGCTTGCATACACTTAGCAAATTTTCTTCCAAGAGAAGGATTAGTAGATCCAAAAATAATATCATCAACATAAATTTGACAGACTAAGATGTCATTCTTAACTGACTTACAGAATAAGGTAGTGTCCACCTTCCCTTTGGTGAATTCATTTTCTAACAGAAAGTTACTTAGTCTTTCATACCAAGCTCTGGGAGCTTGTTTCAGACCATATAGTGACTTCTTTAGTTTGAAAACATGTTCTGGATGTTTTGTATTTTCAAAACCAGGGGGTTGGTGCACATAAACCTCTTCTTCTATATAACCATTTAAGAATGCACTCTTGACATCCATCTGATACAGAGTGATGCCTCTATTAACAGCAAATGAAATTAAAAGTTTGATAGATTATAACCTGGCGACTGGAGCAAAGGTTTCTGTATAGTCTATCCCCTCTTGCTGACTATAACCGTGTGCTACCAGTCGTGCTTTGTTTCTGATGACTTCACCTTGTTCATTTAGCTTGTTTCTGAACACCCATCTTGTTCCAAGGACGTTGAATCCTTTTGGTCTGGGAACAAGATCCCATACGTCATTTCTGGTGAATTGATTCAGCTCTTCTTGCATTGCTAGAATCCAGTCGTTGTCCAGAAGTGCTTCATCAATAGAAGAAGGTTCAATCAGAGACACAAGTCCCATGAGGGTTTCTTCAGAGTTTCTGAAGCTTGCTCTTGTTCTGATTGGATCTTCCTTTCTTCCTAAGATAGTTTCTTCTGGATGATCCAAACTGCTTCTGGGTAATCTCTTCTGAGGTTGATCAGCAGCTGTTGTAGGATTGCTAGCAATGCTCCTTTCAGATGTTGAAGGAGTGTCTGTGTTGAGAGCTTCTGATGACTTGTCTTCAGAACCTGTAAATTCAATTTCCATACCTGCAAAAACTTCATTCTGCTTTGACTTTTCAGAGTCAAGCTTGTCATCAAAACGAACACTGATTGATTCTTCCACAATCTGTGTTTCTGTATGGTATACTCTGTACCCTCTTGAGCGTTCAGAGTATCCTAACATAATACACTTCTGTGCTTTAGAGTCAAACTTGTTCAAATAATTCTTTGTATTTAACATAAAACAAGTACATCCAAATGGATGAAAATATGAAATGTTGGGCTTTCTGTTCTTCCACAATTCATATGGAGTCTTTTCCAGAATAGGTCTTATTGAGATTCTGTTCTGAATGTAGCACGCTGTGTTTATTGCCTCTGCCCAAAAGATCTTAGCAACGTTTGTCTCATTGATCATGGTTCTGGACATTTCTTGCAATGTTCTGTTCTTTCGTTCTACAACTCCATTTTGTTGGGGAGTTCTAGGACAAGAGAAATCATGCAGAATGCCTCTGTCATTAAAGAATGACTCAACATCTTTGTTTTCAAACTCTCCACCATGATCACTTCTGACTTTAACGATTCTAAGATCCTTTTCATTCTGAACTTGGTTACAGAAGGTAACAAACACAAAGTGTGACTCGTCCTTGTGTCTTAAGAACTTTACCCATGTCCATCTGCTATAGTCATCTACGATTACTAACCCATACTTCTTGCCACTGACTGAAGCAGTTTTAACTGGTCCAAATAAGTCAATGTGCAGAAGTTCTAATGGCTTAGAGGTAGAAACAACATTTTTAGATTTAAAAGAAGGTTTTGCAAACTTGCCTTTCTGACATGCTTCACACAGAGCATCTGAATTGAACTTCAAATTAGGAAGTCCTCTGACCAGATTGAGTTTGTTAATCTGAGATATTCTTCTCATACTAACATGCCCCATTCTTCTGTGCCAGATCCACTGCTCATTGTTAACAGACAGAAGACACTTTACATTCTGACTTTTCAGTTCAGAAAGTTTGATTTTGTAAATGTTGTTTTTCCTCTTTCCATTAAACAGGATAGTCCCATCTTTCTGACTAACAGCTTTACATGATTTTTGATTAAAGATTATATCATAACCGTTATCACTTAATTGACTTATGGATAACAGATTATGCATTAATCCATCTACTAGCAGAACATTATTAATAGAGGGAAGATTTCCATTACCTACAGTTCCAGAGCCAATTATTTTTCCCCTCTGATTGCCTCCAAAGCCAACGTGGCCTCCAGGCTTAAGTTCCAGGCTTTGGAACATATGCCTTCTTCCCTTCATGTGTCGCGAGCAGCCAGAGTCCAGGTACCATGACTGGTGTTTCTGATTTGCTACTAAAGATATCTGCAACATGTATTATTTTATCCTTAGGTACCCAGATTTTCTTGGGTCCTGATTTGTTAGATTTACCAAAACTCTAGTTGAACTTTGGTTTCACAGAATACTTACTGCTAGTGTATTTAATATCATGTGTGTGACCATACACAAAATGTGAGTTCAGAGGAGTGTGTTTAATGGTTAAATCCATGACATTCTTTGGTGTAGGAACCTTACCTTGGTATCCTATTCCCTTCCTGCCGTTTCTGCTAACTCCATAGATCATTGAAGCCATTTTGCTTCTATCTATTCTTTTAGCAAGGAACTTCTGGAAACTATGATCATACTCCTTGATGATCTCATCAGCGCTGCTGGGAGTTTCAGAAATTGGTTCCTTCTGAGAATTTTGTAAAGTATTTTCTAATTTTGAAATTTTATTTCTCAGCTCAGAATTTTCCAATTTCAGACTCTCAGTCTTATCAGAGTCAGATTCAAGATTCCTTTTCAGGTTTCTGAATTTAACTCTAATCTGCTGGTACCTTTCCAGGATTTCATTAAGGCTTTCAGCAAGTTCAGCCTTAGTAAAATTAATTGCAAAGTCAGGAAATACATCTTCAGTATCTGATTCTGAGTCTGATTCAGAAGCTTCACTATCTTCTGAAATGTTGGCCATGAGAGCTATGTTTGCTCTCTCATCATCTGATTCTGAGTCAGCTTCAGACGAGTCAGAGTCATCCCAAGTAGCCATGAGACTTTTCTTCTTTTCTTTTCCAAACTTCTTTTTGGGCTTTTCCCTCTGAAGCTTTGGGCAGTCACTCTTGTAGTGTCCTTGCTCATTGCACTCATAGCAGATGATGTCCTTGGTGTTAGGCTTTCTGCTTCCTGAGGAGCCTTCAGATCTTCTGTATCCAGAGGAAGAATCTGTCCTTCTGTATCTGGAAGAAGACTCGTTCTGATCAGATCTTCTAGGATTCCTGAATTTCCTTTGCCTCTGCTTCCACTGTTGATTTACTCTTCTGGAGAGGAGAGAAAGTTCGTCTTCTTCTGATGAGGATCCATCAGATGTTTCTTCAACTGCCTGCAAAACTTTAGACTCATATTTTTTGTTAGATTTTAATGCTAGAGGCTTACCTTGCTTCTGGGGTTCATCAGCTTCTAGCTCTATCTCATGACTTCTGAGGGAGCTGATAAGTTCCTCCAGAGATATTTTGTTGAGATCTTTTGCTAGCTTCAGAGCTGTAACCATTGGCCTCCACTGCTTAGGTAAGCTTCTGATGATCTTCTTGACGTGATCAGCAGTAGAGTAACCTTTGTCCAGAACCTTGAGACCAGCTACCAGAATCTGGAATCTTGAGAACATTGTTTCAATGGATTCACTTTCTTCCATTTTGAATGCCTCATACTTCTGAATGAGCGCAAGAGCTTTAGTTTCTTTGACCTGGACGTTGCCCTCATGCGTCATTCTGAGTGAGTCAAACATGTTCTTAGCTGTGTCTCTGTTAGAGATCTTTTCATATTCAGCATAAGAGATGGCGCTGAGAAGGATGGTTCTGGCCTTGTGGTTATTTTTGAAGTCACGCTTTTGTTGATCAGACATTGCCTTCCTATCAATCTTCTGACCGCTTGCATTCACAGGGTGCGTGTATCCATCTGTCACCATGTCCCACAGATCAGCATCATGTGCCAGAAAGAAGCTTTCAATTCTGTCTTTCCAGTAGTCAAAATTTTCTCCATCAAAGACTGGAGGTTTGCCGCTGAATCTGTCTCTGTCTTCATTGTTGTCATTGCTGGTGTGTGAATAAGTTCCTGCCATTGTGTTTTTCTGACGCTGGATCTTGTACTGACACGGTTAAGTGTTTTAGCTCAGAACCAGGCGCTCTGATGCCAATTGAAGAAGTGAAAAACACAAGAAGGGGGGTTGAATTGTAAAACTGAAAATCAATTGCAATGAACACGATATTTTTATCCTGGTTCGTTTAATCTCAAACTACTCCAGTCCACCCGTCAAGGTGATTTCGCCTCTCTCCAACGAGGTCTTAATCCACTATATTCAACTGAATATTACAATCTGCTTTAACAACTGCTAAAGCCTTCTTGAAGCAAACCACAAACCGGTTTCTCAAGGAATTACTTTCTTACAAAGAATTGAAATCTAGGTGTGTGAATGTTTTCTACAAAACTGTTTATCACAACTGTGATATTACACAACTTAAGCTTATGGAAACTAGATTGCTAAAATAATTGAGTAAGGAATTTTGGAGCTTTTAGCAAACTGAGAATAAGAAGATGATGAATAGCTTTTAGGTGTGGAAATTGTTGTAGAGCATTAGCCAATTCAATCTTCATTGACTTGTTTATATAGCATTGAAATTGGTGAACGTTGGAGCAATAAGTCTGATTCAATGCTAATAACAATC
Organism: Vicia faba; assembly: GCA_948472305.1. Lineage (NCBI taxonomy): Eukaryota > Viridiplantae > Streptophyta > Magnoliopsida > Fabales > Fabaceae > Vicia > Vicia faba. The sequence goes on from OX451740.1 coordinate 257,357,522, forward strand.
TTTCCTTATTAAGCAGATCTTGTTTGGAATGATGCCGTTGGTAATAACTCGTCTTGAATGCACAATGTCGTTGCTACTTAAGCATGTTCTGGCTTTGGCTCATTCTGACACTGCTTAAGTGCTGATGAATTGTTGTTGTCTTTATCAGAGTTCAGATTGTTGAGCGCAGATCTGTTTATCAAGCTTCAGCATAAGCGTGAGTTGTTCTTCTGATTCTGGTATCTGATATAGCATCTTCTGATGTTGATGTTGATATCTAATTTTTTGATGCTGATTATGATGTACTCTTGCTGATACCCATCAGAGTTTCTGTAAAACAGAAAGTAATTTTTAGGTAGCAAATAGTTCTACATGAATCACATGATTAATATATCATTTCATTTTGTTATCATCAAAACTTAAACTTAGGGTAGTAGATTCAAACTTTGTTCTAACACCTACTCCTCAATAGTGGGATAGCACTGTTGTGATCGGTGGAAATAGAACTGACTGTTTTTTAAGCTGGTTTCGCGAAATGTCGCGGTAAGCAAGAGTCACCACCATCTTTTATGTTCTCCAACATGGAAAGGACAAAAGCACAGCAAAATTCCTTATTCAAGAATGTTTCTCGGTTCGGGAGGTAGATTTATAGAAAGGGAAGGTGTTAGCACCCTTTCTATCCATGGTTATCCATGGGCTCTTAGGTACTTGCTCTTATGTTTTCAAAAATTTTTGCTTTTCAAGTGTGAGTGTGGGTTTTGAAAAAGTTTCGTTTGAAAAATTCCTAAGTAACTCTTGTATCTGTCCTCAAGAGTGTATGAAAAATTTGTTTGAAAACTTTTAGAAAGTGTTAGTGCAAAAAGTTATTTTGTTTGTTTGAAAAGAGAGCAAGTACCCAGGAGAATCTACCTACTCTAAGGAATTAGGCTGTGTAAGAGTCCTTTAGATAGTGTTATCCAACCATTGAGAGGTAGGTAGCACCGTCGTTGGAGTTGTTCGGGTCAATTCGATTATGAGGGACATGTGTGGTCACCAAAGCAATGGTAGGACACCTTAGAAGTAACCCTAATGTCCTAGATCCTTTTTATCCGAGGCAACCGTTTCGAGGCAACTGGATCTTAGACAGGAGGGCGACCTCTAAAACACTCTATACTTGACGACCACATTTGAGGCAACCAGTGAGGCGTACCCTAGGAGTGGCATGTGCTTTGTGTGTTGTTTTCATGTTATGTTTATCTTGTACATGTTATTTGTGAGCTACGGATTGATTTTATTATTCATACATTCTTGCAGGCATATTAACAGTTAGATGGTTTGCAGAAAATAAATTGCAGAAATGTAAATCTAGCTATTACAAGGCGCGGGTCTATACATCGCCAAAAACAAAAACCCGTTTTGGAAAATAAAGTGCGAGAATTTAAATAAGGCGATAAAATCCTAATTAACTATTACATACTCTGTACAGATACATAAATATAATCAAAAGAAATTAAAGCGCGAAAGAAGATTGAATCAGGAACGTCCTTAGGGTGTTGACCCTTTTTTGGAATTAAATTAAACATTAAACCTAATTAACTAATTAATTATTTAATTAAAGAAAAAAATGTTTTTGTGTTTTTGTGTTTTTAATGAAAATAAAACAAAAGGAATTAAAATTAAAAGAAGAAAAAATCTAGTTCTAAATTTATTTTAGTTATTAAGAAAAAAGATTAAAGTTGCCTATTTAAACTAACTAATTAATTATAATTTATTTACAAAAAATAATATGAAATTAATAATAATATTAGTTTTTTTTATTTTTAATTTTTATTGTGAAAAATTAATCATGTTAGTTTAATGATAAGAATAATAATTAGAAAAATAGTTAAACAAAATAAAAGAGAAAAATAGAAAACAAAAGAAGAAAAAAAAGGAATGGACCAGGGGGTATTGGGCCCTGAGGGAGGTGCATCTGGAAATTGCTGGCCCATTAACCAGCCTTGTTGACTTCTGGAATCAAGTGTGCAAGCGCTGACTGGAGAATATGGTGTTCCTCATCTCCTGGCCACTGGATTGTTGTTTGTAGACATTTGGCATACTGAAGCGCCAGGGCACATGGTGTACCACCTTTAGAAGCCTGCACAGGAATACATTGAGAAAAATGGAAACAAGTTTTTGAGTGGACCTGGGAATCGAACCAGGTCACAATGATGAACAAACATGTCCTCCTCCATTACACCACACGCTGCATCTTGTTAATATAATATGCAATAAATATGATATAAGAAAAAACAAATCAAATGCTGAAACAAAAAAAAGGCGCGCGTGTTTGAATGTTCCAATGGGGTATTGCCAGCTCACCGTCTTCTTCATGAAACCTGCAAAACAAAAGTCAGATAGCGGGGGTTTTTAACCCCCACAACATGGAACTGCCAATAATAGCGATTAGCCACCTGATGATCAGAAATTGTTCGCGAGGGTTGGGTTGAATTCGTCTGGCCTTGACGAATTCAACCATAGGCGCCATTAGTCCTAATTTTACCTATGCTGTAAACCCCCAAATTGGAAGCTTTGAAAACCTAGATTCCATCAATGGTGGTTTCGATTCCAGGGCACCATAATGCAATTAACCTATATCATCAGCTTCAGCAAGGTCATAGCAATGTAAAGCAACAATTATATCATGTTAAATATGCAAGAATTATGAGTTTTGATTCTAGAAAAATTAGGCAAACCGTGTGACTGAAGTGGACGATTCCTTGAGTTCTAGCAAGTGGTTTTGATCCCAAATCACTCCTGAATCTTCCAGCAATAGGTCTGAATCCTTAAATCTCCTTGAAAGGGCTTGGAATGTGGAATTCAGATTTGAATTAGTTTTTTTGGAATTGGTTTGGCCGTTTCAGGGATTCTTAGGTCGTGTCTTAGGTTTGTCACACTTGCATATGTATGTATGAATGAGAATAAGTCACATTATGAGCTTGGGATCCATTGCAATTAAGTTTTTGGATTTTGGTTTATCACCATTAAAGAACATTCCAAGTTTGAAGTAAAACCATGATTTTGTGCTCAAAATGGCTTGGCACGAATTTGGTAGCTTGCTCATGACACATAAAGGCCATTCAAATCAAAAGATGCTATCCATTTAAATTTTTTAGATTTTATTTGAATTTTATGGATTTAAAATGAATTAAATAAATAAAAATTAAATAAAATAGAAAAATAATTATTTGGTCTTGAAATTAATCACGGGACACGTGTATGGCATGACAAGGCTGAATCAAGTGGAAGAAAGTGGGCCATTTTGTCAAAAATTGAAGTTTCAAGGATAGTTAACTTTTGCCATTTCACAAAAATTTCCCAACTTCTCCAATGCATATCTTGCTCAATTTTGATCATATGAACATGTTCTTGGACATTTTGGAAAGGTCTTGAAGTCCTCTAACCAATGCCTTTGGTCCCATGTCATTTTGATTTACCAATCTCAAGTTATGGTCTTTGACTTAAAATGCCTTTTTGTTGACTTTTGAAAATGACCTATAATGTTGAAATTGATAACTTTTTGTGAGAGCATTTCTTGGACTTTGAATGTGAAGATGAGTTATAGGAAATGTCCTCCCCTTCAAAATTAGCATTGGATGGGATTTTTCTGATGAACCATGAAAAAGTTGTGCCTTGGTCAAGTTACAGTTGACTTTTCAGTTGTCCCAAAATGGAAACTTTTGCATCTTGATGATTTTTGAGCCATGCTTGTGGAATCATGATCAAGACTTGATAAAATGATGATTGTGGCTTCAAAATAAGATGTTGACCAAAATTTTTGACTTTTTACTGCCAAATGACCATTTTACCCCTACAGTTGATTGTGAAGCAATTAGGGCTTTTGACTGTACAACTTGACCTTGTGAGCCTTGAAACTTGGCATATGGATGCTTGGCAATGTGTATAGGCATATGTGACTTGATTGAGCCCTTGAAAACCTCAACCTCCTTGCAAGAACCAAAACCCTAATTTTGACTGGCTTAGGAGGATGGTTTGACTGTGCAACCCTTTAGTAGACTTCAGCAAATTGAGATGATGCTTGTCAAACTTGAAGAATATGGGAGGGCAAATTTTGGGGTACAACAGTTGCCCCTGTTCAATCTTCTTAGACCTGAGGATGTAGATTGGCTTGCGTGCCTTTCGTGATCCGAAGGTGGAAGACGATTGAACACTAGAGTGCCCAGAAATTTACACTCGCATAGTAGAGTATCAGCAGTGTGATGGCGGGAATGGGCTTACAGATGCCATTTAGAGAGATGGTGGATAAGAGGATGGGCTTATAGATGCCATCTGGAGACGTGACAGGACCTTTTCGGGAATGGGCTTATAGATGCCATTTGGAGATATGATGGGTAGGAGGATGGGCTTATAGATGCCATCCGGGGTGTCGATCGCGTAAGAGATTCCTTAGCGAGAACTTGTGCACTTGAGAAAGGAAGATGGTTTCCTGGCCTGTTACAGGTGTTGATCTTCAAACTCTTCATGCAGATATGCCCTGGCTGGATACAGGAATCGAATCTACTCACAAATATGCCCTGGCTAGATACAGAAATCGAATCTGGAATTTGTCGTCTACAGATATGCCCTGGCTTGATACAGGAATCGAATCTCTAAACTCTTCATGCAGATGTTCCCTGGCTAGATACAGGAATCGAATCTAGAATTAGTCATCTACATATATGCCCTGGCTGGATACAGGTATCGAATCTTCAAACTCTTCAGATATGCCCTGGCTAGATACAGGAATCGAATATGGAATTTGTCATCAACATATATGCCCTGGCTGGATACACGTATCGAATCTTCAATCAGTTACCCACAGATATGCCCTGGCTGGATACAGGAATCGAATCTGGAATTGGTCATCTACAGATATGCCCTGGCTGGATACAGGAATCGAATCTACAATCAGTTACCCACAGATATGCCCTGGCTAGATACAAGAATTGAATATGGAATTAGTCATCTACAGATATGCCCTGGCTGGATACAGGTATCGAATCTTCAAACTCTTCAGATATGGCCTAGCTAGATACAGGAATCGAATCTGGAATTAGTCATCTACAGATATGCCCTGGCTGGATACAGGTATCGAATCTTCAAACTCTTCAGATATGCCCTGGCTAGATACAGGAATCGAATCTGGAATTAGTCATCTACAGATATGCCCTGGCTGGATACAGGTATCGAATCTTCAAACTCTTCAGATATGCCCTGGCTAGATACAGGAATCGAATATGGAATTAGTCATCTACAGATATGCCCTGGCTGGATACAGGTATCGAATCTTCAAACTCTTCAGATATGCCCTGGCTAGATATAGGAATAGAATCTGGAATTAGTCATCTACAGATATGCCCTGGCTGGATACAGGTATCGAATCTTCAAACTCTTCAAATATGCCCTGGCTAGATACAGGAATCGAATCTGGAATTAGTCATCTACAGATATGCCCTGGCTGGATACAGGTATTAAATCTTCAAACTCTTCAGATATGCCCTGGCTAGATACAGGAATCGAATCTGGAATTAGTCATCTACAGATATGCCCTGGCTGGATACAGGTATCGAATCTTCAAACTCTTCAGATATGGCCTGGCTAGATACAGGAATCGAATCTGGAATTAGTCATCTACAGATATGCCCTGGCTGGATACAGGTATCGAATCTTCAAACTCTTCAGATATGCCCTGGCTAGATACAGGAATCGAATCTGGAATTAGTCATCTACAGATATGCCCTGGCTGGATACAGGTATCGAATCTTCAAACTCTTCAGATATGCCCTGGCTAGATACAGGAATCGAATCTGGAATTAGTCATCTACAGATATGCCCTGGCTGGATACAGGTATCGAATCTGGAATTGCGACAGTTGATAGTAATTATCTTTGGATGGACCTTTTTCTTGAAAAGTCAAAATATCAGTTGTATGCAATGTCATAATGTATGAAATGCATGATGTCATGATGTTCAAAATTGAATGAGATCGTGTCGTATGATGCGTATGCATGCTATAATGTATGAAGATGTGATGTTTATGAATGTATTTTCGTCTAGGAAAATAAATCCTTGACGAATGTCGGGAAGTTGAATCCTGGGCTGATGTTGAAGAATAGAGTTCTTCGTTTCCGCTGGGGATGAAGATTGCAAGAATACCGGTAGGGGAAGTTGACTCCGTTGGGGAATAAACTTGGTGAAAAGATTACTCTGCGGGGAATACTCTGTGGGAAGAGATACTTCGCTGAGAATTTGATGATAACTCCGATGGGGATACCGTTGATGTGTTATGTTGGGGAACTTTGATGAACTCCACTGGGGATAGGAAGACCTTCGCCGAGGACGATTTTTTTCGTGGCAATTAGTTGAGGATAACCCAGTTATAAGCTCTGGTGGGGGATAACCTTTGAATAAAGCCCGGGAGATGCATTCGTACTCTGCAGGGGATAAGCTTCCAGAATCTACTGGGGATAAGCTTCCAGAATCTACTGGGGAGGTGGATTCAACTCTCCTGGGGAATCTTTTGAACTGTACTTGGGAAGTGGCTCCACTAGGGTGTCTTGTATTCCGCCGGGGAACAATTTTATATTAAGACTGCCGGGGATGCTTGTTTAGGAACATCTGTATACTCCGCTGGGGAATATTGAGATTTTCTGGGGGTACCCAACTTCCTTAGGGCTGACAGTAGCCTAACTCTGCTTGGGGAGAGGGTTGTTGACTCGTTGGGGATACTGTGCCTTTTCGGGGCTGTCGGGAGACCAACTCTGCTCGGGGGAGAGTATTTTTGAACCTTGTCTTACTCCCGGGGAGTAGAGGCCTCTTGGTTATGTTCTTCAGCCGAACCTACCTTGGTACCTTGGTTGATAGAGCAACTAGATCGCTTGGACAACTCATTATTGCCCCTGTTTCTGATGTGGGAGAAGAAGATACCTTATGGAGGTGCTTGATAACTGCCGATTGACAAATCTTCTTCTGGTAGGCAAGTGACGAGATGACGGGACATAGTCGTACGCTTTTGATCCCTAACTTTTGCCTGGACCGCCCTCTCGAGTTTTCAGTCCACCGGGATACCCATTTTTGCCCAAGCCGCCTTTTTAGGTTTTCGACTTGCCGGGTGTACAGATTTTTCTATTTCATCCCTTATTTTGCCCGAACCCTTTTGGTTCGCCGGGAAGCCCTTATTTTTGCCTAGGTGTGTCAACCTAGCGGGTCTTTGATTATGCATAGTATTTTTTCGACTGTGTCCATGCTCTCAGGATGTAGGGGGTGCCACTGTTAGTAGTGTTGTGTCGTCATACCACCAGAAGATCTTCGTTTGATCGTCCAATGCCCCAAGTGACTCAGACGGAGATTTGCCCCAAGCTGGTTGGCCTTTTGAGAGATTCTCCGAATCTTGACTTAACTGCCCCAGATGATGGACAATGATCATGTCATGCCCCTTGGTTGGGAGTGCTTCTGTTCATCAGATATTCTTCGTGCGAACTTCTATGCTGTTCAAATAAATAGTCATATGCAATCAATGTTATATTAAAAATGCAAAGCTTATGTCCGTCTTGAAGTTTTTGAAAATGCATTTTTTCAGTAAAACAAGCAAATTATGTAACATGTGATGTCAACTCAAGATTTTACAGCGAGCCTTAAGGAGTCAGGATACCTTTGTAACAGTATGCTTTCGAATTAACCCATGCTTCAGCTAGGACTTTTGAGGGTTATAACGTGGCCTGGTTCACGGTTTAAGAAACAAAGGATAAAGGCTCAAATTGTATTTGTACCCACCCGCTCTTCGTGATGTTCTTCGATCCTAAACTCAGCTAATCATGCATTAGACCTTGTTTGAGTCTTTGCTCTGATATTCCAATGATGGTTCGGACATTGACAGTTTATTTTGAATAGGCAGTAATTTTTGTTGAGGGTTTGTAGGACCTCTTTCTTTTTTTTTTATTATCCCTGTCTTTTGCCTGAACTGTTTCTTTTGTGATTACAGTCAGCGGGATGCCCCATTTTTGTAAGTCTCCTTCATAGGTTTTGACTTAATGGGCTTTTATTTTGAGAAATGATGACTGCCTGTCTTTATGATCATTCGGAACCATTACTGTCTTTTGTTTTGTAAGGACTTCTTTGGTGCCATCGTTGGGCACTTGGATCAACTGAGAGAACTACCCTGCCCCAGGTTATGATTAAGGGTTTTAATTTTTGAAAAGAAAACTCCTACTTCTTTGGCTCAAAGGGGTTGACGAGGGATTATCATCCTTATAACCCCAGTGTTTAGGAATTGAAACAATGCTTGTACCTCATCAGCGGGGTCTGCTCAAAAGCATATTGTAGATTGTGGTATCATTTTCGTCATCCTCCCTCAAGAGGCTTAGAGTTATTAAGAGTTAACATCAAAAAATGAAAGCAGTTTGAATATAGCGAATGCGAATATATTGATTCAAAACAGACATATGCGATGCATTGATAAAGTAATAAAGTTTGCTATGACAATAATTGTTTGCGTAAGCAAAGAAAATACAACTTGAACATTCGAATGAACAAAAAGTCTTCTGGTCTCAGGACTTGTCACTTCAAATGGTGAATCTCGCAGGGATAGTAGAAGAACTCGACCTGACCATCTGGGGTGAATTCCACAGCTCCTTCATCAATCAGGCTTTGGATTTTGTACCTCAACTTCCAACAGTCGTCAGTATCATGCCCTGGGCTGTTAGAATGGTATGCGCACCTGGCCCCAGGATTATAGTTGGGTGAAGAAGTCTTAGGATTAGGGTGAGGTCCTATCAACGTCACCAGATTCAACTTCAACAGGTGTTGCAAAGCTTGGAACAGCGATGTGTTGAGCTGGGTGAATTGCCTCCTAGGCTTGTCTGGCTTGCTCTGATCAACCCGTTGTTCTTGGCGAGGTTGTGGTTGGACCTGTGAAGTAGCAGCAGCTTGGAGAGGCCCATTCATTGAACCAAATCTTTGACTTCTTGGAGGCTGATTACCGGTTTGGTCTCCAACCCTGACTACTTGCTTCATAATGTCTTGCTGAAACTGGTGAGGTTGATGCTGGATTTGTGACCCTGAAGCAAGTTGAGGAGATTTTCCCTTGTCTTCTTGTCTCAAAGGGAATTTGATGGTGACTGGCTCTCCAACCTTAGATGTTTGCCCCAGTTGGTTATCCCGAAGCAATTGGTTGACGAGAACCCTGAGCTCTTCTTGTCTTTGAGCTAAGTCTTGGATGAGAGCCATCTGCCCCAGCATCTGGGTTCTCATTGTATCCACCTCAGCTTGTAGACGTTTCATCCGTTCGTCCTTATCGTCTTCAGGACTGTTCCTGACCAAAGTCCCCATGAGGAGTGTTCTCAGCTCTTCCTGCCCCTTGGATAGATTTAGGAGGATTTCCCCGAATCGAGTCTCTTGAGCGTGAAGATCCTGGTTGTCCTGTCGGGAAGCCATTGCTGAAATAAACAGCGGAGATGGTAAGTGACCTGTAACAAGGGTACCTGTTATGCAATGATGTGTATGTATGCATGCAATGTTTTCAAGGATCTCACGGGGTAAACAAGAAAATTGTTAAAATTTGAATTTCGTGGCTTGATTGAAGGAACTTCGTGTCGTTGAGAGTCCTTCTTCAAGATTCAAGTCTCACCATATCGAGTGGGTCATAGCCCCTGACAACTTTGGCTAGAGGAAAATAAATCCCCTTTGCCCCTCGCTAGACATTTGATTCACCATGACCTGCATCACAACCCTTGAGATCCTTGAAATGGATTAGTCCTTATGTAGGATGTATGCAATGGTATGATGGCATGATGTTACGCTATGCATGGAGTGATGTAAGTAAACCCTGTTATAAGCCCAGATTAAGGACTGTAAACAAACCCTGCAAGGGACTCATATGTCAGATAATAAGAACATGCAAGTAGTCAAGTTTGAAAGCACACAAGTCACAAAATAGCCCTTAGAGTTTAGGCCAGCATGAGGTTTAGGTACTACCCTCTTGAAGTTGGTGGGCTCAAAAACCTGTCCTATCAAAAGTAACTGGGTTCTAAGGAGCTCAATATCATTGGGTTGTTTTCTGTGTTCATTGTTTTGATTTAGCCACTGAACTGGCGATCAAAATATTCCAAGAAAACAACCCTCAATGAGTGTAGTATCGAGTATCAACCAACTTCGGACTGCACCAAAGTCGGTCATCTCACTACCCCTAAAGAGGCCAGGATGGTCAAGTAAGGTTCCTAGGGTCAGTTGATGCTTCACGACACCACGCGGCGGCACCGTACTCTCCTTGACTTAACTCAAGGGTTACCGGTACTCACCAAAGTGCCACATCAACGTAGCAAACTGCTTCAACCGTGTCGGTATACCCCGCACAGTTCCCTCACAGTTTGTTGCTACTTTCTAAGAGGTATCCCCCCAGATCCGGGTTAGGATCTATGAAACTCCTAAGATAGGCCCACAATTTTTAGAGCAATCAAATCAAGCAATTGAAAACATGATGATGAACTATTCCTAAGGTACACCCCACTTATGACAATTTCCCCAGCAGAGTCGCCAGTTCTGTGATCGGTGGAAATAGAACTGACTATTTTTTAAGCTGGTTTCGCGAAATGTCGCGGTAAGCAAGAGTCGCCACCGTCTTTTATGTTCTCCAACATGGAAAGGACAAAAGCATAGCAAAATTCCTTATTCGAGAATGTTTCTCGGTTCGGGAGGTAGATTTATAGAAAGGGAAGGTGTTAGCACCCTTTCTATCCATGGGCTCTTAGGTACTTGCTCTTATGTTTTCAAAATTGTTTGCTTTTCAAGTGTGAGTGTGGGTTTTGAAAAAGTTTCGTTTGAAAAATTCCTAAGTAACTCTTGTATCTGTCCTCAAGAGTGTATGAAAAATTTGTTTGAAAACTTTTAGAAAGTGTGAGTGCAAAAAGTTGTTTTGTTTGTTTGAAAAGAGAGCAAGTACCCAGGAGAATCTACCTACTCTAAGGAATTAGGTTGTGTAAGAGTCCTTTAGATAGTGCTATCCCACCATTGAGAGGTAGGTAGCACCGTCGTTGGAGTTGTTCGGGTCAATTCGATTATGAGGGACATGTGTGGTCACCAAAGCAATGGTAGGACACCTTAGAAGTAACCCTAATGTCCTAGATCTTTTTTATCCGAGGCAACCGTTTCGAGGCAACTGGATCTTAGACAGGAGGGCGACCTCTAAAACACCCTATACTTGACGACCACATTCGAGGCAACCAGTGAGGCGTACCCTAGGAGTGGCATGTGCTTTGTGTGTTGTTTTCATGTTATGTTTATCTTGTACATGTTATTTGTGAGCTACAGATTGATTTTATTATTCATACATTCTTGCAGGCATATTAACAGTTAGATGGTTTGTAGAAAATAAATTGCAGAAATGTAAATCTAGCTATTACAAGGCGCGGGTCTATACATCGCCAAAAACAAAAACCCGTTTTGGAAAATAAAGTGCGAGAATTTAAATAAGGCGATAAAATCCTAATTAACTATTACATACTCTGTACAGATACATAAATATAATCAAAAGAAATTAAAGCGCGAAAGAAGATTGAATCAGGAACGTCCTTAGGGTGTTGACCCTTTTTTGGAATTAAATTAAACATTAAACCTAATTAACTAATTAATTATTTAATTAAAGAAAAAAATGTTTTTGTGTTTTTGTGTTTTTAATGAAAATAAAACAAAAGGAATTAAAATTAAAAGAAGAAAAAATCTAGTTCTAAATTTATTTTAGTTATTAAGAAAAAAGATTAAAGTTGCCTATTTAAACTAACTAATTAATTATAATTTATTTACAAAAAATAATATGAAATTAATAATAATATTAGTTTTTTTGATTTTTAATTTTTATTGTGAAAAATTAATCATGTTAGTTTAATGATAAGAATAATAATTAGAAAAATAGTTAAACAAAATAAAAGAGAAAAATAGAAAACAAAAGAAAAAAAAGGAATGGACCAGGGGGTATTGGGCCCTGAGGGAGGTGCATATGGAAATTGCTGGCCCATTAACCAGCCTTGTTGACTTCTGGAATCAAGTGTGCAAGCGTTGACTGGAGAATATGGTGTTCCTCATCTCCTGGCCACTGCATTATTGTTTGTAGACATTTGGCATACTGAAGCGTCAGGGCACATGGTGTACCACCTTTAGAAGCCTGCACAGGAATACATTGAGAAAAATGGAAACAAGTTTCTGAGTGGACCTGGGAATCGAACCAGGTCACAATGATGAACAAACACGTCCTCCTCCACTACACCACACGCTGCATCTTGTTAATATAATATGCAATAAATATGATATAAGAAAAAACAAATCAAATGCTGAAACAAAAAAAAGGCGCGCGTGTTTGAATGTTCCAATGGGGTATTGCTAGCTCACCGTCTTCTTCATGAAACCTGCAAAATAAATGTCAGATAGTGGGGGTTTTTAACCCCCACAACATGGAACTGCCAATAATAGCGATTAGCCACCTGATGATCAGAAATTGTTCGCGAGGGTTGGGTTGAATTCGTCTGGCCTTGACGAATTCAACCATAGGCGCCATTAGTCCTAATTTTACCTATGCTGTAAACCCCCAAATTGGAAGCTTTGAAAACCTAGATTCCATCAATGGTGGTTTCGATTCCAGGGCACCATAATGCAATTAACCTATATCATCAGCTTCAGCAAGGTCATAGCAATGTAAAGCAACAATTATATCATGTTAAATATGCAAGAATTATGAGTTTTGATTCTAGAAAAATTAGGCAAACCATGTGACTGAAGTGGACGATTCCTTGAGTTCTAGCAAGTGGTTTTGATCCCAAATCACTCCTGAAGCTTCCAGCAATAGGTCTGAATCCTTAAATCTCCTTGAAAGGGCTTGGAATGTGGAATTCATATTTGAATTTTCTTGAGTTTTTTTTGGAATTGGTTTGGCCGTTTCAGGGATTCTTAGGTCATGTCTTAGGTTTGTCACACTTGCATATGTATGTATGAATGAGAATAAGTCACATTATGAGCTTGGGATCCATTGCAATTAAGTTTTTGGATTTTGGTTTATCACCATTAAAGAACATTCCAAGTTTGAAGCAAAACCATGATTTTGTGCTCAAAATGGCTTGGCACGAATTTGGTAGCTTGCTCATGACACATAAAGGCCATTCAAATCAAAAGATGCTATCCATTTAAATTTTTTAGATTTTATTTGAATTGTATGGATTTAAAATGAATTAAATCAATAAAAATTAAATAAAATAGAAAAATAATTATTTGGTCTTGAAATTAATCATGGGACACGTGTATGGCATGACAAGGCTGAATCAAGTGGAAGAAAGTGGGCCCTTTTGTCAAAAATTGAAGTTTCAAGGATAGTTGACTTTTGCCATTTCACAAAAATTTCCCAACTTCTCCAATGCATATCTTGCTCAATTTTGATCATATGAACATGTTCTTGGACATTTTGGAAAGGTCTTGAAGTCCTCTAACCAATGCCTTTGGTCCCATGTCATTTTGATTTACCAATCTCAAGTTATGGTCTTTGACTTAAAATGCCTTTTTGTTGACTTTTGAAAATGACCTATAATGTTGAAATTGATAACTTTTTGTGAGAGAATTTCTTGGACTTGGAATGTGAAGATGAGTTGTAGGAAATGTCATCCCCTTCAAAATGAGCATTGGATGGGATTTTTCTGAGAAACCATGAAAAAGTTATGCCTTGGTCAATTTGCAGTTGACTTTTCAACTGTCCAGAAATAGAAACTTTTGCATCTTGAGACTTTTTGAGCCATGCTTGTGGAATCATGATCAAGAAATGATCAAATGATGATTGTGGCTTCAAAATAAGATGTTGACCAATTTTTTTGACTTTTGACTGTCAAATGACCATTTTGCCCCTGCAGTTGACTGTTGAGCAATTAGGGTTTTTGACTGTGCAATTTGATGCTGTGAGTCTTGAACCTTGACATATGGATGCTTGGCAATGTGTATAGGCATATGTGACTTGATTGATCCCTTGAAAACCTCAACCTCCTTGCAAGAACCAAAATCCTAATTTTGACTGGCTTAGGAGGATGGTTTGACTGTGCAACCCTTGAGTAGACTTGAGCAAATTGAGATGATGCTTGTCAAACTTGAAGAATATGGGAGGGCAAATTTTGGGGTACAACAACTGTCTAAAGGACAGTTGCACAATTAAATTCCTTTTTGAGTAGGTAGAGGTTCTTAGATACTTGCTCTTTCAAAACAAAACAAACTTTTCACACTTACACTTTTCGAACAAAGTTTTCAAAAACACTTCATACACTCTTGAGGATAGAAACAAGAGTTAAATTGAAGTTTTCAAACAAAAATCTTTTCAAAACCCACAATCACAAAGAAAAGCAAACCTTTTGAAAACATAGTGAGCAAGTACCTAAGAGCCCGTGGATTACCACAGATAGAAAGGGTGCTAACACCTTCCCTTTCTATAATCTACCTCCCGAACCCGAGAAACATCTCGAAAAGGAATTTTTCTGTGCTTTTGTCCTTTCCCTTGTTGGATAAAATAAAAGACGGTGGCGACTCTTGCTTACCGCGACACTTTGCGAAAACAAACACAAACGCGAACCAGCATTCAAAAAATAGTCAGTTCTCGTTCCCACCGATCACAGTTCCACAACATGATTCATCATGAAATTGAGGTATACGTTGATGACATGATTGCAAGGTCCCAGACTGAGGAGGAACACCTTGAACATCTTTAGAAGCTATTTGACAGGTTGAAGTTGTATAAGCTAAGGTTAAACCCGAACAAGTGCACCTTCGGAGTGAGGTCTGGTAAGCTGCTGGGTTTCGTCGTTAGTGATAAAGGTATTCAAGTTGATCCCGCAAAGGTGAAGTCTATACAGTAAATGCCAGCTCCCCGAACAGAAAAAGAAGTCAGAGGCTTTTTGGGACGTCTGAACGACATCGCCTGATTCATTTCACATTTGACCGCTACTTGTGAGCCAATCTTCAAACTGCTGAAGAAAGATCAAGTGGTAAAGTGGAATGATGAGTGTCAGGCCGCTTTCGAAAGGATCAAAGAATATCTCCAAGATCCACCTATTCTGATGCCTCCAGTTGAAGGGAGACCTTTGATTTTATACTTGACAGTAATCGATAATTCAATAGGATGCGTGCTGGGGCAGCATGACGAGTCTAGCCGAAAAGAGCATGCTATTTATTACCTTAGCAAAAAGTTTACCGACTATGAGACCCGATACTCACTGCTTGAGAAAACTTGTTGCGCTTTGGCATGGGTTGCTCGCCAGCTGAGACAGTATATGTTGACTCACACTACTCTATTGATATCAAAGATGGATCCAATCAAGTATATCTTCGAAAAACCTGCTTTGTCCGGAAGAATAGCAAGATGGCAGATGATCTTGACTGAGTACGACATCCAATACATGACCCAAAAAGAAATCAAGGGAAGTGTGTTGGCAGATCATCTGGCACATCAGGAAGTGGATGATTACCAGTCTATGAACTTCGAGTTCCCGGATGAGAATATCATGTTGGTGACTGACTGTGAGACACTTGGACCGAATGAAGGACCTGAGGAGGGATCCCGATGGTCTATGTACTTTGATGGAGCTTCAAACGCTTTGGGTAATGGCATTGGCGCTGTGATTATATCTCCTGAAGGTTGTCATACTCCGTTTACCGCCCGACTATGTTTCAACTGCACCAACAACATGGCAGAGTATGAAGCATGCATCATGGGCCTCCGAGCAGAAATTGACCTAAGGATTAAGTTCTTAAGTTCTTAAGTGTATTCAGAGATTCCGCTCTCGTGATCATTCAGATCAAAGGCGAGTGGGATACAAAACACCCAAATCTTATTCCTTACAAAGAGTATGTATTGACGTTGCTTCCACACTTCGAGGAGATAACCTTTGAACACTTCCCAAGAGAGGAGAATCAGTTAGCGGACGCGCTAGCTACGATGTCTTCTATGTTCAAGGTCAGGTGGGACAATGAGGCTCCCCAGATTACCATTGAAAGGTTGGACGAACCCGCATATTACTGTGACATTGAGACTGAAGAGGTAGCAGATAAGCCCTGGTTTCATGAGGTAAAGAGGTATCTTGAAGCTCAGGAGTACCCCGAGGGTGCATCTGTTAATGATAAGAAGTTTCTAAGGAGGTTCGCGGTGAAGTTCTTCATCAGTAATGGTATCCTTTACAAACGTAATCATGATTCAACCTTACTGTGATGTGTGGATAAGAGCGAGGCGTAAAGGATCATGGAATAGTTGCATGAAGGTACTTTCGGAACTCATTCCAGTGGACACACCATGGCAAAGAAAATCCTTCAGGCAGGATATTATTGGTCTACCATGGAAGCCGATTGTTATCAGCATTCTCGAACCTGTCACAAGTGCCAAGTCTATGCTGATAAGGTGCACATACCTCCAGTTCCTCTGAACGTCTTGACAATGCCTTGGCCTTTTGCAATGTGGGGCATTGACATGATCGGTGAGATCAGACCTATTGCGTCTAACAGGCATCGTTTCATCCTGGTAGCAATTGATTATTTTACAAAGTGGGTTGAGGCAGCTTCCTTTGCTACCGTAACCAAGAACGTCGTGGCACGGTTTATTCTTCACAATCTGATCTGTCGATACGGTGTACCAGAGAGGATCATTACGGATAATTGTACAAATCTCAACAATATGATGATCACTGAGCTCTGCAAGCAGTTCAAGATACAGCATCACAACTTGTCTCCTTACCGGCCGAAGATGAATGGGGTTGTTGAAGCAACTAATAAGAACATCAAGAAGATTGTGCAGAAGATGACGGTGACATACAAAGACTGGCACGAGATGTTACCATTTTCTCTTCATGGGTACCCTACCTCAGCATGGACGTCAACATGGGCAACCCCATATTCCTTGGTATATGGTATGGAGGCAGTCTTGCCCATTTAAGTTCAGATACCCTCTCTTTGGATTATGAAGGATGCAGGTTTGAGCGAAGATGACTGGATTCAGACCTGGCTTGATTAGCTGAACTTAATCGACAAAAAGAGACTTACTACTATTTGTCATGGTCAGACGTACCAAAAGCGAATGATCAAGGTATTTAACAAGAAAGTTAAACGACAAGAGTATCAAGTTGGGGATCTGGTGATCAAGTGCGTCATCCTACCACAAGGTGATCCCAGGGGCAAATGGACCCCTACGTGCAAAGGGCCATTTGTGGTTAAGAACATTTTCTCGGGAGGAGATATGATTCTAACAACCATGGATGGTGATGACCTTCCTTACCTCGTCAATGCAGACATAGTGAAAAAATACTACGCTTAATCAAAGACCCGCTAGGTCGACTGGCCTAGGCAAAAATAAGGGCTTCCCGGCGAACCAAAAGGGTTCGGGCAAAAATAAGGGATGAAAATTAAAAAAATATGTACACCCGGCAAGTCGAAAACCTGAAAAGGCGGCTTGGGTAAAAAAAGGGTATCCCGGTGGACTGAAAACTCGAAAGGGCGGTTCAGGCAAAAATTAGGGATTAAAGCGTAACACTATGTCTCATTGGATCACCTTGCAACCATACTTCGATATCAACTATCAAGCTCGGACGACACTAATCAATCTGATCTACCTTCAACCAAGTAGCGAAGTGATGAGATGCTCGAGGATATAAAGGCAATAGCTGAGTTGGGACCCAGTGGGATTATTCACGTAGCTGTTTTTCTTTGTTTTTTACAAATTGTATAAATTCTATTTGTTCAGCGGCGTTCTCTTACTAGGACGTCATCCTCTTATACAAAACGCCTATTTACAGGCCAAACTTCAAAGTCAATACAATTCATTTTCACAAATAAATTTCAAATGGTTTTTATTTTTTCTATTTTGTTTTGCAAGAACGTCCAATGTTCATTTTTGATATATGCATTTGACATTGATTGCTGCTCATAAATATTTGCATGCGAAACAAAAGACGATTACTCGTAATATCAGAAACAGGGGCAAATAAGAATTGTCCAGACCTTACAGTTGCTCTGCCCACCAGGTACAGGGATAGATTTAGCTGAAGAAAAGGAATAAGGTACATTCACTCCCCGCAGAGTAAGAAAAAGACAGTAGTGTTAATTCTCCCCAGCTGAGACTCGCAACCGCGAATGAGTCGGTGATATTCTCCCCAAGCAGAGTTTATCTATCATCAGCACTGGAAAATCATCCCCAATGGAGTCTGGAAAATTATCCCCAATGGAGTTTGGAGAATTATCCCCAGTAGAGGCTGGATGATTGTCCCCAGTAAAGCCTAAAAGGTTTTCCCTAGTGAAGTCGCAACTGGAAAAATCATCCCCAGCGGAGTTCATTCCTTTCACAAACAGAAACTTAATTCCCCAACAGAGTTTCATTATCGCCAGCAACAGTAATTCATCCCCGGATGAGGTTATTCTTCCAAATCAACAGGTCCTCTAGCAGAGTATGTCCTCCCCATAGATTCATTTCCTCATCAGTTTATTCCCTAGCGGAGTTATCCTCTCCTGCAGGTTTATTTTCACAATCATCTTCATTCACTATCCCCAGCGGAAACGAAGAATTCAACTATTTTCTCCAACAGCAATCCAAGATTTATTTTCCCCAACTAAAAACATCACATTTCCATACATCATGACATGCATAAGCATCATACAACACAATCTCATTTATTTTGAGAACATCATTGCTTGATACATATCATGCATTACATACAGCTAACCTTTACCTTTCAGGAAAGATAAATCAAATTCTCACAAAATTCAAGCTATGAAGCCTTTACCTCAGTTGAATAACGGACGACCGAAGTTCCTAAATGTCAATAGAGATGATTACCCAGTTGAATAACGGACGATCGAAGCTCCTAAAATTCAACTTACCTCTTCAATAGTGATATTTCCTCAGTTGAATACGGATGACCAAAGTTCCTAAAATTCAATTTTCCTCTTCAACAGAGATGTTTCCTCAATAGAATACGGACGACCAAAATTCCTAAAATTCAACAGAGATGATTCCTCAGTAGAATACGGATGACTGAAGTTCCTAAAATTCGACAGAGATGATTCTTCAGTAGAATACGGACGACCGAAGTTCCTACAATTCAACAGAGATGTTTCCTCAGTAGAATACAGACGACCGAAGTTGCTAAAATTCAACAGAGATAATTCCTCAGTAGAATACGAACGACCGAAGTTTCTAAAATTCAGACAGAGACGACTCACCAGCAGAATAACAGACGACCGAAGCTCCTAAAATTCTACTTCTCTCAACAAAGATCAGCCTTCCCCAGTGGAATCTTCCTCAACGACAGGTAAGCAAGCTCTCGCTAAGGAATCTCTTATGCGATCAACACTCCTTCGGATGGAATATTTAAGCCCATCTCCCGTCATTAGTCTCCAAATGGCGTTATTAAAAAGATTCCCGACATCATGAGACAATTACCACTTCATGCGAGTGCAAATTTCTGGGCACTCTAGTGTTCAATCATCTTCCACCTTCAGATCACGAAAGGCAGACAAGCCAATCTAAATCTTCAGGTTTAAGAAGATTAAACAGGGGCAGCTGTTGTACCCCCAAAATTTTCCCTCCCATATTTCTCAAAACATTTCAAGAAAGATTCCCAAGTTGCTCAAGGTAGTCCAAGGGTTGGCCAGACAAGCTCTCTCCTAAGGCAGTCTACCTCAAATTAGGGTTTCATGTTGCATCAAGATAATTGAGTCCAAGTGATCCCAAATTCTCACCAATGTCCTAATATGTTCTCAAGATCATCCATGTCAAGTTTCAAGCCTTGCAGAGGAAGTTTGCTCAGTCAATTGCTCAAAGGCCTGAAAATCGACTCTGCTAGGGCAAAAGTCAATTGTGGCCCACATACATTCAAACTTCAAGATTTTTAGTCAACATTCTCATTTTGAAGGATATTTCATCATTTGATCAAGGGTTGATCATGATTCATCAAGGATTTCTCATAATTCATCAAGACTCAAAAGTTGCTAAATTAGGGTTTTGTAGGAAAAGTCAACCCAACTTTGACCAAGCATAACTTTCTCATACTTTATGGGAAATGACCCATCCAAAGCCAATTTTGAATAGGATTAAATTCTCTACAATCCATCTTCAGATCCCAAGTTCTAAATATGCACTCACAAGAAGTTATGATTTGGACATTATAGGTCATTTTGAAAAGTCGACAAAAAACACCTTTTTGTCAAAGCTTCATACATGAGCATGGAATATCAAATTGAGATGAGACCAAAAGGGTTGCTTAGAGTACATCTCAAGCTTTCTAAAGAGTCCAATAAAACCTTCAAAGAGTCAAAATTGAGGAAGTTATGCATTGGTGAAGTTGACCCTTTTTGCAAAATTGCCAAAAGTCAACTATGCCTAAAACTTCAAATTTTGCCAAATGGGCCCAATCTTTTTCACTTGTTTTGAGTTGGAAACATATTCCACGAGCTCTAGCCATTTACACTTCTCATTATCATGTTTTTATTATTTATTTTGATTTTTATTTGATTTAAATCAATTTTAATCAAAATAAATCATGAGAAAATCCAAAATATTGAAAACAAAGGATTTTGTGCTTGTTTCAGGTCTTAAATTACAGCTAGCAAGTATCCAAATTCATATCAAGGCATGGTGTGTACAAAAAGATTAAATTAGGCCATTTTTGGAACGATTTTTAAGGTGTATCAAATCAAGATCCAATTCATTGATGGAGGAAGATTGAGATCAGTCATTAATCCTAATCTATTCCTCAATACATATAGAACGTGTGCAGACCAAAAACTAGGTTAGAAGGAGGCGCAGCATCAAGAACACAAACTTGAAAAAAATCAAGAAAAAGTGCAAAATTGAATTCAGCATTCCAGGCATCCTCAAGGCCTTCCAGCTACCTCAATCAATTCCTGGGATTCTCAGCAAGCTAAAGCAGTCTAAAGTAAGCGTTTTCAAGCCCTATATCTCACTGTAAGTCAGTCACGATACCCAACTTTTCTTGAATTCGAATTCCATGATTTGGGCATTGATAGCATGAACTAATGGTATATTCTTGATCCTTAAGACATATGCAAGCTTGTTGTATTGTTTAATTTCATTTATATGGCCTTTTTGGGTTTACCATTGTTAGGGTTTGTAGCTTCAAATTGGGATCTTGGTGTACAGGTGAAATTGGACCATGATTAGGGTACCATGAAGTTCGTGAGACTAAGACGAACGGATGGGTACCATCACCATTGATTTATTGTGCTTGTACATAATTATTGATATGGCAAGGGTTTTAGCTACGGAGAATGTTCGTTGGTATAGGTCTGTTGTCTAAAATAACATATCCTTGGAGAAGATGAAGACGTGGCGGCCAACCATTCGCGCATTTGAATTTTCGCGCGTTTTGAATTCAGTGCTTTGCTTTTCATATATTATTATTATTATGTATTTTATGAACAAACAAACACAAGTGGTGCAGTGGTGAGTGTAGCGTTGGTAATTGCTTCAAGACCTGGGTTCGAATCCCAGGTCCCCCAAATTTCTCCATATTATTTTCCTTTTCAGGATCTAGCGTGTTTACAAACCAAGGGTCCACCATACATCTTCACAATCCAGCAAGCCAAGTGTCAGGAGACCAAAATCCAAAGGCTAACATATGATAGACCATCATGAGGTCTAGTCAACACAACATACTGAATCCAGGAGGTCAACGTGGACTTCCATCTTTGGGCCCAGATCTGGCTATTTGCACCCCTCCAAATACTATTCAGGCCCAAATTTCTTTCTTTATATTTTTATTTTATTTTATTTCATTTGATTTATTTATTTATTTTACTAACCAATTAAATTATTTTCTTTTTTATCAAAAAATCACAAAAAAAATTACTTTTCATAAATTAGGTCTAGATTTTATTTTAATTAAAAAATTAATTAATTTAATTAGGTTTGTTAATTTAGATAACTTTAATTCTTTTTGTACATAATTAAAAATAATTATAATAATTAGGTTTTTTATTCCAAATTTAATTTTTCTTTCCTTTCTTAAAAATAACAAAAAACCAAAAATAGGCTATGTAATTATTTTTATTAATCAATTTAGTCACTAATTAACTTGTATATTTAATTTTAAAATCTAATTCTTTTCTTAAAAAATAATTAAAAAACAACAAAAAATAAGTTTTCTTTTAATTAGGTTAGAAGGGTCAAAACCCTATTTTCTTCCCGATCTTAATTTTTCTCGCGCGCTTTATTTTTATTTATCATATTGATGTAACTGCCTACAGTTTGTAATAGTTTAATTAGGACTTTTTATTTACATTTACCGCTTTACTTTTCAAGGGTTTGTTTTTGGCTATGTAAATACCCGAAGCCTTGTAATAGCTTAGTTTAAATTCCGCATTTTAAATTCCGCAAATATTTAACTGTTAGATGTATGATATTAGGATGCATGACAAGAATGTATGTGATTAATTTTAAAACAGTTAGATAACCCTAAACATGTGCAAAGATAAATAATCTGAAATTGAATCACTCGCACATGCGCACTCCTAGGGTACACTCCCACTTGGTTGCCTTCGGTAAACGGTCATTGAGTATAGGATGCTTTAGTGGTCGTCCTTTTTTACAAAGATCAAAGTTGCCTCGGAAAGGTTGCCTCGGATATTGTTGCCTCGGATAATTGATCTAAGACATTAGGGTTACTACTAAGACGTCCTAACATTGCTTTAGTGACCGTACGTCCCTTTTCGAATTGACCCTCAAATTCCAACGACGGTGCTACCTACTCACTAATAGTGGGATAGCACTGTCTAAAGGAAATGAACATAGAATGATTCTTTTTTCGAGTAGGTAGATTGGCTCTTAAGTACTTGCTCAATCAAAACAAATTTTTTTTCACACTTACACTCCTTTACAAACAAAGTTTTTTTCAAAAAAACACTTCATTACACTCTTGAAGACATAAGCAAGAGTTAAATCGAAGTCAAAAACAAAAACTTTTCAAAGCACACAAACACAAAGAAAACAATTTTGAAAATGATGAGCAAGTACCTAAGAGCCCGTAGGTAACTACGGATAAAAAGGGTGCTAATACCTTCCCTTTCTATAATCTACCCCCTGTATTCAGAAATATCTCGAAAAAGGAATTTTTCTATGCTTTTTTCCTTTCCTTGTTGGATAAAATAAAAGACGGTGGTGACTCTTGCTTACCGCGACATTTTGCGAACACAAACGCAAAACGCAAACCAGCAATTCCTTAAAAAAGGGAAACATGTCCCGGTTATGGCCACCGTATCACAATCCCAAATGCTCACTATTGTCCTAATATTTTCTCAAGATCATCCATGTCAAGTTTCAAGCCTTGCAGAGGAAGTTTGCTCAGTCAATTGCTCAAAGGCCTGAAAATCGACTGTGCTAGGGCAAAAGTCAATTGTGGCCCACATACAGTCAAACCTCAAGAGTTTTTGTCAACATTCTCATTTTGAAGTATTATTCATCATCTGATCAAGGGTTGATCATTATTCCTCAAGCATTGCTCTCAATTCATCAAAACCCAAAAGTTGTTAAATTAGGGTTTTGTAGGAAAAGTCAACTCAACTTTGACCAAGCATAACTTTCTCATAATTTATCAAAAATGACCCATCCAAAGCTCATTTTTAAGAGGATGTAATTCCCTACAATTCATCTTCAGCTCCCAAGTTCAAAATATGCACTCACAAGAAGATATAAGTTTGGACATTATAGGTCATTTTGGAAAGTCAACAAAAACACCTTTTATGTCAAAGCTTCATACATGAACATGGAAGATTCAATTGAGATGGGACCAAAAGGGTTGCTTAGAGGACATCTTAAGCTTTCTAAAAAGTCCAAGAACACCTCTCTAGGGTCAAAATTGATGGAGTTATGCATTGGTAAAGTTGACCCTTTTTGCAAAATTGCCAAAAGCCAAATGTGGCCAAAATTGCATTTTTTGCTAAATGGGCCCAACTTTTTATGCTTGAAATGAGTTTGTAATGTGACCCACGACCCATAAGCCCTTCCACTTGTCATTCTTTTATTTTTGTCATTTATTTTGATTTTATTTCATTTAAATCAAATAAAATCAAAATAAAATATATCAAAGGCTAATCAAATTTTGAGATTTTGTGCATGTTTAGGATCATTACACAATTGGAAGCAAGATTAAATCGTGCAAGGCTCATATGGATACAAAAAGATTGCATTTTGCTTGATTTGGAAAGATTTTGTACAAGTATCAAATCATGAATCAATATTCATAATTGGAGAAGATTTGAAACAAATTGTAACCCTAATTCATTCTTGGATACATAAGGGACGAATGCAGATAAAAAACAAAGAGGTTGGAGGCGTGCAAGAGGGAAAACGAATTGCAAAATATTCAAGAAAAAGTGTAAACTGATTTTCAAGATTCAGGCCCTCTCAAGCCATTCTAGTCACTCCAATCGTTTGTTGGACGTCCAAGGATTGTATTGCAACCATTAACAAGCTTTCTCGTTGTGATACGGTGGGATAACTGACTTGGGATTTTGCGTTTGTGTTTGCAAATGTTTTGGTTTAGCAAGAGTCACCACCGACTATTTATTTTATCCTAAGGAAAAGTCAAAAAGCATAGGAAAGACCTTTGAGATGTTTTATTGGGTTCGGGGAGTAGATTATAGAAAGGGAAGGTATTAGCACCCTTTCTATCCATGGTTATCCATGGGCTCTTAGTTACTTGCTTAGATAACTTGCTTTGCTTTTCAATTGTTTGAAATGGTGCTTTTCAATTGTTTGAAATGGCGCTTTGTGTGTGATTTTGAAAGATGTTTTGAAAAGAGGCCATCGTTGTGGCAACCTTTGTAATGATTCTTATTTTGAATGTATACAAAGGTGTTTTTGTCTTTTGAAAAGTTTTCAATATTTTGAAAGTTGTTTTGAAATTGTTTTGAATTTGTGTTGTGAAGTGTGTTTTGAAAAATAGCAAGGATATTTTTGCAAGCTTGATCAAGTAACTAAGAGTTGTCTACCCTATTTTACTCAAAGATTTTTATTATGTTTTTAACCCTTTTAACAGTGTTGCTTCACCATTGTATTTGGTGAACAACCTTGTGTTAGGATGTTAAACGGGACAGGCGCGGGTCATCGTATAGACCATGATAGCAATTGTGTCAAGTATTTTTGGCAATTTTCTGGAGGGACTTGATCATTTTGTTTAGGCAACTCAGATAGCGTCATCGAGGGACTATGATCTCTTTGTTTGTTTTTATTTTGCCAAAGTACTTGACATGCAATCATGGCCCATTTTTGAAGGCAACAAGTGGATTGTAACCCTAGGAATGCAAGTGTGCATTGTGTTTGTTTTTCATGCTTGTTTATCTTGGATTAGGTCAAGCTAGTTGTTGATTTTATTTGCATACAAACACTAGGTCTAACCATGGCATAATTGAAAGTATTTAAAAGTGCGAGAATTTAAATCCTACACTATTACAACATGATATAGGGAGAGGGTACAAATTTGAATTGGAGGTATTTGACAAGAAATTAAATTCTAGATTATTACAACCAAATCGAATGTATAGGCAATATTTAAATGTACAATAATTAAATAAAAATACAATAAATAAATGTTAAATAAAATGTATTTTGCAAAAAAAAAGTTTTTTTTATATATGAAAAAGTATTTTTAAATGTGAAGTGTAAATGATAAAAAAAAAGTCAATTTTAATTATTTTGTTATTTAGGGCAAAAACCCTAATTTTTAAATAAATGGTATTATTTATTAATTATATACAATAATATATTAATTTATACAAAAAAAATAAAAGTATATTGTAAAAAAGGTATTTTTAGTGTACAATATTAATAAAAGTGAAAATGTAATATTTTTTGTATTTTTGTCTTAATTATTTAATAAAATAAAGTATATAAGTATATATATATATATATATATATATATATATATATATATATATATATATATATATATATATATATATATATATATATATATATATATATATATATATATATATATATATATATATATATATATATTAAACATATTAAATATATAAAAAATAAAAATTAATTATTTACAAAATATGTGTATATTCAAGAAAATGTTTTTAAGTGTATATAAAAATAATAAATAAAAATAAGCATATTTTTACATTATTCTTTGAGTTTTAATAAAAGAAAATAAACTATTTACATATTTATACTAGCAATAAAAAAATAAATGTGAAATAAATATGAAAAAATATAAAATAATTTTTTTGGCATTTTTTATATTTGGACAAAAAATAATAAAGTCAGAATAAAAAATAAAAACATCAAAATGACAAATATTCAAATAAATGGGCCACGGGGGTGTAAACTGAATAATGGGGTGTTAGAAGTAAAAACAACCAGGCCCAGCCCAGTCAGACTTCATCTTCCTCCTTTGTTCACCAAAACGCGCATTCTGTACATCAATGGCAATCTCCTGATTCTTTGATTTTTTGACAAAACTCATAACATGAAACTTGTAAAGCATCAAACAACGAACTCAACCATATAAAAAACTTAAACTAACTCTCAAAGACCAGAGAGAATTTCTCTGGCCCTAATTCTTAACCTAGTTTTTTCAGAAAGTTCATGAACAAAATTCTCCTAGCACGATTAATATAAATGAAAACTAAGCATATGTATGGCTTCAGGGCTATGAATACAACATCTTTCATTCACAAACCTAAGTCTAACTATTCCTAAATAGAGAGATAGAAGTTCATGAAATACCTGTTTCAGTTGACTTCGAGCTGAGCAATGTAGCAACTTTCAAGGATGTTTGAACTTCTTTTGGGCTTGCCTGAGGTCCAATGAAGCTTTCCCAATGCTTACTTTGTTTTGAAATGGCTTGAATCGTGCCACAGAACTCAACCTGCAAAGCTTTGAAACAAAAATGGCAATGTGTGTTAAAGGTGTTACAGCTAGCAATGGATGATTTGGATAGCTTAGGTATGTTGGTTGGAAGGTGTTTGAAGTATCTTTGGGCAAAACACACGATGGAATATGGAGATGGAGATGGTTCTGTAGGGCTTGCCCTGTTTTGCAAAAAAACAGTGATTTTGTGTACAAGGAGGTTTGAGAGGCAAGGGGGTCGTGTTTCTGGCTTGTTGGGAGGTATCAAGCTGGTTTACAATGTTTGTGCAAGTTGGTTTTTACAGATGTGAGAGATGGCTTGTATTTTTGCAAGTTTCTTCTACTTGAAGCAAAAGAGTGGAGGTGATGTTATAGCTTTGTACAGGCCCTCCTATCACTCTACACACAACACTCTTGGCCCCTCTAAATCATGGATTTAGTTTTCAGTATCAGATTTTGTTCAAGGCTCAAGGCTTAGTGTTTTGACATAAAGTAACCTTTTGCAAAAATGGCAATATACCTTTTACCATTTAGAGCTTAATCTTGTGTACAATGCCCTAATGACCAAGAAAATACCTTAACTCAATGGATATGCATTAAATTATGGAGTACAAACTGGTTTTGAGGCCTGTAATTGTGAACCAAGCTAGCTAGATCAGATTTGCAAATTGGTATGAGCATGTATTGGCCATGGATCAAAGTGAGTTTTTGCCAACTTCAAGCATTCGATTCTCCCTAACCACAAGGGTGTTTGATGAGTTCTTGGACAATTTGGAAAGCTTGGAACATGTACTATAATCCCTCTGTGAAATGCAACTTGAAAATCCAAGTTTAACTATGTGAAAAATGGCCTAGAAGATGGGTCAAAATCCTGCCTAAATTAGAGCAAAATTTCTCTAAGTTAAAAGTTTTAGGTACCCTTGTTCCAAAAATCATAACTTGAGATACAAGCCTCTTTTGAGAAAACTTTGTGAATAAATGTTGTAGACTTTGTGATGGACTACAACTTTCATGTTTCAAGTTTTGTTTGAATCCATTTGCATCTTGGTGAAAAAATGGGACAAAGTTAGGAAAAAATAAGAAAATTTCATAACTTGGAAAATTTCTAAGTTATGAAATTTTTCCATTTTAAACCCTAATTTGCATTTTTGGGTTTCTTGGTGAACAAGATTCATAATTTGACATGTCTTGGTGGAAAATGACTCTTGGCACTTGATTTTGACCAAAAAGTCAAAGTTTGACTTTTCAGTGTACAGTCAAATTTTGATCAGTTGACTGAAAATTTCATCTGTGAATCCTATGCATTTGAGATCTTTTGAACTTGTTGAATGGGTCAAGACAATGTCATTGATTCCTTGAGTCCATGTGTGAGCTTGATTTTCCATTGGCTAGGTCAAACAGTCAAAAATTGCCTTTGTGCAGTCAAAACCCTAAAAATGACCATTTTGCCCTTTTGGTGATCTGATCAAATTTCTTGTGGAGTTGTGATCCAAACTTGATAAAATGGTTCATATGAGTTCATAATGTTGATGTGGGTCAAATTTCATGAGGTTTGACTGTCAATTGGCCATAGTTGACTTTTTCCCAATACAGCTGATTTATAGGTCAATTGTCCAATTGACTGGGCACAAATTTGAATCAAGGCTTGAAACTTGTTATGGACAAACTTGTGGGTCCAACATGGAGTATGAAAGTCACTTTGGGCATTGTAGTTCAAAATATCCCTGTGCAAACTCAAACCCTAATTTAGGTCAACAGTGCAAAGAGGTGTCTTGAGCAGAGCAAACCCTAGCTTGATCTTGAGTTCCAAGAGTCTTGTGATGAGAAATGTTGATGAAATGAGAGGGAAAATTTTGGGGTACAACAGTTTCCCCTGTTCAATCTTCTTGAACCTGAAGAGTTAGATTGGCAAGTTTTCCTTTCGCGACTCGAAGGTAAAAGAGGATTGGAAACTAGAGTGCCCGTAAATTTGCACTCGTCAAAACATAGATGCGGGAATGGGCTTAAAGATGCCATTTGGAGATGGTAGAATCTTGCTGGAGATGGGCTTAAAGATGGCATCCAAGAATCTTTGTTGAATTGCAATGTTGTAGGTCAGAAGAATGAGCATCAAAATGGTATCCGTGTCTGGAATGCCATTTGAACTGTATCTGGAGATTGAGTCTGTATGAGCAAAAGAATGGCGTTCGTGTCTGGCGCGTATATGAGTTGTAATTGTATTTGAACTTTGAATGAATATCAGAATGACTGCCGTGTCTGGAGTGTATCTGTATTGTATCTGAGTAACAGAGAAACATCTGTGTATAGAGCAACTGTGTGCTGGGGATAAACTCTGAATGAGTGATAGAATGGCAACTGTGTCTGGAGCGTATCTGGACTGTATCTGAAGTTGAGATCTGTATGAGTAGTGGAACGACTTCCGTGTCTGGGGTGTATCCGTACTGTAACTGGGATCTGAATAAGTGACAGAATGACTTCTGTGGCGACTGCACTGGGGGAATCAGACTGCTGGTGTAAAGGCCGGAATGGCATCCGTGTTTGGAGCGTATCTGAACTTGTAGTTGATAGTTGAATCTGAATGAGAGATAGAATGGCTGCTGTGTCTGGAGCGTACCTAGTCTGTATCTGATTGCTGAAGTCTGAATGAGTAGTAGAATGACCGCCGTGTTTGGAGTGTATCTGTACTGTATCTGAATAATTGTTAACAAAAGCCTTTTAATCTTATCCTGAAAAGGGTAAAATGTTAGCTGAAACACAAAGTTATGTTGCATGATATGTATGATGCAATGAATTGTGTTTCATCAATGTTTATGATATATGAATGTAATGGTTGCACATGTAAGCTGAGTAACTGTCTTGCTGAGGAAAATAAATCCTTGATAATTGGAGATAATGAAATCCTTGATTGTTGTCGGGGAAAGTAAATCCTTGACCAAAGCTGGGGATTCTAAAAATCTTTGAAGATGAGAAATCCTTGCTGACTGCTGACTGCTTGGGGGAATAAGGAAAACTCTGAAAATCTCTACTGGGAAGTTAAAACCTGGGAGACTTCTGCTGGAGAAATGAGACTGAGAATCTTCAATCTGCTGGGAAATAAATTTGTGGGGAGAATGTTTAGACTATTCTGGCTCCGCTGGGGATAGGATTTTCAGGGTATTCGGGCTCTACTTGGGATCTCGAAGCTTTAACTCTGATGGGAATTTTGAAGCTTTACTCAGCTGGGGAATCAAGTTTTAGACTGCACTGGCTCCGCTGCAGATCTTGAAGCTTAACTTCGCTGGGGAAATATACTCCAAATTTAGCCTTGTTGAGGATCTGAACAAAGTAATGCAGGGGGTTTCTTCTTGAATGGCATAAAGATATCTTCCTACACCTTAAACTTATTAGTAATTATCCTTTCCCAATTTCCTTTTATTTTGTAAGCGGTGATTATATTCAAATGCATATGCCTATTTAACAAAACATTGGACGTTTTCAAATAAAACATAAGTTTAAAAAAGAAAGGCAAGCAATTTTCTGCACTTTGAAGTATACTTGTATTAATTTTTGTAAGTATCTTTGTACAAGGGAAACAGACATCCTAGTAAGAGAATGTTGTCGTAAAAATTGAAAAAATTTATACAAAAGAAAGATGGCTATGTGTAACAATTCCATGGGATTCCTATTCTGCTATAGCCTTCACAACTCTGAATATTTTGTCCATTCGCTGCTTCGTCCGCCGATGACTGAATTGGTCAGAAGCTTGGAGCTTGTTGGTGAAGAGATTGTTCTTAAAGTGATCCGACGAGACATAGTCATACGCTTTAATTCCCTAACTTTTGCCTGGACCGCCCTTTCGGGTTTTCGATCCACCGGGAAACCCTTTTTTGCCCAAGTCGCCCTTTCGGGTTTTCAACTTTCCGGGTGTACGGATTTTTGTTTTATCCCTAATTTTTGCCTGAACCTCCCTTTCGGGTTTTCGATTCACCGGGATGCCTATTTTTGCCCAAGTCGCCCTTTCGAGTTTTCAACTTGTTGGGTCGTTTTATGCGTAGTATCTTTTGACTATGTCTGTGTTTGCAGGGTGCGGCAAGTCATCACCGTCCATGGTGGTCAGAATCATTGCCCCACCAGAAAAGATGCTTTTGATTACAAATGGTCCTTCGTAAGTAGGAGTCCACTTTCCCCTGGGATCACTTTGCGGTAAGATGATCCACTTGATTACAAGATCTCCGACTTGATATACCTGACGTCTGAATTTCTTGTTGAAAGACTTGATCATGCGTTTTTGATACGTCTGACCATGACAGACATCAGTAAGTCGTTTCTCATCGATCAAATTAAGTTGATCAAGCCGGGTCTGAATCCAATCGTCTTCGCTCAAACCAGCGTCCTTCATAATCCTTAAGGAAGGAATCTGAACTTCCATGGGTAGCACAGCTTCCATGCTAAATACTAAAGAAAATGGGGTTGCCCCTGTTGAAGTACGTGTCGTGGTACGGTATCCATGTAGAGCAAACGGTAACATCTCATGCCAGTCCTTGTAGGTGACTGTCATCTTTTAAATGATCTTCTTGATATTTTTGTTCGCGGCTTCAACAGCACCGTTCATCTTCGGCCGGTAGGGAGATGAATTGTGATGATAAATCTTGAATTGTTCGCATAGAGCGGTGATCATAATATTGTTCAAATTTGTACCGTTGTCTGTGATGATCCTGTCAGGGATACCGTACCGACATATGAGGCTCTGCTTGATGAAGCGGGCAACCACATTCTTTGTAACTGAGGCATAGGAAGTTGCCTCGACCCATTTGGTAAAATAGTCAATAGCGACCAGGATGAAGCGATGTCCATTGGATGTCGTGGGCTTGATCTCTCCAATCATGTCAATGACCTACATTGTGAATGGCCAAGGAGCTGTCAGAATGTTGAGAGGAACAGGAGGAATATGTACCTTGTCAGTGTAGACTTGGCACTTGTGGCAAGTACGAGAATGTTGGTGACAATCAGCTTCCATAGTAGACCAGTAGTAGCCTGCCCTTAGAATCTTTTTAGCCATCGTATGTGCGCTCAAGTGGGTGCCAAATGTGCCACTGTGTATCTCAGTCATGATCAACTCTGCTTCAGTTTTGTCCATACAACGAAGTAGAAAACAAATCATGGCTGCGCTTATAAAGGATGCCATTGCTTAGGAAGAACTTGGCAGCAAATCTCCTTAAGAACTTTTTGTCATTGACGGAAGCTCCTTCAGGATATTCTCAAGTCTGGAGATACCTTTTGATTTCATGAAACCAGGGTTGTTCCACTACTTCTTCGGTATTAATCTCATGACAGTGCGCGGGTTCTTCCATTCGCTCGACGGTAATTTGGGGAGCCTCATTATCCCAGTTGAGTTTAAACATGGAAGACATTGTAGCCAGGGCATCTGCCAGCTGATTTTCTTCTCGCGGGAAGTGCTCAAATGTAATATGCTCGAAATGAGGCAACAACGTCAGGACATGTTCTTTGTATGGGATAAGATTAGGATGTTTGGTGTCCCACTCTCCTTTGACTTGACTGATAACCAAAGCCGAGTCCTCAAATACGACCAAAGATTTGATTCCCAAGTCTATAGCAGCCTTGAGACCAAAGATGCAAGCTTCATATTCAGCCATGTTGTTGGTACAACTGAAACAAAGTCGGGCAGTGAAGGGTGTATGGAAACCATCTGGAGAAATGAGTACCGCATCGATACCGTTGCCAAGTGCATTTGAAGCACCATCAAAGTACAGGGTCCATCGGGATCCTTGTTCGGGTCCGTCATACGGTCCGTTACCTTCAATGTTGTCCAATGTCATGATGTCCTTGTCAGGGAAGTCGAATCTCATAGACTGATAATCTTCGACGGCTTGATGAGCTAGATGGTCAGCTAGTACACTCCCCTTTATAGCTTTTTGGGTAGTATATTGGATGTCATACTCAGTCAGGATCATTTGCCATCTAGCGATTCTTCCAGATAAAGCCGGCTTCTCGAAGATATACTTGATCGAATCCATCTTGGAAATCAGCAAAGTGGTATGAGTCAACATATACTGCCTTAGCCGGCGAGCAGCCCATACCAAAGCGCAGCAAGTTTTCTCGAGCAGTGAGTAGCGGGTCTCACAGTCGGTAAACTTTTTGCTAAGGTAATAAATGGCATGCTCTTTTCGGCCAGACTCGTCATGTTTGCCCAGTACGCACCCCATTGAGTTATCCAAAACAGTCAGATATATGATCAACGACCTTCCTTCGACGGGTGGCATCAGAATAGGGGGTTCTAGTAAGTACTCCTTGATCTTATTAAAAGCAACTTGACAATCATGGTTCCATTCAACCACCTGATCTTTCTTTAACAGTTTGAAGATCGGCTCACAGCTAGATGTCAGGTGAGAGATGAATCTCGCGATATAGTTTAAGCGTCCCAAGAATCCTCTAACCTCCTTTTCAGTACGGGGGGTAGGAATTTCTTGTATAGCCTTTACTTTAGCTGGATCAACCTCAATGTCTTTGTTGCTGACAATAAATCCCAAAAGTTTACCATACCTAACCCCAAAAGTGTACTTGCTTGGGTTTAGTCTGAGCTTATACTCCTTCAACCTGGCAAACAGCTTTTACAGATGATCAAGGTGTTCTTCTTCTGTCTGTGATCGAGCTATCACATCGTCTACGTAAACTTCGATCTCATGATGTATCATATCATGAAACAGAGCTACCATGGCGCGTTGATAAGTTGCCCCTCCATTCTTCAGTCCAAATGGCATCACTTTGTAGCAAAAGGTACCCCATTGCGTAACAAAGGTTGTTTTCTCCATGTCTTTGGGGGGCCATTTTAATCTGGTTGTAGCCCGAGAATTCGTCCA
Organism: Vicia faba; assembly: GCA_948472305.1. NCBI lineage: Eukaryota > Viridiplantae > Streptophyta > Magnoliopsida > Fabales > Fabaceae > Vicia > Vicia faba. The sequence goes on from OX451740.1 coordinate 257,391,251, forward strand.
TGAAGGAAAAAACCTTGTGTTGAGTTGTGTTGTCAACCAAGATGTCGATATGCGGTAGTGGAAAATCGTCTTTAGGGTTGGCCCTATTTAAATCCCGATAGTCCACACACATTCTGACTTTGCTGTCCTTTTTAGGTACGGGCACGATGTTAGCAACCCATTGTGGATAGGAAGTAACAGCCAGAAAGCCAGCGTTGAATTGCTTCATTACTTCAGCCTTAATCTTCTCAGACATGTCAGGCCTCATTCGGCGAACCTTTTGCTTGATCGGTGGATAGTCTTCTCTTGTAGGGAGACGGTGAACCATGATATCTGTGTCTAACCCTGGCATGTCTTCATAAGACCAGGCGAAGATTTCAACATATTCGTTCAACAATTGCACTAAGCGCTCCTTGACATTTGGTTCCAGGTTGGCACCCACTTTTACTTCTTTCCTGTCTTCCTCTGTCCCTAAGTTGATGGTTTCTAGCAACTCTTCATGAGGCAGAATGGCCCTCTCTTCTTGTTGTAGAAGTCTGGCTAACTCTCCCGGCACTTCACAATCTTCGTCAACTTCGTACTCAGCATGATTGACCAAATCCTCAGAGTTATCAAAGGCTAAAACAGAACAGTTGCCCATGGAATCCGGAATGGATGGGTACCTTCATTTGTGAGTGTGGGTGGGTGTAAGGGATAGCCATCCTTAAACAAACAAAAATGCAAAAGGAAAGAAAATGAACAATTTATAGATGAAAAACGTCCAATGATTCATTAAAACATGGCATATGATTATGAAGAGAAACAAGCCCTTACAAATGGACCTACATGCCCCGGGCAAGGCATGAGGTGAAAATAGTGTATGAATTGTTTTAGTTATTACAGACCAAAAATAGGAAATTGTTCAAAGATAAAATTACTGGTTGATAAAGGTGATGGGAACAAAATCCTTTGCTTCCCAATTGCTCAAACCCCCTTCGACGGTCGGAAAGATCCAATCTTCAAAGTGGCTCTCTTCATCTTCATCCTCAACAGAATTAATTTCGTGATGAGTGATCCTTATAGGTGGCCCTCCAGTCTTGGAACGACGAATAGCCTTCTGTCCTGCAGCTGTAAACCCTAGTCCAAATTTTTTTGTCTTATGGGGAAAGTTAGGCAATTGTCCCCATACTGTACTCTTCCCTTCTTTAACCACAACCTCTGTGTCCTTAAGAGATGCCATTCTAGATACATGCTTGGGAACGATAGGCACCTCAACCATTGTCTTCGCAACTGCTACCTCAGGAGATACTTCCTCAAAATGCTGGAAAGGCGTTTCGATGAACTCGCCATCCAGCTCCACATAACGGAAGGAGTTGAGGTGGCTTATCATGTACTTTTCCTCGCCGTGCACCGTTATAATCTTACCCTTAACAGGATATTTCAGCATTTGATGCAAAGAGGAGGTAACTGCCCCGGCATAATGGATCCACGGTCTCCCTAGCAAACATGAATATGACGGTCGGATGTCCATCACGTAGAAGGTGGAGCTGAAAACTTTTGTGCCTACTTTGATAGGAATATCAACCTCTCCATGAACCATTCTCTTGGAACCATCAAAAGCCCTAACAATGATGTTACTAGGCTTGAGAGTTAGTCCTTCGCAGTCCAAACGGTCTAAGGCTTTCTTTGGCAGCACGTTCAAGGAAGAACCAGTATCAACTAAGACATGGGCGAGAGTGGTTCCCCGACATTCAACTGAAACATGTAACGCGTCGTTGTGTTTCCTTCCTTTGGGAGTTAAGTCAGCATCGGAAACTCCAAGGCCATTATCAGCAGTAAGACTGGCCATACATTCCTGAAACTGATCAGCCGAAGTCTCTTGGGGAACATGTGCCGCCTTCAAGAATTTGATCAGGGCCTTAGCGTGGGCCTCAGAACAGAGCAGAAGAGCCAACATTGAAATTTTAGAAGGGGTCTGCCCTAACTGTTCCACAACGTCGTAGTCACTTTTTCTGATTATTTTCAAGATTTCATCCATTTCTTTCTGAGTGGTTTTGGGGATAACCACAGCATGGGCCTTCGTCCTGACAGGAACTTCCAGTATCCCCTTACCCTTGTTGGTAGTTTCAGCAGATGGTCTTACTACAGGAGTATCCAGTTCTTCAATCACTGGGCCTTGCACAAATGGTCCAACAGGTGCATAAGCTTTCAAGGGTCCGAAAACTGCTCGAGGGGGAGCAATCTCCGGAGAAAAGATCCGGCCACTGCGGGTTATCTTGCTTGTACCTGTGATGTTCCCTACATCAGGGTTTTCTTCTTCAGAAATCTCTTGGACTGTCTCGATTTGTTTGATACTGGGGTAGAAGATTTCTCCCCCATAGTTACATGGTATCGTTTTGCTGGATTGGTACGGGACAGGTCCCGGCATGGTGATCTTTAATGGTACACATTCAGAGTTGGGTGTAATCGTGACAGGCCTTTTGCAAGCCTTGGGAGGATTGTCAGAAATGGTTATGATTGCAATATCGATGGTTGAAGTAGTAAAAGTAGCAGGAGTACCAGTATTGAAGGTATCAACAGGGGTTTTCTGGAAAAGTATCTCTTGGGTATCCATCAGGTGTTGGACACCTGACTTCAACATTGGGCAATCTCCTCGTATGTTCAAACAAAAATAGCAGTCTTTACCACAACCAGGAAAGATCCCGGCTCTCAACAAATTTTCCTTAATCACAAGTAACGGCGTCAGTAAATCAACAACATCAGTAACACGAGTGTCCTCCATAATAGCATGAATATTGTGGTCGTGCTTGGGCATCGGAGCAGATATAACATTGGGTTTCTCAGGAGTATCAAATTCTACTTCCTTAGCATCAATTAGATCCTGGATTTTGTTCTTAAGCACCCAGAAATTATTGGTATCGTGCCCAGCACTGTCAGAATGGTAAGCACACTTGGCATTGGAGTGGTAGTATGGAGAGGAGGTGTTAGGGTTCTTTGGCACTTCCTTCAAACTGGTCAGATTCAGCTTCAACAAATGAGGAAGCACCTGAGCGGGCGTCATGTTGATGCGGGTAAACTGCCGTTGTGGCCTTTCCACCCGTTGTTGATTAGGTCTTGACTGATTGTTACGAGGTTAATCATTTGACGAGTTTTGAATCATCACAGCCCCCACAGTCGGTCGGTGCTCAGTTCTTCCCTGTCCCTTCTGAGAATACACAGCAAATGCTTCCTTCTTGGCTGGGAAAGGTTTCTTAACCGTTGTGGATGCGGAGGCATCCTTTTGAATCTTTCCACTCTTAATACCGACCTCAACCCTTTTGCCGGTCAAAATCAGTTCAGTAAATCCAGCGGAAGAACTTCCGATCAGATGATTGAAGAAGGGGCCAGACAGGGTCCCCAGAAACATGTCAACTAATTCCCTATCTGATAGTGGTAGCTGCACCTTTCCATCCAGATCACGCCACTTCTGGGCGTACTCTTTAAACCCTTCATTGGAAGCCATCCCCATACTTTGTAACTGAGTACGAGTGGGTGCCAAATCAACATTGTATTGATACTGACGATAAAAAGCAGCTGCCAAGTCTTCCCAATTATGAACCTCTGATCTCTTGAGTTGATAAAACCAGTCTAACTGCGTGCCAGACAAGTTGTCTTGGAAAAAGTGTACCCAGAGGTCTTTATCGGATGAGTGGGGTTGGATTTTTCTAACATACGACCTTAGGTGCATCTTTGGGCATGACAGACCATCATACTTGGCAAATGTTGGCACCTTGAACTTGGGAGGGATAACAATCCCAGCTACCAACCCTAGTTCTTCAAAATCCAATATGGGCACCCTCTGCAACTCCATAGCTGCCAATCTATCTTCAAGGTTCTTATATTTATCATCCGCTGGTGGATACTGTTGTTCGGAGTAGTCTTCGTCTTCTTCCTCTTCCTCCTCTTCAACCTCGGATTCAGAAGGTACAGCAGTCCCTTTCCCTTTACTGGCCCCTTCGTCAGACGTTAAGGGGAACTCGAGAACTCTCCTAGCCTGATGCTCAAATCTTCTTCCCAAAGTGGCTACTCCAGGTCTCTTTTTCTTTTTCTCTTTATTCTTCTCCAACAAAACTTTGATGTCCTCTTGACCCTTTGCCAAGGTCATGAGGAGTTGTTGGAACTGTGAATTTTGTGCCTGTAGATCCTTTACTGTTTGCTCCAAATCCATCTTGCTGAAATAAACAGCAGAAAGATAAGGAAACCTGACGTGAAGACCTGTTTATGCATATGATGAATGGTATGTTATTCATGTAATGCATTCAAGGGTTCAAAAATTCAAATTTGTTACAAACAAAAAGAACGCACGTCATATTAAGAAGAAATTTGTTAGTACATAAGTGCCCCATGGGCGAAATATTACAAAATTTCTTAATGTAAAAAGACATTGCGCATCCTCTTTGGTGCAATGTAAGTGTTGAGCGTCTCCTCCTCGTGAAGTCGGCGGGTAAGCTCCAAAACCTTCTTCTCACTGGCATAGAAGCTGGCTTTAAAAGTATCCCGTTCTTCCTTGAGTTGGATCCAACTCTTTTGCATTTCTTCCCATGATGTTGGTGTTGGTGTAAGCCCTAGAGGCCAATACTTTTGGTACTTGTATCGAATTATTTATTAATAATAAAAGGCATTTCTTTATTATGTTTTCTTTCCAAAATAATAAAGTCCCTAGAATGGTTTATTTGTTTAATGAAATGTTAAGTGTGACTTAATCATGAGATCCCATTAAACATAAGACATTATTCTTAAAGTATCCGTAGTCAAGCTTTAATGTGAAGTGGGATAACATTAAAGCATTAAGATTATTATGAAGATAGATTGATGATCACATCTCATGGATCATAGATAAGGAGTTATCAAGTCTTGACATAGGTATGAATATTAGGAGTAATATTTATACTGGATTGACCCGCTATGAGAATACTACATAGAATGTTATGAAAAGTGTCATAAGTTATTCTCGTGATGATAATGGTGTATACCACCCTTCGACCTGAAACCACTATGGACCCTAGATGTAGAGTTAAGTACTTTATTGCTGATCAAACGTCATCCATAATTGGATGACTATAAAGACGGTTGATGGGTACTTCACAAAGCATGCTAAGGGACATGAGTGACCTAGATGGAATTTGCTCATCCTGCATAACAGGATAAATGTCTAAGGGCCCAATATTGAACTGGACAAGGGTCACACAGTGTATGCCTTGTGTTCAATATAGACATGAGGGCAAAAGGGTAATTGTACAACACAAATATTATCACGGAAAAGGTTTGGTCAGATCACATGACATTTTTGTGACTTGGGTAACATTGATGTGTTGCTAGATACCGCTCACTGTTTATTATATTAAATGTGTGATTTAATATAATTGCCAAGGTCGCGAAAACCTACAGGGTCACACACATAAGGACAGGTTGATGAGAGATAGAATAAATAAGGAACACCGTAAGGTACGGTGCACTTAAGTGTAATACGGAAAGTGGTAAGGTACCACGTGGATAAGTGATATATGGTACATCATAAGGTATGATGTCCATAAGCTTAATTGGGCTTTTAGCTTATAGCCTTAATTGGGCTTTTAGCTTGTAGCCCACACGAGTGATTCTATAAATAGATCCCTTGTGATGAAGCAATTTCACTTGATGCAATTTCGTTTTTGATTCTCTCTCTCACTCAAGGTTTCCGTTCATGATCAGCTAGCACTGTGACCGGAAGCGATCTGTTCGTGTGGACTGAGTAGAGGCGTTGTTCTTCATCAACGCTCGTGATCACAACATCAAAGGTCTGAATCGCCACAAGAGGTAAATATTTCTATCACTGACCATGCTCATTCGTAAGGATCGCTAAAGGAAAATTTTAAATTCCGCTACGCTTTTGATCACAATTTTCCTACAGTTGGCATGTCAGGATGTAGGATGGTGTATGGAACCTCTCCTTCCATAACAGGCTCTTTGATCAAGGGGAGAATGTGAGGGTATGGCATCATAAGATTCTGGGAGCGGGTTCGTACCCACTTGAGATAAGGCTCAAGGGGGATGGAATTCTTGTGCCCCAGTGTCTTACTATCCACCTTGTTAGGCACCCTCCAAGCTCTGATGAACCTTTGTCGAAGTCCTTGCGCATCTTTGTCGAAGTCAAAAACTAGGTCCAGAATCAGCATGTCATGAGGGCCATCCCTCCGAGCATATCCAAATTGTCTCAAAGCTAGACAGGGGTTGTAGGTGATGCCTCCCCTAATGCCAAGTAGTGGGACATTAGGGAATTCCCCATAACGATCAATGATGATGACATTTTCTCTGGACCGAGAACACCAATGTACATCTGAATGTGTGAGGGTCATCAATCGTTCTGACCACCTTAAACTCTGCTCATTCTTCAAAACTGTTTGTGGAAGGTGAGAAATAAACCACCTTGCTAGGAGAGGAGTACAGCATATGAGAACACCTCTTTTCCTCATTGTTCGTGTGTAAAATGAGTGTACGATGTCCCCAAGCAATGTAGGTATAAGATTCCTGGATATGAAAATCTTGACAGCGTTCACATCTATGAGTTGATCAGGGTTTGGGAATAAGACCAACCCATAGATGAGGAGTTCCACAATCTCTTCAAAGGCTTGTAGATCAAGAGAATTCTAGCAGTCTTGTGCCTTCTCGAACAGAAACTTTGCCAAGAAGCCCTTGACACAACTTCTGGTTTCCCAATGCCCCTTGATGTCAAATGGTTGCAAGTGTAATGCTTGAGCAACATCTTCAGGCTTTGGTTCTTTTTCCGTACTGTTGTAGGGTAGTTGATTAAGAATAGGAATTCTCAGGAGTTGAGAGAATTCCTCCAAAGTAGGCACCAATTGATAATCAGGGAATGTGAAACAGTGGTGTAGGGGGTCAAAGAACTGGAAGAGAACTTTCACCATGTCTTCTTCAATGTTGGTGTTGACCAAGTTGAGAAGTCTACCATGTCTTTCACTGAAGAGAGAATTCTCTGGAATCCTAGAAGTAAGCTCCTTGAGTTGAGGAGGGATTCTCACAAGGTTGACTTGAATTGTTTTCCTGCGAAGAGATTCCATAACCTACAAAACAAGAACAAAGATGAAGATCCAAACCCTTGAAGTGGATGCATATGATGCTTTATGATGTTCATGATGTATGCACAAACACATGTACAAGCAAGTCACACAAAACCCTAGTTTCAGGCTTGCATGAAGTTTCATAGGTAAATACCCTCTTGAGTTTAGTTGGCTCAAACCTGTCCTATAAATAGTAACCGGGTTCTAAGGAGCTCAATATCACTGGATTGTTTTCTATGTTCATTGTTTTGGTTTAGCCACTTAACTAGCAACCAAAATATTCCAAGAAAACAACCCTCAATGAGTGTAGTATCGATTATCTACCAACTTCGAACTGCACCAAAGTCGGTCATCTCACTACCCCTAATAAAAGGCCAAGATGGTCAAGTAAGGTTCTAAGAGTTCATTAGTGCTTTAAGACATCACTCAGCGGCCCCGTATTCTATTTAATTGACTCAAAGGCTACCGGTACTCACAAATATGTCGCACTAATATAGCTATTGCTTCAACCATGTCGGTATACCCTGCACAGTTTCCACAACGTATTGGTATTTACCTATGAATGTTTCCCAAATCCGGGTAGAGGATTTCAAGCCCAAACAAGAGAACCAAAATATAAAGCAATCAAAGCAAACAATAATCATGCAAAGGGTGATCTAAGCCCTAAGGTTACTCCACTTTTAAAGTTTTCCCCAGCAGAGTCACCAGTTCTGTGATACAGTGGGAGAACTGACTTGGGATTTTGCGTTTGTGTTTGCAAATGTTTCGTTTTAGAAAGAGTCGCCACCGACTTTTTATTTTATCCTAAGGAAAGGTTAAAAAGCACAGGAAAGACCTTTGAGATGTTTTCTTGGGTTCGGGGAGTAGATTATAGAAAGGGAAGGTATTAGCACCCTTTCTATCCATGGTTATCCATGGGCTCTTAGTTACTTGCTTAGATCACTTGCTTTGCTTTTCAATTGTTTGAAATGGTGCTTTTCAATTGTTTGAAATGGTGCTTTGTGTGTGATTTTGAAAGATGTTTTGAAAAGAGGCCATCGTTGTGGCAACCTTTGTAATGATTCTTATTTTGAATGTATACAAAGGTGTTTTTGTCTTTTGAAAAGTTTTCAATATTTTGAAAGTTGTTTTGAAATTGTTTTGAAGTTGTGTTGTGAAGTGTGTTTTGAAAAATAGCAAGGATGTTTTTGCAAGCTTGATCAAGTAACTAAGAGTTGTCTACCCTATTTTACTCAAAGAATTTTCTTATGTTTTTAACCCTTTTAACAGTGTTGCTTCACCATTGTATTTGGTGAACAACCTTGTGTTAGGATGTTAAACGGGACAGGCGTCGGTCATCGTATAGACCATGATAGCAATTGTGTCAAGTATTTTTGGCAATTTTCTGGAGGAACTTGATCATTTTGTTTAGGCAACTCAGATAGCGTCATCGAGGGACTATGATCTTTTTGTTTGTTTTTGTTTTGCCAAAGTACTTTACATGCAATCATGGCCCATTTTTGAAGGCAACAAGTGGATTGTAACCCTAGGGGTGCAAGTGTGCATTGTGTTTGTTTTTCATGCATGTTTATCTTGGATTAGGTCAAGCTATTTGTTGATTTTATTTGCATACAAACCCTAGGTCTGCCCAATGGCATAATTGAAAGTATTTAAAAGTGCGAGAATTTAAATCCTACACTATTACAACATGATATAGGGAGGGGGTACAAATTTAAATTGGGGGTATTTGACAAGAAATTAAATTCTAGATTATTACAACCAAATCGAATGTATAGGCAATATTTAAATGTACAATAATTGAATAAAAATACAATAAATAAATGTTAAATAAAATGTATTTTGCAAAAAAAAAAGTTTTTTTTTATATATGAAAAAGTATTTTTAAATGTGAAGTGTAAACGATAAAAAAAAGTCAATTTTAATTATTTTGTTATTTAGGGGAAAAACCCTAATTTTTAAATAAATGGTATTATTTATTAATTATATACAATAATATATTAATTTATACAAAAAAATAAAAGTATATTGTAAAAAAGGTATTTTTAGTGTACAATATTAATAAAAGTGAAAATGTAATATTTTTTGTAATTTTATCTTAATCATTTAATAAAATAAAGTATATATATATATATATATATATATATATATATATATATATATATATATATATATATATATATATATATATATATATATATATATATATATATATATATATATATATATATATATATATATATATATATATATATATATATATATATATATATATATATATATATATATATATATATATATATATATATATATATATATATATATATATATATATATATATATATATATATATAATAAAAATTAATTATTTACAAAAAATGTGTATATTCAAGAAAATGTTTTTAAGTGTATATAAAAATAATAAATAAAAATAATAAATAAAAATAAGCATATTTTTTACATTATTCTTTGAGTTTTAATAAAAGAAAATAAACTATTTACATATTTATACTAGCAATAAAAAATAAATGTGAAATAAATATGAAAAAATATAAAATAATTTTTTTGGCATTTTTTATATTTGGACAAAAAATAATAAAGTCGGAATTAAAAATAAAAACATCAAAATGACAAATATTCAAATAAATGGGCCAGGGGGTGTAAACTGAATAATGGGGTGTTAGAAATAAAAACAACCAGGCCCAGCCCAGTCAGACTTCATCTTCCTCCTTTGTTCACCAAAACGCGCGTTCTGTACATCAATGGTTATCTCTTGATTCTTTGATTTTTTGACAAAACTCATAACATGAAACTTGTAGAGCATCAAACAACGAACTCAACCATATAAAAAACTTAAACTAACTCTCAAAGACCAGAGAGAATTTCTCTGGCCCTAATTCTTAACCTAGTTTTTTCAAAAAGTTCATGAACAAAATTCTCCTAGCACGATTAATATAAATGAAAACTAAGCATATGTATGGCTTCAGGGCTATGAATACAACATCTTTCATTCACAAACCTAAGTCTAACTATTCCTAAATAGAGAGATAGAAGTTCATGAAATACTTGTTTCAGTTGACTTCGAGCTGAGCAATGTAGCAACTTTCAAGGATGTTTGAACTTCTTTTGAGCTTGCCTGAGGTCCAACGAAGCTTTCCCAATGCTTACTTTGTTTTGAAATGGCTTGAATCGTGCCACAAAACTCAACCTGCAAAGCTTTGAAACAAAAATGGCAATGTGTGTTAAAGGTGTTACAGCTAGCAATGGATGATCTGGATAGCTTAGGTATGTTGGTTGGAAGGTGTTTGAAGTATCTTTGGGCAAAACACACGATGGAATATGGAGATGGAGATGGTTCTGCAGGGCTTGCCCTATTTTGCAGAAAAACAGTGATTTTGTGTACAAGGAGGTTTGAGAGGCAAAGGGGTCGTGTTTCTGGCTTGTTGGGAGGTATCAAACTGGTTTACAATGTTTGTGTAAGTTGGTTTTTACAGATGTGAGAGATGGCTTGTATTTTTGCAAGTTTCTTCTACTTGAAGCAAAAGAGTGGAGGTGATGTTATAGATTTGTACAGGACCTCTTATCACTCTGCACACAACACTCTTGGCCCCTCTAAATCATGGATTTGGTTTGCAGTATCAGATTTTGTTCAAGGCTCAAGGCTTAGTGTTTTGACATAAAGTAACCTTTTACAAAAATGGCAATATACCTTTTATCATTTAGAGCTTAATCTTGTGTACAATGCCCTAATGACCAAGACAATACCTTAACTCAATATATATGCATTAAATTATGGAGTACTAACTGGTTTTGAGGCCTGTAATTGTGAACCAAGCTAGCTAGATCAGATTTGCAAATTGGTATGAGCATGTATTGGCCATGGATCAAAATGAGTTTTTGCCAACTTCAAGCATTCGATTCTCCCTAACCACAAGGGTGTTTGAGGAGTTCTTGGACAATTTGGAAAGCTTGTAACATGTACTATAATCCTTAATTGAAATGTAACTTTAAACTCTAAGTGGAACTATGTGAAAAATGGCCAAGAAGATGGGTCAAAATCCTGCCTAAATTAGGGCAAAATTTCTCTAAGTTAAAAGTTTTATATACCCTTGTTCCAAAAATCATAACTTGAGATACAAGCCTCTTTTGAGAAAACTTTGTGAATCAAATTTGTAGACTTTGTGATGGACTACAACTTTCATGTTTCCAGTTTTGTTTGAATCCATTTTCATCTTGGTGAAAAAATGGGACAAAGTTTGGAAAAAATAAGAAAATTTCATAACTTAGAAAATTTCTAAGTTATGAAATTTTTCCATTTTAAACCCTAATTTGCATTTTTGGGTTTCTTGGTGAACAAGATTCATAATTTGACATGTCTTTGTGGAAAATGACTCTTGGCACTTGATTTTGACCAAAAAGTCAAAGTTTGACTTTTCAGTGTACAGTCAAATTTTGATCAGTTGACTGAAAAATTCATCTGTCAATCCTATGCATTTGAGATCTTTTGAACTTGTTGAATGGGTCAAGACAATGTCATTGAGTCCTTGAGTCCATGTGTGAGCTTGATTTTCCATTGGCTAGGTCAAACAGTCAAAAATTGCCTTTGTGCAGTCAAAACCCTAAAAATGACCATTTTGCCCTTTTGGTGATCTGATCAAATTTCTTGTGGAGTTATGATCCAAACTTGATCAAATGGTTCATATGAGTTCATAATGTTGATGTGGGTCAAATTTCATGAGGTTTGACTGTCAATTGGCCATAGTTTACTTTTTCCCCAATACAACTAATTTCTAGGTCAATTGTCCAATTGACTGGGCAAAAATTTGAATCAAGGCTTGAAACTTGGTATGGACAAACTTGTGGGTCCAACATGGAGTATGAAAGTCACTTTGGGTATTGTAGGTCAAAATATCCCTGTGCAAACTTAAACCCTAATTTAGGTCAACAGTGCAAGGAGGTGTCTTGAGCAGAGCAAACCCAAGCTTGATCTTGAGTTCCAAGAGTATTGTGATGAGAAATGTTGATGAAATGAGAGGGCAAATTTTGGGGTACAACACTCGCACTCAGAATCGCGCTGTATGTTTCATACGATTTGGCTTTTTTCTTGAAATTGAATACAATCATTCTGGCACATTTAGCATGATTAATTGATATATTTGTGATCCTTGAGTTGTATGAAAGCTATTGATTATATCCAATTGCGTTTTTACTGACTGAACATGGAAATGCCATAGATAGGGTTTTACTTCGTTTTTAGGGATTTACTGTACAGGAACAATTGGCCATTAATAATGGTACCATGATGCTCGTGAGGTTGCAACGAGTTGATTGGTACCATTGGTTGTGATTTATCATGCTTGCACAGAATTTTGGAGAAGCACGAGGTTATACCTACACTCAGATGACCGCAGGTAAAAGTTTACAGGTCTAATACGACAGTGGGAGGAAGAAGAAAGTAACGTGGCGCTCCATGACTCGTCCATTCAAATTTCGTGCGTTTCAGAATTAGCTTTTTGGTTTTATCATATAATAATTGTTTGTTATTATTATTACAACTAAACAAGTCAGCACAGGTGGTAAAGCCATTGGTCTTTGATGCACCGTCCTGGGTTCGATCCCAGGCATGTGCATTTTATTTTCTCTCAATATTTTCAGGATAATTCTGTGTATCACATGGCAAAGGACTCCACCATGTATCATCAGCATCCAACCATTCCATCCATCAACACTCCAGATCCAAGGCCATCCCTTGGAGGTCCACAATACGCCCCAGTCAGGCACGTGCATAGGATTTGAAAAAGTAAAACAGGGTCAGAGCTTGTTGGGATTGAATTTGAAAACAACACCCCATCCTTGCTGAAACAACACCAGGCTCATTCTTTCTTTTCTTTAATATTGTTTTATTTAATTAATTTGTTTAATTATTTTCTAACACAATTAATTTCTTTTTTTCACAAAAAAATCATAAAATCAAATTTCACAAATTTAGAATTAGGTTTTTATTTTTATCAAATTTAATTTAATATTAGTTTAATTTAACTTAGGTTAATTCTAACTTTTTTTATATTTAAAATCAATTAGAAAAAATTAGAGTTAGCTTGATTTAATTTTTATTTCTTTCCCAAAAAAAATGTTAATTTAATTATTTTTCTTAAAATTTAAATTAATTAGTAATTAGGTTTTTGTTTATGCAAATTAAACTTTATTTTCTCAAAATAACAAAAATCATAAAAAATGATTTTTCTTTTAAAATTACAATTAGGTAGTTGGGGTCAAAACCCTAAATCTCTCGTTTTCGAGTCATCGCGTGTGTTTATTATTTTTGCAATATTAATGTAACTGCTCACGGTATGTAATAGTTTAATTAGGATTTTCTTTTATTTATCATTTTACGGGTTTTTGGTTATGTAAATTAATCCCTCCCCCGAAGCCTTGTAATAGCGTAGGTTTTATTTCTCGCATTTTAATTCTCGCAAATATTAACTATTAGATGTATGTTAATAGGATTGTATGACAAGATTGCATGCTAATTTTAAAATGGCTAGAAAACCCTAATGTGCAAAGATAATAACTGAAATCAAATCACTCACACATGCACACTCTTAGGGTATACTCTCACTTTGGTTGCCTTCGGTAAACGATCATTAAGTATAGGGTGTCTTAGTGGTTGCCCTCTTGTCTAACAAAGATCAAAAGTCTCGTTCGAAAATGTTGCCTCGAATATGATCTTAAGACTCTAGGGTTATTACTAAGGCATCCTAACATTGCTTTAGTGATCGTACGTCCCTTACGAATTGACCCTTACAACTCCAACGACGGTGCTTCCTACTCCCTAATAGTAGGATAGTGTTGTCTAAAGGAAACGAGAATAGAAATAATCCTTTTTAGAGTAGGTAGATGCTAGTAGGAACTTGCTCAAAACAAACAAATTTTTTCACACCAGACACTTTTCAAACAAAGTTTTCAAAAACAACTTCGTAACACTCCTGAAGACAGAAGCAAGGGTTAAAACGAAGCAAGACAAAACTTTTCAAAACAGACACACACACAAACAATTTTTAAAAGATGAGAAAGTACCTAAGAGCCCATGGAAAACCATGGATAGAAAGGGTGCTTATACCTTCCCTTTCTATAATCTACCCCTCGTACTCAAAATCTCGAAAAAGGAATTTTTCTGTGCTTTTTTCCTTTCCAGTTGGATAAAATAAAAGTCGGTGGCGACTCTTGCTTACCGCGACATTTTGCAAACACAAAATGCAAACCAGCATTTCCAAAACAGTCGGTTCTGCCACCGTATCACAGAACTGGCGACTCTTCTGGGGAGAAATTAAGTGGGGTATACCTTAGGATTTAGTTCATCATAAATTTCTTATCTTGTTTGTTTGGGTTGCTTTACTTTTAAGGGTTTTGTTTGGGAGTTACTATAGATCCTAACCCGGATCTGGGGACACCTTTTAGGTAAGTAACAATAAATTGTGAGGGAACTGTACGACATAGACCGATACAATTGAAGTAGTAGCTACGTTGATGTGGTATATTGGTTGGTACCCGGTATCCCTTGTGGAGAAACGAGGAGAATACGGGGCCGATATGTGTGTCGTTAAGCATCAACTGACCTTAGAATCTTTAATCGACCAACTTAGCCATTAGAAAGTAGTGAGATAGCCGGCCTCGGTATAAAGCTGAGAACTGGTTGATACTCGATGCTACACTTATTGAGACCATACTCTCGAGATAGTTCCGGCCGCAAGAAAAGATTGCGTGAGCTGAAACCATGACCGATGGAGAATGGTCAATGATATTGAGAACCTATAGAACCCGATTACTTTTTCTAGGACAGGTTGAAACCAACTAAACTTCAAGAGGGTAATACCTTTGACTCCATGCAAGCCTTAAACTTAAGGGCTTTTGTGTGACTTGTTTGCCTTTGCCATGTCTGGTATCTGCTATACCTGTTATTTTTATCATGACATCATGCATTATAACATGGCATTCATATTTCATTACACTAACCATTTCAAAGACCAAGGGGATTTATCTTTGTTCTGTTTTGCAGATTATGGCTTCCATGCATAGAAATACCATCTGAGTTAACTTTGTGCAAATACCTGCTCAACTTAAAGAGTTAGCCTCAAGAGTTTCTGAGACTTCTATGTTCATTAAGAGGCATGGTCATATTCTTAGCCTGGTCTCCTCAAAGTTTGATGAGCAGATGATGAGTGTAATTTTCCAGTTATTCAATCCTATGCATCATTGCTTTACCTTTCCAGATTATCAGTTGGTTCCAACTTTAGAAGAGTTCTCTCACTTATTAGGCATATCCATCCTTGAGAAGGTACCCTTCACAGATATGGAAGAGGTTCCTAGACCGGAAGACATTGCCTCAGCTCTGCATCTGAAACGGGCTGATGTAGTATCCAATTGGGAAACATGAAGCAGGGTCGAAGGTTTTCTTGCCAAATTTCTGATAGATCATGCTCAGCTATTATGGGATAATTTGGACTTTAAGGCTTTCGAAGACATCTTGGCTCTCCTTATCTATGGTTTGGTTCTCTTCCCAAATCTGGATTCCTTTGTAGATGTGCATGCTGTCAAGATTTTCCTTTCTCGCAATCCTATGACTACTATACTGGGTGATATCTTGCATGCCCTCTACACTCGTACTGTGCGAAGAAGAGGGACTCTTATGTGTTGCATGTCGTTGCTATCGAGGTTGTTTATTTTGCACCTCCCTAAGTCTGCGCTGAAGAACGAAGAAGGTTTGGGTTGGTCCTACAGAATAATATCACTTGCCCATACAGACATTCTTTGGTATTCCCGGGTGTTGTACCTCAAAATTTTCCCTCCCATATTTCTCAAAACATTTCAAGAAAGATCCTCAAGTTGCTCAAGGTAGTCCAAGGGTTGGCCAGACAAGCTCTCTCCTAAGGCAGTCTACCCTAAACTAGGATTTTATGTTGCATCAAGATACTTGAGTTCAAGTGATCCCAAGTGCTCACCAGTGTCCTAATATGTTCTCAAGATCATCCATGACAAGTTTCAATCCTTGCAGAGAAAGTTTGCTCAGTCAATTGCTCAAAGGCCTGAAAATCGACTGTGTTAGGGAAAAAGTTAACTGTGGCCCACATACAATCAAAATTTAAGATTTTTGGTCAACATCCTCATTTTGAAGTATATTTCATCATTTGATCAAGTGCTGATCATGATTCATCAAGGATTTCTCATAATTCATCAAGACTCAAAAGTTGCTAAATTAGGGTTTTGCAGCAAAAGTCAACCCAACTTTGAACAAGCATAATTTTCTCATAATTTATGAGAAATGACCCATCCAAAGATAATTATGAAGAGGATGCATTTCCATACAACCCATCTTTATCTCCCAAGTTCAAAATATGCACTCACAAGAAGTTGTGAATTTAGACATTATAGGTCATTTTGAAAAGTCAACAAAAACACCTTTTTTTGTCAAAGCTTCATACATGAGCATGGAATATCAAATTGATATGAGACCAAAAGGTTTGCTTATAGGACATCTTAATATTTCAAAAATGTCCAAGAACACCTCCAAAGAGTCAAAATTGAGGAAGTTATGCATTGGTGAAGTTGACCTTTTTTGCAAAATGGCCAAAAGTCAACTATCCCTAAAACTTCAATTTTTGCCAAATGGGCCCAATCTTTTTCACTTGTTTTGAGTTGGCAACATAGCCCACGTGCTCTAGCCTTTGCCACTTGTGCATATTTTATTTTTATTATTTATTTTGGTTTTTATTTGAATTAATTCAATTTAAATCAAAAACAAATCAAATAAAATCCAAAATATTGAAAGTAAGAGATTTTGTGCTTGTTTCAGGTTCCAATTACACAACTAGCATCATTCAAATTCCTATCAAGGCATGTGTGCACAAAAATATTGGAAATAAGCCAAATTTGGAAGGTTTTCAAAGTGAATCAAATCAAATATCAAAAGCATTGAAGGAGGAAGATTTGGATACAATTATCAACCCTAATGCATTGCTTGGTACATATAGAGTGCGTGCAGACCTAAAAAAGAGTTAGAAAGAGGCGCTAGAACAAGAACCAGATTTGAAAGAAAAAAAAGCAAAAAAGTGTGAGATCGAATTGATAGTTAGAGGCATCCTCAAGGCTTGTTATCTATCCCAATCGCTTCCTGGGACTCTCAGCAAGCTAAAGCTATCAAGAACAAGTTCGTTTCGGTCCCTAAACGCGTTGTAAGTCGTTCATAACTTCGCCTTGTTCTTGAAATTGTATCTCATAATATAGGCATGGTTAGATGTAATTAATCACATATTCTTAATCTATAAAGAATTTGCAAGCTTCCTTCATTACTCAATTTCATTTATATGGTCTGTAACGAAATCCACCATTGTTAGGGTTTCGGACTTTGTTTTAGGGCTTTTGATTGCAGGGATAATTGGCCTTCGTGAGTGATACCATTGTGATCAGGAGGACGAGACGAGTCTAACCATGGTGTGAGATGTTATTTCCATGGCTTGTGGAAGATTTTGAGAACGCATAGTCTGTAGCAACGGACATTTGTCCGTAGGTATAGGCCAACAAACTTTTAGCCACGGTGCAGGGAGGAAGACGAATATGTGGCCAGCCTCCATTGGTTTTTTTGAATTGCACGCGGAAAATCCCATTATTTTATTTGTTTCATATATTATTATTATTTTGTAATATAATAACAATCAAAACCAAATGGCGTAGTGGTGGCCACGTGAGTACTTAAGGCGTTAGAGGCTGGAGGTCAGGGGTTCGATCCCTGCCTCTAGCATTTTCTATTTTTCTGTTTATTTTCAGGAAATTCAGTGCGTGCGAAGCCAGGAGATCCACCATGGACCTTCATCAGCAACGCGCCAGATGGCCAGATGGCCAAATCTGGTGGCCACCACTAAGAGCGCACCATAAGCCAAGTCCAACGCACCACACAGGATCAAAAAGTCAGCGTGGACCTCCACAAATGGGCCCAGATTCCTGCTATTTACACCCTCCAAAATGCTTAACTCAGGCCCATTTTCTTATCCTTTTTCTTTTTACATTTTAATTAATTATTTCATTTAGTTATTTTTACTAACCAATAAAATAATTTTCTTTTTATCAAAAATCACCAAAAAATATTTTATGTCCAATTAAAATTAGAATATTTATTTTTTTAGCAATAAATTAATTGATTTAATTAAGTTTGATTAATTAGACAACTTTAATTATTTTTTTGTAAATAATTAAAATCAGTTAGAATAAATAGGATTTATACTAACTTAATTACTTTATTTTTTTCCTAAAAATAAGCCAAAATCCAAAAATATGTCTTTTAATTATTTTTCATTAATTAATTTAATTAACCAATTAATTGCATTTTTTATTTAGAAAACTTATTTCTTTTTAATAAAAAAAACAACAAAAAAACAATTTTCTCTTTTAATTAGGATAGAAGGGTCAAAACCCTAGTTTCGCATTCGATCCAATTTTCTCGCGCGCTTTATTATTATTTTGCCCAATTATTGTATCTGCTCCCGGTTTGTAATAATTTAAATTAAGACATTTATTTATTTTTACCGCTTTTAATTTTAAAGGGTTTGTTTTTGGCTATGTAAATACCCGAAGCCTTGTAATAGCTTAGTTTAAATTCCGCACTTTAACTTCTGCAAATATTTAACTGCTAGATATATGAATAATTAGGGTTTGCATGACAAGAACGTATGACTAATTTTAAACAGTTAGATCACCTTAAATGTGAAAAGATAAATAACTAAAATCAACGCACTCGCACATGCGCACTCCTAGGGTACACTCCCACTTTGTTTCCTTCGTTAAAACGGTCATTGAGTATAGGTTGCTTTAGAGGTCGTCCTCTTGTCTAAAAGATCAAAGTTGCCTCGGAAAGGTTGCCTCTGGTATTGTTGCCTCGGATAAATGATCTAAGACATTAGGGTTACCACTAAGACATCCTAACATTGCTTTAGTGACTGTATGTCCCTCTCGAATTGACCCTTAAATCTCCAACGGCAGTGCTACCTACTCACTAATAGTGGGATAGAATTGTCTAAAGGAAACAAACATAGAATGATTCCTTTTTCGAGTAGGTAGATTAGTTCTTAAGTACTTGCTCAATCAAAACAAAACTTTTTCACACTTACACTCTTTTACAAACAAAGTTTAAAAAAAAACACTTCATTACACTCTTGAAGACAGAAGCAAGAGTTAAATCGAAGTTGAAACAAAAACTTTTCAAAACCCACAAACACAAAGAAAACAATTTTGAAAATGATGAGCAAGCACCTAAGAGCCCGTAGATAACTACAGATAGAAAGGGTGCTATTACCTTCCCTTTCTATAATCTACCCCCCGTACTCAGAAATATCTCGAAAAAGGAATTTTTCTGTGCTTTTTTCCTTTCCTTGTTGGATAAAACAAAAGTCGGTGGCGACTCTTTCTTACCGCGACATTTTGAGAAATAAACACAAACCAGCATTCCAAAAACACGTCTCGGTTCTGGCCACCGTATCATAGAACTGGCGACTCTGCTGGGGACTTAATAAGTGGGGTGTACCTTAGGAATAGTTCATCATATTGTTTTCAATTTCTTGATTTGTTTGCTTTATCTTTGTGGGTTTGAATCGGAGTTACTATAGATCCTAACCCGGATCTAGGGGACACCTTTTAGGTATGTAGCAATAGACTGTGAGGGAACTGTACAGCGTAGACCGATACGGTTGAAGCAGTAGCTACGTTGGTGTGACACTTTAGTTTGTACCGATATCCCTTGTGGAGGAACAAGGAGAATATGGGGATGCTAAGGGGTCATTAAGCACCAACTGGCCTTAGAACCTATAATTGACCAACTTTGCCATAGAAAAGTAGCAGTATGCTACACTCATTGAGACCATACTCTCGCAATGATTTTGGCCGCAAGAAAAGGTTTCTAAACTGGAATTATGACCGATCGAGGATGGTCAGTGATATTGAGAACCTCTAGAACTCGGTTACTATTACTAGGATAGGTTGAACCAACTAAACTGAAAGATGGTAGTACCTAAACTCCATGCCAGCCTGAAATTTAAGGGCTATTGTGTGACTTGTGTGCTTTCAAACTTGAACTACTTGCACATTTTTATCGTCTAACAACATGAGTTCCTTGCAGGTTTTGTTTATAGTCCTTATCCAATAACTTGGATTTCTTGCCGGATTTACTTGGTTACATCACCTCGCATTTTTGCTTAAACGCATAGCATACATATCATAACATCATGCCTTAAACATTTCCTTAACCATTTCAAGGATCTCAAGGGTTTGTGATGCAGGTTATGGTAAATCAAACATCTAGCAAGGGGCAAAGGGGATTTATTTTCCTCTAGCCAATGTCTTCTAGAGATCAAAACATGATAACTTGAGTCAGTGGCTATGACCCACTCGATATGGTGAAATTGACTCTTGAAGAAGGACTCTTAACAACACGAAGTTTATTCAAACAAATTCTAACAGTTTCTTGTTTACCCCGCGAGATCCTTGAAAACATTGCATACATATATCATACATATCATTGCATAACAGGTCTCCCAGTACAGGTCTCTCATGTTCTCGCTGTTTATGTCAGCAATGGCTCTCCAACAAGACAACAGAGAGCTTCAAGAAACTCAGTTCAGGGACATTTTCCTAAACCTATCCAAGGGGCAGAAAGAGTTGAAAACACTCCTCGTCGGGAACTTGGTCAAGAAAAGTCCTGAAGACAATAAGGACGAACGGCTGAAACAACTGCAAGTTGAGGTAGATGATATAAGAACCCAAATGTTGGGGCAGATGGCCCTTATCCAAAGCTTAGCCCAGGAACAAGAAGCGTTGAGAATCATTATTAACCAGCTTCATCAAAACCAATACAACAATATGAAGCAAACAGTCGAGGCCGGGGACCAAGTGATTAATCATCCCCCAAGAAGACAAGAGTTTGGTATAGTGAAGAATGGACCTCTCCAAGTTGCTACTACCTCATGGGTTCAACAACAACCTTGCCATAAACAACGGGTTAATCAGAGGCAGTTTACCAAGCTCAACATGTCGCTGTCCCAAGCTTTGCAACACCTGTTGATATTGAATCTGGTAACGTTGGTAGAATCTCATCTGAATCCTAAGACTTCTTCACCCAACTACAATCCTGATGCAAGGTGTGCATACCATTCTAACAGCCCGGGGCATGATACTGACGACTGTTGGAAGTTGAAGTACAAAATTTAAAACCTGATTGATGAAGGAGCATTGGAATTCACACAAGATGGTCAGGATGAGTTCTTCTACCATCCCTCAAAGGCACGTCCTCTGAAGTGACAAGACCAGATGAGAAGACTTTTTGTTCATTAGAATTTTCAATTTGTAATTTTCTTTTTATTGTTCAAACATTTATTCATGTCAAACTTTGTTACTTTGTCAATGCATTGCATATGTCTGTTTTGAATCAATCCATTTGTATTCACTATATTCAAATTGTTGTCATTTTTTGTGATGTTCAACTCTCGATTAAAAAATTCTAACCCTTTAAAAGGAGGATGACGAAAATGATATCAAAATCTCTACAGTATGCTTTTGAACAGACCCCGCTGATGATGTACAGGCGTTGTTTCAAATCCTAAACAGTGGAGTTATAAGGAAGATAATCCCTAGTCAAACCCTTTGAGCCAAAGAAGTTGGAGTTTTTCTTTTCACACAAATTAAAACCCTTAATCACAACCTGGGAAGGGTAGTTTCTCAGTTAATTCAGGCGCACAATGAATGGCATCAAAGAGGTCCTTTCGAAACAAAAGACGGTGATGGTTCCGGCAGGCAGTCATTATCTCTCGAAAATAAAAGCCCATTAAGTCAAAACCTGTGAAGGAGACTTAAGAAAAAAACTGGGGCATCCCGCTGACTGTAATCACAAAAAGAAACAGTTCAGGCAAAAGACAGGGATAATAAAAAGGAAACAGATCTTGCAAACTCTCAACAAAATGACTGCCTGTTCAAAATAAATTGTCAGTATCCGAACCATCACTGGAATATCAGAGCAAAGACTCAAACGGGATCTAATGCACGATTAGCTAAGTTTTAGGATCGAAGAACATCACGAAGAACAGGTGGGTACAAATAAATTTTGAGCCTTTATCCTTTGTTTCGTAAACCGTGAACCAGGCCACGTTATAACCCTTAAAAGTCCTAGCTGAAGCATGGGTTAGTTTGAAAGCATACTGTTACAAAAGGTATCCTGACTCCTGTAGGGCTTGCTGTAAATCCTGAGTTGACATCACATTTTACAAAAATTCGCTTATTTTATTGAAAACTGCATTTTCAAAGAACTTCAAAACAGATATAAGCTTTGCATTCTTAAAATAACATTGTTTGCATATGACTATTTGCTCAACAGCAGAGAAATTCTCACGACGAATATCTAGTGAACAAAAACCTTTTCAATAAAAAAGGTCACCTCAAGAGGAAAAAAGTACTTCCAACCAAGGGGCAGACATGATCATTGTCCATCATCTGGGGCAGTTAAGTCAAGATTCAAGGAATCTCTCAAGGATGCCAAATAGCCTAGGGAAAATCTCCATCTAAATCGCTTAGGGCATTGGACATGAATTACAGCGACGAATCTTGCACGATCAGACAAACATCTTCTGGTTTCATGGCAACACAACACTATTGACAATGACAACTCCCTACACCTTGAGAGCATGGACATAGTCAGAAAATGCTACGCATGAACAAAGACCCACTAGGTTAACAGGTCTAGGCAAAAATAAGGGCATCCCGACGAACCAAAAGGGTTCGGGCAAAAATTAAGGATAAAAACAAAAGAAGATTTGTACACCCGACAAGTCAAAAACCTAAAAAGGCGGCTTGGGCAAAAAAGGGTATCTCGGTAGACTGAAAACCCGAAAGGGCGGTCCAGGCAAAAATTAGGGATCAAAGCGTACGACTATGTCTCGTCATCTTGTCACTAGCCTACCAGAAGAAGACTTGTCACTTCAATCGAAAGTTACCAAGCACCTCATAGGTTGGGATAATACTCGATCCACAAGGCCTCCGCAGGCACCTTCTCCCGCAGAAACAGGGGCAGAAAAGTCTCGATGCAAAGCCATCGTCATATCCTTAGCACGCGTCCCAGTAACATTTACTCCCCGCAGAGTACGAAGAAGACAGTAGAGTCAACTCTCCCCAGATGAGGCTTGCAACCGTGAATGAGTCAACAATATTCTCCCCAAGCAGAGTTTATCCATCATTAACACTAGACAATTATCCCCAGTGGAGTCTGGAAAATCCTCCCCAGTGGAGTTTGGAGAATCATCCCTAGTAGACTCTGGAAGATTGACCCCAGTAGAGTCTAAAAGGTTATCCCCAGTGAAGTCGCAAATGAAAGATCATCCCCGGCGGAGTTCATTCCTTTCACCAATAGAAACTCAATCCCCGACAGGATTCAGTATCGCCAACAACAGTAATTCATCCCCATCTGAATTTATCAGCAGAATCCTCAGCAGAGCATGTCCTCCCCACAGAGCCACTTCCTCGTCAGCTTATTCCCCAACGGAGTTATCCTCTCCTGCATGTTTATTCTCGCAATCGTCTTTATTCACTATCTCCAGCCGAAACGAAGAACTTAACTCTTTTCTCCAGCAGCAACCCGAGATTTATTTTCCCCAGCTACAAACATCACATTTCCATACATCATGACACATGCATATACGCATCATACAACACAATCTCATTTATTTTGAGAACATCATTGCTTGATACATATCATGCATTACATACAGCTAACTGTTGTACCCCAAAATTTTCCCTCTCATTTCATCAACATTTCTCATCACAAGACTCTTGGAACTCAAGATCAAGCTAGGGTTTGCTCTGCTCAAGACACCTCCTTGCATTGTTGACCTAAATTAGGGTTTGAGTTTGCACATGGATGTTTTTACCTACAATGCCCAAAGTGACTTTCATACTTCATGTTGGACTCACAAGTTTGTCCATATCAAGTTTCAAGCCTTGATTCAAATTTTTGCCCAGCCAATTGGACAATTGACCTAGAAATCAGTTGTATTGGGAAAAAGTCAACTATGGCCAATTGACAGTCAAAACTCATGAATTTTGACCCACATAAACATTATGAACTCATATGAACCATTTGATCAAGTTTGGATCACAATTCCACAAGAAATTTGATCAGATCACCAAAAGGGCAAAATGGTCATTTTTAGGGTTTTGACTGCACAAGGGCAATTTTTGACTGTTTGACCTAGCCAATGGCAAATAAAGCTCAACCATGGACACAAGGACTCAATGACATTGTCTTGGACCATTCAACAAGTTCAAAAGACCTCAAATGCATTGGATTGATAGATGAATTTTTCAGTCAACTGATCAAAATTTGACTATACACTAAAAAGTCAAACTTTGACTTTTTGGTCAAAATCAAGTGCCAAGGGTCATTTTTCATCAAGATATGTCAAATTATGAAATTTGTTCATCAAGAAACCCAAAATTGCAAATTAGGGTTTAAAATGGAAAATTTTCATAACTTAGAAATTTTCTAAGTTATAAAATTTTCTTATTTTTTCCTAACTTTGTCCCATTTTTATCACCAAGATGCAAATGAATTAAAACAAAACTTATAACATGAAAGTTGTAGTACATCAAAAATTCTACAACTTTTATTCACAAAGTTTTCTCAAAAGAAGCTTGGATCTCAAGTTATGATTTTGGGAACAAGGGTACCTAAAACTTTTAACTTAGAGAAATTTTGCCCTAGTTTAGGCAGGATTTTGACCCATCTTCTTGGCCATTTTTCACATATTTCCACTTGGATTTTCAAGTTGAATTTCAAAGATGGATTATATTACATGTTGCAAGCTTTCCAAATTGTCCAAGAACTCCTCAAACACCTTTGTGGTTAGGGAGAATCGAATGCTTGAAGTTGGCAAAAACTCACTTTGTAACCATGGCCAATACATGTTCATACCATTTGCCAAATTTGACAAAGCTAGCATAGTTCACAATTACAAGCCTCTAAACCAATTTTGTACTCAATAATTAAATGCAAATCCTTTGGTCTAAGGTTTTGTTTTGGACATTAGAGGATTATACACTAGATTAATCCTTAAATAGAAAAAGCAACATGGCCATTTTTGTTTGAATTTTGATTTATGTCAAAACAGCAACCTAGAGCCTTGAACCAGATCTTATGCTGCAAACCAAATCCACAAACTTGGGGCCAAGCTTACACAATGTGTGCAGAGTTAGAGCTAGCCTGTACAGGCCTGCTCTTGGTCACTTCTCATTTTGCTTCATAACCAAGCAACTTGTCAAAAACAAGGGAACACACACATCTGATAAAAACCAACTCAAGCAAAGTTGTCAAACAAGTTTTCTCATACCCTAGCAAACCAGAAGCACGAGCTCTTCACCACTCAAACCTCCTCTTACTCAAAATCTCCATTTTCTTGCAAAACAGGGCCAGTTCT
The DNA here is from genome assembly GCA_948472305.1 of Vicia faba. Taxonomy (NCBI): domain Eukaryota; kingdom Viridiplantae; phylum Streptophyta; class Magnoliopsida; order Fabales; family Fabaceae; genus Vicia; species Vicia faba. Next base: position 257,416,803 of record OX451740.1, read on the forward strand.
GCAAACTTCAAGCCACCATCAAATCCCCTCGTGCATTTTATCCAAAACTACTTCAAATGCATTCCTATCAATCTACCTGAGCTATCCAGACCATTCACAAGTTGTTGTAACTCCATTAACACACATTTCCATTTTTGTTTGGAAGCTTTGCAGGTTGAGTTCTGTAGCACGATTCAGGCCACTTCAAAACAAACTAAGCATAGGGAAAGGTTCAGTGGACATCAAGCAAGCTCAAAAGAACCTCAAGCACCATTGAAAGTTGTTGCATTGTCCAGCTCGAACTCAACTGAAACAGGTATTTCATGAACTTCTATCTCTCTATTTAGGAATAGTTAGACTTTAGTTTGTGAATGAAAGATGTTGTATTCATAGCCCTGAAACCATACATATGCTCAGTTTTCATTTATATTAATCGTGCTAGGAGAATTTCATCCATGAACTTTCTGGAAAAAACTAGGTTAGAAATTAGGGCCAGAGAAATTCTCTCTGGTCTTTGAGAGTTAGCTTGAGTTTTTTATATGGTTAGATTCGTTGTTTGATGCTCTACAAGTTTCATGTTTTGAGTTTTGTCAAAGGATCACAAATACAGGAGATACAGGTCTGTGTAGCTAGCGCGCGTTTTTTTCAAATTTCTGTGGACAGAGGAAGAAGATGAAGTAGCTGGGCTGGGCCTGGTTACTTCCTGCTTTTCACACCCCATTTTTCAGCTTCACACCCCCCCTGGCCCATTTCTTGTATTTTTATTATTTTTACATTTTGATTTCATTTCTGACTTTTATATTTTATTTTCAAACATAAAAAGTTATCCAAAAATATTTTCATAATTTTTTACATTTATTTGGTTTTTATTTTTATTTTTACTAGCATAAAAACATTTTATATACTTTTATATTATTTTGTTTAAATTTGAAAATATTGAAAATAATACTTTTATTCCATTTCTTATTTTTATTCACATTGAAAACATTTTCTTGAATATATTTTATTTTTGTAAATAATTTATTTTATTTTTTACATATTATTCTTGAATAGTATATATATATATATATATATATATATATATATATATATATATATATATATATATATATATATATATATATATATATATATATATATATATATATATATATATATATATATATATATATATATATATATATATATATATATATATATATATATATATATATATATATATATATATATATATATATATATATATATATATATATATATATATATATATATATATATATATATATATATATATATATATACTATGTTTTATTAAATAATTAGAATAAAAGACCAAAAATATTACATTTTTATTTTTATCAATATTTATACTAAAAAATGCCCTCTTTTGAATATATTTCATTTTTATACATATTAATATTTTTGTACATAAAAAAAATACATTATAGTCATTTTCTTAAGGAATTAGGGTTTTTGCCCTAAAAAGCAAATAAAATTAAGTTTTATTTATTTCTTTACATTTCTTTACATAAAAAATAATTTTTGCATACATGAACAAATAAAAACTTTTTTTTGCATAATACATTTTATTTAATATTTATTTATTATATTTATTTAAATATTGTATATTTAAATATTATGCCTTGCAAATTCAATATGGTTGTAATAATTTAGGATTTAATTTCTTGCAAAATAATCCCCAATTCAAATTTGTACCCCCCCCCCCCCCCCCCTCTCTCTATATCATGTTGTAATAGTGTAGAATTTAAATTCTCGCACCTTTAAATGCTTTCAATTATGTCATGATTAGACTTAGGGTTTGTATGCAAAATCAAAACCAACAAATAGTTTGACCTAATCAAATACAAAAATACATGAAAAAACAAACACAATGCACACTTGTACCCCTAGGGTTTCAATCCACCTGTTGCCTTCAAAAATGGGCCATGGTATGCATGTCAAGTACTTTGGCAAAACAAAGATCATAGTCCCTCGATGACGCTATCTGAGTTGCCTAAACAAAAATGATCAAGTCCCTCAAGAAAATTTCCAAAAATACTTGACATTATTGCTATCATGGTCTATACGATGACCCGCGTCTGTCCCGTTTAACATCCTAACACAAGGTTGTTCACCAAATACAATGGTGAAACAACACTGTTAAAAGGGTTAAAAACATAAGGAAGATCTTTGAGTAAAATAGGGGAGATAACTCTTAGTTACTTGATCAAAAGCTTGCAAAAACATCCTTGTTATCTTCAAAACATACTTCACAACACAATTTCAAAACATTTCCCAAATCAAACTTTCAAACATTGAAAACTTTTCAAAAGACAAAAAACACCTTTGTATACATTCAAACAAGAATCATTACAAAGGTCGCCACAACGATGGCCTCTTTTCAAAACATTTTTCAAAACCACATACAAAGCACCATTTCAAACAATTGAAGAGCACCATTTCAAACAATTGAAAAGCAAAGCAAGTGATCTAAGCAAGTAACTAAGAGCCCATGGATAACCATGGATAGAAAGGGTGATAATACCTTCCCTTTCTATAATCTATTCCCCGAACCCAAGAAAACATCTCAAAGGTCTTTCCTGTGCTTTTTGACCTTTCCTTAGGATAAAATAAAAAAGTCGGTGGTGACTCTTGCTAAACCGAAACATTTGCAAACACAAACGCAAAATCCCAAGTCAGTTCTCCCACCGTATCACAGAACTGGCGACTCTGCTGGGGAAAACTTTAAAAGTGGAGTAACCTTAGGGCTTAGATCACCCTTTACATGATTATATTGTTTGATTTGATTGCTTTACATTTGGTTCTCTTGTTTGGGCTTGAAATCCTCTACCCGGATTTGGGAAACATTCATAGGTAAATAGCAATACGTTGTGGAAACTGTGCGGGGTATACCGACATGGTTGAAGCAATAGCTATATTAGTGCGACATATTTGTGAGTACCGGTAGCCTTTGAATAAATCAGAGAGAATACGGGGCCGCTGAGTGATAAAGCACTAATGAACTCTTAGAACCTTACTTGACCATCTTGGCCTTTTATTAGGGATAGTGAGATGACCGGCTTTGGTGCAGTCCGAAGTTGGTAGATACTCGATGCTACACTCATTGAGGGTTGTTTTCTTGGAATATTTTGGTCGCCAGTTAAGTGGCTAAACCAAAACAATGAACATAGAAAATAATTCAGTGATATTGAGCTCCTTAGAACCCGGTTACTATTTATAGAGCAGGTTTTAGCCAACTAAACTCAAGAGGGTATTTACCTATGAAACCTCATGCAAGCCTGAAACTAGGGTTTTGTGTGACTTGCTTGTACATGTGTTTGTGCATACATCATGAACATCATAAAGCATTATATGCATCCACTAACCATTTCAAGGGTATAGATCTTCATCTTTGTTTTTGTTTTGTAGGTCATGGAATCTCTTCGCAGGAAAACAATTCAAGTCAACCTTGTGAGAATCCCTCCTCAACTCAAGGAGCTTACTTCCAGGATTCCATAGAATTCTCTCTTCAGTGAAAGACATGGTAGGCTTCTCAACTTGGTCAACTCCAACATTGAAGAAGACATGGTGAAAGTTCTCTTCCAGTTCTTTGACCCTCTACACCACTGTTTCACATTCCCTGATTACCAACTAGTACCCACTTTGGAGGAATTTTCTCAACTCCTGAGAATTCCTGTTCTTCATCAACTACCCTACAGCGGTACAGAAAAAGAACCAAAGCCTGAAGATGTGGCTCAAGCATTACACTTGCAACCATCTGACATCAAGGGACATTGGGAAACCAGAAGTGGTGTCAAGGGTTTCTTGGCAAAGTTTCTGTTTGAGAAGGCACAAGACTGCTGGAACTCTCTAGACCTACAAGCTTTTGAAGAGATTGTGGCACTCCTTATCTATGGGTTGGTCCTGTTCCCAAACCCTGATCAACTCATAGATGCAAATGCTGTCAATATTTTCATATCCTGGAATCCTGTACCTACATTGCTTGGGGATATCCTACACTCCTTTAACACACGAACAATGAGGAAAAGAGGTGTTCTCATGTGCTGTATTCCTCTCTTAGCAAGGTGGTTTATTTCTCACCTTCCACAATCAGTTTTGAAGAATGAGCAGAGTTTAAGGTGGTCACAACGGTTGATGACCCTCACACATTCTGATGTTCATTGGTGTTCTCGGTCCAGAGAAAATGTCATCATCATTGATTGTTGTGGGGAATTCCCTAATGTCCCACTACTTGGAATTAGGGGAGGCATCAACTACAACCCTTGTTTAGCTCTAAGACAGTTTGGATATGCTCGGAGGGATGGCCCTCATGACATGCTGATCCCTGACCTAGTTTTTGACTTCGACAACGATGCGCAAGGACTTCGACAAAGGTTCATCAGAGCTTGGAGGATGCCCAACAAAGTGGATAGTAAGACACTGGGGCACAAGAATTACATCCCCCTTGAGCCTTGTCTCAAGTGGGTACGAACCCGCGCCCAGAATCTTATGATGCCATATCCTCACATTCTCCCCTTGATCAAAGAGCCTGTTATGGAAGGAGAGGTTCCATACACCATCCTACATCCTGACATGCCAACATCATGGGAAGAAATGCAAAAGAGTTGGATCCAACTCAAGGAAGAACGGAATACTTTTGAAGCCAACTTATATGCCAGTGAGAAGAAGGTTTTGGAGCTTACTCGCCGACTTCATGAGGAGGAAACTCTCAACACTTACATTGCACCAAAGAGGACGCGCAATGTCTTTTTACATTAAGAATTTTGTAATATTTTGCCCATAGGGCACTTATGTACTAACAATTTCTTCTTAATATGACGTGTGTTCCTTTTTGTTTGCAACAAATTTGAATTTCTGAATCCTTGAATGCATTACATGAATAACATATCATTCATCATATGCATAAACAGGTCTTAACACCAGGTTTCCTCATCTTTCTGCTGTTTATTTCAGCAAGATGGATTTGGAGCAGACGGTTAAGGATCTGCAAGCATAGAATTCTCAATTCCAGCAACTCCTCGTGACCTTAGCAAAGGGTCAAGAGAACCTTAAAGCACTGTTGGAGAAGAATAAAGAGAAAAAGAAGAAGAGGCCTGGAGTAGCCACTTTTGGAAGAAGGTTTGAAAGAGATGCTAGAAAAGTTCTCGAGTTCCCCTCAACGTATGACAAAGGGGCTGGTAAAGGAAAAGGGGTTGCTGTACCTTCTGAATCTGAAGTTGAAGAAGAGGAAGAGGAAGAAGACGAAGATTACTTCGAACAACAATATCCCCCGGCGGATGATAAATATAAGAATTTGGAGGATAGATTGGCAGCCATGGAGTTGCAAAGGGTACCTGGTTTAGATTTTAAAGAACTAGGGTTGGTCGCTGGGATCGTTATCCCTCCCAAGTTCAAAGTTCCAACATTTGCTAAGTATGACGGTCTGTCCTGCCCAAAGATGCATCTGAAATCGTATGTCAGAAAGATCCAACCCCACTCATCTGATAAAGACCTCTGGGTACACTTTTTTCAAGACAGTTTGTCAGGCACACAGTTGGACTGGTTCTATCAACTCGAGAGATCAGAGGTTCACAATTGGGAAGACTTAGCTGTTGCTTTGGCGCCCACTCGTACTCAGCTACAAAGTATGGGGATGGCTTCCAATGAAGGATTTAAAGAGTATGCCCAGAAGTGGGGTGATTTGGATGGAAGGGTGCAGCCACCATTGTCGGATAGAGAGCTAGTTGACATGTTTCTGGGGACCCTGTCTGGCCCTTTCTTCAATCATTTAATTGGGAGTTCCTCCACGGGATTTACTGAACTAATTTTGACCGGCGAAAGGGTCGAGGCCGGTATTAAAAGTGGAAAGATTCAGAAATATGCCTCCGCGTCCACTGCTGTTAAGAAAACCTTCCCAGCTAAGAAGGAAGCCTCTGTTGTTTACTCTCAGAAAAGTCATGGAAGAACCGAGCGCCGATCAACTGTAGGGGTTGTGATGATTCAAAACTCTTCAAATGATCAACCTCGCGGTAATCAGTCAAGACCTAATCAACAACGGGTAGAAAGGCCACAACGGCAGTTCACCCGAATCAACATGACGCCAGCTCAGGTACTCCCTCATTTGCTAAAACTGAATCTTGCCAGTTTGAAGGAAGCACCAAAGAACCCTAATACCTCCTCTCCATATTACCACTCCAATGCCAAGTGTGCTACCACTCTGACAGTGTTGGGCACGATACCAATAATTGTTGGGCGCTTAAGAACAAAATCCAAGACCTGATTGACGCCAAGGAAGTAGAATTTGATGCTCCTGAGAAGCCCAATGTGATTTCTGCTCCGATGCCCAAGCACGATCATAATGTTCATGCCGTTATAGAAGACCTTCATGTTACTGATGTTGCTAACCTTTTAACTCTGTTACTAGTGATTAAAGAGAATTTGATGAGAGCCGGGATTTTCCCAGGCTGCGGAAAAGACTGCTATTTTTGTTTGAACATACGAGCTGACTGCCCAATGTTGAAATCAGGCATCCAACGCCTGATGGATACCCAAGAGATACTCTTCCAAAAAACCCTTGTTGATACCTTCACTCCTGTTACTCCTGCTACTTTTTCTACTTCAACCAACGATATTGCAATTATAACCATTTCCGATAATCCTCCCAAGGCTTGTAAAAGGCCTGTCAGGATTACGCCCGACCCTAAATTTGTACCATTAAAAATCACCATGCCGGGACCTATCCCGTATCAATCTAGCAAGACGATACCATGGAACTATGGAGGAGAAATCTTCTATCATGGTATCAAACAGATTGAAGCAGTCCAAGAGAATTCTGAAGAAGAAAACCCTGATATAGGGAACATTATGGGAACAAGCAAAATAACCTGCAGCGGACAAATTTTTTCTCCGGAGATTGCTCCCCCTCGAGCAGTCTTCGGACCCTCGAAAGCTTCTGTGCCTGTTAGGCCATATGTGCAAGACCCGATAATTAAGGAATTGGATACTCCTGAAGTAAGACCATCTGTTGATACCACCAATAAGGGTAAGGGGATACTGGAAGCGCCTGTCAGGACGAAGGCTCATGTTGTGGTTATCCCCGAAACCACTCAGAAAGAAATGGATGAAATCTTGAAAATAATCAGAAAGAGTGACTACGACGTCGTGGAACAGCTAGGGCAAACCCATTCTAAAATTTCAATGTTGGCTCTTCTACTCTGCTCTGAGGCCCATGCTAAGGCCCTGATCAAATTTTTGAAAGCGGCACACGTGCCCCAAGAAACTTCGGCTAACCAGTTTCAGGAGTGTGTGGCCAGTCTTACTGCTCATAATGGCCTTGGCTTTTCCAATGCTGACTTAACTCCCAAAGGAAGGAAACACAACGATGCGCTACATGTTTCAGTTGAATGCAGGGGAACCACCCTCGCCCATGTCTTAGTTGATACCGGTTCTTCCTTGAATGTGCTGCCGAAAAAAGCGTTGGACCGTTTGGACTGCGAAGGATTGACCCTCAAACCTAGTAACATCGTTGTTAGGGCCTTTGATGGGTCCAAAAAAATGGTTCATGGAGAGGTTGACATTCCTATCAAAGTAGGCACAGAAGTTTTCAACTCCACCTTTTATGTGATGGACATCCGTCCGTCATATTCGTGTTTGTTAGGAAGACCGTGGATCTATTATGTCGGGGCAGTTACCTCCTCTTTGCACCAAATGCTGAAATATCCTGTTAAGGGTAAGATTATAACGGTGCACGGCGAGGAAGAGTACATGATAAGTCATCTCAATTCCTTTCGCTATGTGGAGTTGGATGGCGAGTTCATCGAAACGCCTTTCCAACATTTTGAGGAAGTTTCTCCCGAGGTAGCAGTTGCGAAGATAATGGTTGAGGTACCTATAGTTCCCAAGAATGTGCCTAGGATGGCATATCTCAAGGACGCAGAGGCGGTGATCAAAGAAGGGAAGAGTACAGTATGGGGGAAATTTCCTAATTTTCCCCATAAGACGGACAAATTTGGACTAGGGTTTACATCCGCAGGACAGAAGGCTATGCGTCGTTCCAAGACTGGAGGGCCACCTGTAAGGATCACTCACCATAGAATTAATGATGTAGAAGATGAAGATGAAGAGGGCCACTTTGAGGATTAGATCTTTCCGACTGTCGAAGGGGGTTTGAGCAACTGGGAAGCAAAGGATTTTATTCCCATCACCTTCATCAACCAGTAATTTTATCTTTGAACAATTTCTTATTTCGGTCTGTAATAACTAAAACAATTCGTACGCTATTTTCACCTTATGCCTTTCATGGGGCATATAGGTCCATTTGTAAGGGCTTGATTTTCTTCATTATCATATGCCATGTTTTAATGAATCATTGGGCGTCTTCATCTTTAAACTATTGTGTTCATTTTCTTTCTTTTTGCATTTTGTTTGTTTAAGGATGGCTATTCCTTACACACACCCACACTCACAAATGCAGGTACCCATCCACTCCGGATTCCATGGGTAACTATTCTGCTTCAGCCTTCGATAACTCTGAAGATTTGGTCAATCATGCTGAGTACGAAGTTGACGAAGATTTTGAAGTGTCGGGAGAGTTAGCCAGACTTATGCAACAAGAAGAAAGGGTTATTCTGCCTCATGAGAAGTTGCTAGAAACCATCAACTTGGGAACCGAGGAAGACAAAAAAGAGGTAAAAGTGGGTGCCAACCTGGAACCAAGTGTCAAAGAGCGCTTAGTGCAGTTGTTGAACAAATATGTTGAGATCTTTGCCTGGTCTTATGAAGACATGTCGGGACTAGACACAGATATCGTGGTTCACCGTCTCCCTACAAAAGAAGACTATCCACCGATTAAGCAAAAGGTCCGCCGAATGAGGCCCGACGTGTCTGAGAAGATCAAAGCTGAGGTAATGAAGCAATTCAACACTGGCTTTTTGGTTGTTACTTCCTATCCATAATGGGTTGCTAACATTGTGCCCGTGCCTAAGAAGGACGGCAAGGTCAGAATGTGTGTGGACTATCGGGATTTAAATAGGGCTAGCCCCAAAGATGATTTTCCACTGCCACACATTGACATCTTGGTTGACAACACAGCTCAACACAAGGTATTTTCCTTCATGGACGGATTCTCGGGATACAACCAAATCAAAATGGCCCCCGAGGACATGGAAAAAACTACTTTTGTCATGCAATGGGGTACCTTCTGCTACAAAGTAATTCCATTCAGACTGAAGAATGCAGGGGAAACTTATCAATGCGCCATGGTAGCTTTGTTTCATGATATGATACATCATGAGATCGAAGTTTACGTAGACGACATGATAGCTCGATCACAGACGGAAGAAGAACACCTTGATCATTTGCAGAAGTTGTTTGCCAGGTTGAAGGAGTATAAGCTCGGACTAAACCCAAGCAAGTGCACTTTTGGAGTTAGGTCTGGTAAACTTCTGGGATTTATTGTCAGCAACAAAGGCATTGAGGTTGATCCAGCTAAAGTAAAGGCTATACAAGAAATGCCTTCCCCCCGCACTGAAAAGGAGGTTAGAGGATTCTTGGGATGCTTAAACTATATTGCGAGGTTCATCTATCACTTGACATCTACCTGTGAGCCAATCTTCAAGTTGCTGAAGAAAGATCAGGTGGTTGAATGGAACAATGATTGTCAAGTTGATTTTGTTAAGATCAAGGAGTACTTACTAGAACCTCCTATTCTGATGCCACCCGTCGAAGGAAGGCCGTTAATCATGTATCTGACTGTTTTGGATAACTCAATGGGGTGCGTGTTGGGCCAACATGACGAGTCTGGCCAAAAAGAGCATGCCATTTATTACCTTAGCAAAAATTTTAACGACTGTGAGACTCGCTACTCACTGCTCGAGAATACTTGTTGCGCTTTGGTATGGGCTGCTCGCCGGCTAAGGCAGTATATGTTGACTCATACCACTTTTCTGATTTCCAAGATGGATCCAATCAAGTATATCTTCGGGAAACCTGCTTTATCTGGAAGAATCGTTAGATGGCAAATGATCCTGACTTAGTATGATATACAGTACACTACCCAAAAAGATATAAAGGGGGGTGTACTAGCTGACCATCTAGCTCATCAATCCGTCGAAGATTACCAATCTATGAGATTCGACTTCCCTGACGGGGACATCATGACATTGGATAACATTGAAGGTAACAGACCGTATGACGGACCTGAACAAGGATCCTGATGGACCCTGTACTTTGATGGTGCTTCAAATGCACTTGGCAACGGTATCAGTGCGGTACTCATTTCTCCGGAAGGTTACCATACACCCTTCACTGCTCGACTTTGCTTCAGTTGTACCAACAACATGGCTGAATATGAAGCTTGCATCTTTGGTCTCAAGGCTGCTATAGACTTGGGAATCAAATCTTTGGTCATATTTGGGGACTCGTCTTTGGTTATTAGTCAAGTCAAAGGAGAGTGGGACACTAAACATCCTAATCTTATCCCATACAAAGAACATGTCTTGACATTATTGCCTCATTTCGAGCAGATTACCTTCGAGCATTTCCCGCGAGAATAAAATCAGCTAGCAGATGCTCTGGCTACAATGTCTTCCATGTTTAAACTCAATTGGGATAACGAGGCTCCCCAAATTACCATCGAGCGAATGGACGAACCTGCGCACTGTCATGAGATTAACACCGAAGAAGTAATGGAACAACACTGGTCTCATGAAATCAAAAGGTATCTCTAGACTAGAGAATATCCTGAAGGAGCTTCAGTCAATGACAAAAAGTTCTTAAGGAGATTTGCTGCCAAGTTCTTCCTAAGCAATGGCATCCTTTATAAGCGCAGCCATGATTGTGTTCTACTTCCTTGTGTGGACAAGGTTGAAGCAGAGTTGATCATGACCGAAATACATAGTGGCACATTTGGCACCCACTTGAGCGGACATATGATGGCTAAGAAGATTCTAAGAGCAGGCTACTACTGGTCTACAATGGAATCTGATTGTCATCAACATTCCCGTACCTGCCACAAATGCAAAGTCTATACCGACAAGGTACATATTCCTCCTGTTCCTCTCAAAATTCTGACAGCTCCTTGGCCATTCGCAATGTGGGGCATTTACATGATTGGAAAGATCAAGCCTACGGCATCCAATGGACATCGCTTCATCTTGGTGGCTATTGATTACTTCACCAAATGGGTCGAAGCAGCTTCCTTTGCCTCTATCACAAAGAATGTGGTTGCCCGCTTCATCAAGCAGAACCTCATATGCCAGTATGGTATCCCCGACAGAATCATTACGGACAAAGGTACAAATTTGAACAACACTATGATCACCGCTCTATGCAAACAGTTCAAGATTTATCATCATAATTCATCTCCCTACCGACTGAAGATGAACGGTGATGTTGAAGCCGCGAACAAAAATATCAAGAAGATCATTCAAAAGATGACAGTCACCTACAAGGACTGGTATGAGATGTTACCATTTGCTCTGCATGGGTATCGTACCACGGCCCGTACTTCAACTGGGGCAACTCCATTTTCGTTGGTATATGGCATGGAAGCAGTTTTACCTATGGAAGTTCAGATTCCTTCCTTGAGGATTATGAAGGATGTCGGTTAGAGTGAAGAAGATTGGATTCAGACCCGGCTTGATTAACTTAACTTGATCGACGAGAAGCGACTTACTGCTGTTTGTCATGGTCAGACGTATCAAAAACGGATGATCAATGCTTTCAACAAGAAAGTCATACGCCAAGTATATCAAGTCGGAGATCTTGTAATCAAGCGGATCATATTGCCGCAAAGTGATCCCAGGGGCAAGTGGACTCCTACTTACGAAGGACCATTTGTGATCAAAAGCATCTTTACTGGTGGGGCAATGATTCTGACCACCATGGACGGCAACGATTTGCTGCACCCTGCGAACGCAGACAGTCAAAAGATACTACGCATAAAACGACCCGACAAGTTGAAAACTCGAAAGGGCAACTTGGGAAAAAATGGGAATCCCGGTGAATCGAAAACCCAAAAGGGCGGTTTAGGAAAAATTAGGGATAAAACAAAAAAATCGGTACACCCGGCAAGTTGAAAACCCAAAAGGGCGACTTGGGCAAAAAAAGGTTTCCTGGTGGATCGAAAACCCGAAAGGGCGGTCCAGGCAAAAGTTAGGGAATTAAAGCGTATGATTATGTCTCGTCGGATCACTTTAAGAACAATCTCTTCACCAACAAGCTACAAGCTTCTGATCAATCCAATCATCTGCAGACGAAGCAACGAATGGATAGATACTCAGAGTTGTGAAGGCTATAGCAGAATGGGAACCCCATGGAATTGTTACACATAGCCATCTTTCTTTTTGTATAAAATTTTTCTCAATTTTTATGGCAACATTCTCTTACTAGGATGTTTGTCTCCTTTGTACAAAGATACTTACAAAAATTAATACAAAGATACTTCAAAGTGAAAAAATTTGCTTGCCTTCTTTTTACACTTATGTTTTATTTGAAAACGTCCAATGTTTCGTTAAATAGGCATATGCATTTGAATATAATCACTGCTTACAAATAAAACGAAATTGAGAAAGGATAATTACTGATAGGTTGAAGGTGTAAGAAGATATCTTTGTGCTATTCCAGGAGAAATCCCCTATAATACATCATTCAGATCCACAACGAAGCTAAAACCTCGGAGTACATGTCCCCAGCGGAGTTAAGCTTCAAGATCCCCAGCGGAGCCAGTGCACTCTAAACTTGACTCTCCAGCTGAGTTAAGTTTCAAAGTTCCCATCAGAGTTCAAACTCCCGATCCCCAGTGGAGCCCGAAAACCCAGGAAAAAAAACTTATCCCCAGTGGAGCCAGAATATTCTAAACCTTCTTCCCCAGAAAGTCAAATTTCCAACTGTCCAACTTCCCCCGATTTCCCCAGCAGGCTATCTTAAAAGTCTGAGAATAAAGCAGATAATAGTTAATTTCTTGGCTTCCCCAGTAGATTGGCATACAACCCAAAGCTCCTGATTTCACCGGCCGAGTAAACATTCTCCCCACAAAGTTATCTTCCAGCAAGATCGAAGATTTTTGGTATCATTCCTCCGGCAGAAACCTCCTAGGTCTTAATTCCCCAGTAGAGATTTTCAGAGTTTTCCCTATTTCCCAGGAAAGGTATGAAGGATTCTCATTCCCTGCAGAATTTGTCAAAGGCTTTGTTAATCCCCACAAGTCACCAAGGATTTTTCAATCTCCATCAGTGGTCCCAGGACTTCTCCTCCTCAAACAAACAGAGACTTTTAATCCCCAGGCAGTCAGCAAGGATTTCTCATCTTCAACAATCAAAGATTCTTTGGAATCCTCAGCATCGGTCAAGGATTTACTTTCCCCAGCAGCAGTCAAAGATTTCATTATCTCCAAATGTCAAGGATTTATTTTTCCCCAGCAAGACAGATACTCAACTTACATGCATAACCATTACATTCATACATCATAAACATTGATGAAACACAGTTCATTGCATCATACATATCATGCAACATAACTTTGTGTTTTAGCTAACATTTTACCCTTTTCAGGATAAGATTAAAAGGCTATCGTTAACAATTATTCAGATACAGTATGGATACACCCCAAACACGGTGGTCATTCTACTACTCATTCAGACTTCAGTAATCAGATACAGACTAGATACGCTCCAAACACGGCAGCCATTCTATCTCTCATTCAGATTCAACTATCAACTACAAGTTCAGATACGCTTTAGACACGGATGCCTTTCTGATCTTTACACCACAGTTTAATTCTCCCCAGTACAGTCGCCACGGAAGTCATTATGTCACTTATTCAGATCCCAGTTACAGTACGGATACACTCTAAGACACGGAAGTCATTCTACTACTCATACAGATCTCAACTTCAGATACAGTCCATATACGCTCCAAACACTGTTGCCATTCTGTCACTCATTCAGAATTTGTCCCCAGCACATAGTTGCTCCATACACAGATGTTTCTCTGTTACCCATTCACAATACAGATACACTCTAGACACGGCAGTCATTCTGATATTCATTCCAAGTTCAAATACAGTTACAGCTCATATATGCTCCAGACACGGACGCCATTCTTTCGCTCATACAGACTCAGTCTCCAGGTACAGTTCAAATGCATTCCAGACACGGATACCATTTTGATGCTCATTCTTCCGACCTACAACATTGCAATTCAACAAACATTCTGAGATGGCATCTTTAAGCCCATCTCCAGCAAGATTACACCATCTCTAAATGGCATCTTTAAGCCCATTTACTCAGCTATATTTTGACGAGTGCAAATTTACGGGCACTCTAGTGTCCAATCCTCTTTTACCTTCGAGTCGCGAAAGGCAAACTTGCCAATCTAACTCTTCAGGTTCAAGAAGATTGAACAGGGGAAATTGTTGTACCCTAAAATTTTCTCTCTCATTTCATCAACATTTCTCATCACAAGACTCTTGGAACTCAAGATCAAGCTAGGGTTTGCTCTGCTCAAGACACCTCCTTGCACTGTTGACCTAAATTAGGGTTTGAGTTTTCACAAGGATGTTTTGACCTACAATGCCCAAAGTGACTTTCATACTTCATGTTGGACTCACAAGTTTGTCCATATCAAGTTTCAAGCCTTGATTCAAATTTTGCCCAGCCAATTGGACAGTTGACCTAGAAATCAGTTATATCAACTATGGCCAATTGACAGTCAAACCTCATGAATTTTGACCCACATCAACATTATGAACTCATATGAACCATTTGATCAATTTTGGATCACAATTCCACAAGAAATTTGATCAGATCACCAAAAGCGCAAAATGGTCATTTTTAGGGTTTTGACTGCACAAGGGCAATTTTTGACTGTTTGACCTAGCCAATGGCAAATCAAGCTCAACCATGGACACAAGGACTCAATGACATTGTATTGACCCATTCAACAAGTTCAAAAGACCTCAAATGCATTGGATTGACAGATGAATTTTTCAGTCAACTGATCAAAATTTGACTGTACACTAAAAAGTCAAACTTTGACTTTTTGGTCAAAATCAAGTGCCAGGGGTCATTTTTCATCAATACATGTCAAATTATGAAACTTGTTCATCAAGAAACCCAAAATTGCAAATTAGGGTTTAAAATGGAAAATTTTCATAACTTAGAAATTTTCAAGTTATAAAATTTTCTTATTTTTTCCTAACTTTGTCCCATTTTTTCACCAAGATGCAAATGGATTCAAACAAAACTTATAACATGAAAGTTGTAGTCCATAACAAAGTCTACAACTTTGATTCACAAAGTTTTCTCAAAAGAAGCTTGGATCTCAAGTTATGATTTTGGGAACAAGGGTACCTAAAACTTTTAACTTAGAGAAATTTTGCCCTAGTTTAGGCAGGATTTTGACCCATCTTCTTGGCTATTTTTCACATAGTTACACTTTGAGTTTCAAGTTGAATTTCAAATATGGATTATATTACATGTTGCAAGCTTTCCAAATTGTCCAAGAACTCCTCAAACACCTTTGTGGTTAGGGAGAATTGAATGCTTGAAGTTGGCAAAAACTCACTTTGTAACCATGGCCAATACATGTTCATACCATTTGCCAAATCTGACCAAGCTAGCATAGTTCACAATTACAGGCCTCTAAACCAATTTGTAATCAATAATTAAATGCAAATCCTTTGGTCTAAGGTTTTTTTTTGTACATTAGAGGATTATACATTAGATTAATCCTTAAATAGAAAAAGCAACATGGCCATTTTTGTTTGAATTTTGCTTTATGTCAAAACAGCATCCTAGAGCCTTGAAACAGATCTTATATTGCAAACCAAATCCACAAACTTGGGGCCAATATTACACAATGTGTGAAAAGTTAGAGCTAGCCTGTACAAGCCTGCTCTTGGTCACTTCTCATTTTGCTTCATAACCAAGCAACTTGTCAAAAATAAGGGAACACACACATCTGATAAAAACCAACTCAAGCAAAGTTATCAAAGAAGTTTTCTCATACCCTAGCAAACCAGAAGCACGAGCTCTTCACCACTCAAACCTCATCTTACTCAAAATTTCCATTTTCTTGCAAAACAGGGTCAGTTCTGCAAACTTCAAGCCACCATCAAATCCCCTCGTGCGTTTTGTCCAAAACTACTTCAAATACATTCCTATCAATCTACCTGAGCTATTCAGACCACTCACAAGTTGCTGTAACTCCATTAACACACATTTCCATTTTTGTTTGGAAGCTTTGCAGGTTGAGTTCTGTAGCACGATTCAGGCCACTTCAAAACAAACTAAGCATTGGGAAAGGTTCAGTGGACATCAAGTAAGCTCAAAAGAACCTCAAGCACCATTGAAAGTTGCTGCATTGTCCAGCTCGAACTCAACTGAAACAGGTATTTCATGAACTTCTATCTCTCTATTTAGGAATAGTTAGACTTAGGTTTGTGAATGAAAGATGTTGTATTCATAGCCTTGAAACTATACATATGCTCAGTTTTCATTTATATTAATCGTGCTAGGAGAATTTCATCCATGAACTTTCTGAAAAAACTAGGTTAGAAATTAGGGCCAGAGAAATTCTCTCTGGTCTTTGAGAGTTAGCTTGAGTTTTTTATATGGTTAGATTCGTTGTTTGATGCTCTACAAGTTTCATGTTTTGAGTTTTGTCAAAGGATCATAAATACAGGAGATACAGGTCTGTGTAGCTAACGCGCGTTTTTTTCAAATTTATGTGGACATAGGAAGAAGATGAAGTAGCTGGGCTAGGCCT